>CM018698.1:66309618-66642118 GCA_009363875.1 Mikania micrantha
ACGCTAGTCGCAAAACACCTTTGAAAGATTATGATTTCCTTGTAACTAGAGATGTCAAACAGATGTCTAGAAAGGCGTTTGGAGAATATATCTGCACACTAGTAAAGTAGACATGACAGGTGAACTCACATGTGACTGATCTAAAATTTCTCGCGAACAAAGTGAATATCCATGTCTATGTTTTGTACATTATTGTTATACATGATTTTTTGACAAATAAACTGCCAAAACTTGGTCACAATAAACTACAATAGCTTTTTGAACCAAAACCCGAAGTTCACGTAGCAATTTACGTATCCAAGTAGATTTGGCAATGAAATTCGCTAAACCCCGATATTCAGCTTTCGTACTAGACAATAAATCATTGATTGTTGATTTGATGACAAGTAATAAAAAACATCATATCTGTTCACTACAGGATTTAAATCCACAATTTTTATAATTAAGCATGTTTAAAGCATGTTAGAATGGCCTTTTTAACATTCTTGGTTGTTTATTTGCCTTCTTTTCTTTGGTCTTCAAGCTTAAATTCAAGCCCTAATTTAAATTATTAATCTATGCTTAAACGTATTGAGCATAAGAATTAGTTTAGTTGTCTACTTGATCAGACAAACCCTACTTTAATTCATACAAACAACCCTACTTTAATTCATACTATTCTTAGTGTATCAACCAACCATATTTTTATTCATACTATTCTTAGCAAGTCAAGTAATTTTAAAGTATTATTTACTTTGTTAGATTCTAACACCCAAAGAACACTTTAATACACAAGTACATGTGTCTAGTAATGGTAAAAAGGATGTTAAGATGACATAAAAGGCCTAAAATTAGGCATCCAATTATCCTTTTAGTTGGTTTTTATCTACCTTTAACTTTACTACTAATGTAACCCAACAAAGTCATCTTTAATGTGCATATATAGAGAAATGATAAATTAAAAACTTATTTGAATTGAGAAAACCTAATGTTATATTTATTATTTTTTTTCTTTTTATTATGTTAGAATATGTAATATATGTTATTATAAAAAAAACAAAAAAATTATGAATAAAAAAAGTTATACGCATTTGTTACACATATGCTACATATTTGTTTTTTACTGTTAAACAATATAAATATGTCATCTGGTAACATATGTGTAACAAGTACTTAGTAATTTTTTTTTATCTTTTTAGTTTATTATAATAACACATATTGCATATTTAAATACAAAAAATCGAATCTCAATCTTATTAGTTTGGTATCCATATTAAAGTTGATCTAAGGGCGTAAGTTTTTTCATATATTTTTTTTATGATTAATGTAAAAGAGAATATTAGTTTGTGACCCACATTAAAAAAAGAAAAAACATACACCATTAAATTAACTTTAATATGACCCTAAACTAATAAGATATTATTCGGTTAACACATTAACATAAGGTTAACAATGGAACTCTTCCATACATAGGACAATTATCAAATAAAAAGTCTATTGTTCCTAAGAAGGATAAAAATGTTTTTTAAAATCTCTAAAACCGACACAAACGAACTCCGATTGAACTTATTTCGATGACATTGGAAGCATCTCATCGAACCCTACGATATTTACTTTTTGGGTTTAGATTTAACAACTAGTTTTAGAGTTTGGATTTTAAGACATGTTTTTTTATCTTTTAGGTTTATCTTTAAGTTTAGGGCTTGTTTTTATAATTTTGGTTTTATTATTAGGGTTTATTGTTTATGATTTAAGGTTTAGATTTTAGAAAATTACAAACCGATTCCAATGATGTAAAAATGAATTCAATCGGATTTTGTTTTGGTCAGTTTTTGAATCTTTAAAAATCATTCTTATTATTCTTAGGTAATAAAATCTTTTTAGGATAACATTCCCCTCCATATATATATTATGAAATAACACCTACATGTACCTATGTGTATTTAAGGCGTCAACAAGTGGGTCTCCCTTGAAACAATGTCTAAGTTATAAAATGCACATGAGATTTTATCTAAAAATTTGATCTATGTTAGAGATAGAGGTGACAATCTCCATCAAATTGCCTACTTATGTATCTGTCGAATTAAAGAATTAACTAAAAAAACCCATCAACAATCAAACATCAAAAAAACACGATATGTATAAAACCATACAAAACATCAAACATGGTAGCATAAAATCTTGAAAAACGGTCATTCAAAAGTCATAGTAATATCATTATATATAATAACATAAATTCTTTAATAGACAACTGTTGTACATTTAAATATTCAAAGATGATAAAAAAAATATATACATTTGTGCATGACTTTGACTTGTTTTGACCGGAGCAACATATTATTTTATGAGTTTTTTTTTTTCAAATTAAATAAATTTCATAAATATATAATCTAAAATACGAACACTTGCAACAAAAAAACACCTTACATTTTCAACACATGTTTCTAGACCGGATCAAACATTGAAATGAATCTTTATCATAAATTATATAAAACAAAAACTACATCCATACGTACGTATGTACATACATGATACATTATGAAGATGCAAATAATTATATAAAATTTAAAGCAATAAACCATTAAATAGATTTTAAAAGAACATAAAAATAACAAACGGTCGACTGTGGTGGGTCCAGGCAACACACATCCTGACCCGCACCCTTTTAAACTGTTACCCAACCCGTCTATTTTGCCAAGCATACAACAACAAACGGTCGACCGTGGTGGGTCTGGGCCGGGTTATGCTCGGTGAGAAAATAGAAAGAGCATAATAAGAATGAGTTGGTATCATTATTGGTAAAGCAATGCATAAAGATAGGATGTGAAAGATGAAAAGATCCATCTTTCTCACCCACTCCACCATTGATTACAACACACACACACACACGCATGCATGATAAGCACTTTGTAGATGTAGGTAACATCTATATAAAGTTAAAATCATCATCATACATCATAGATCATAAAAAGCAAAATGCACATTGATGATGAATATAGCATCAATTGGCGTTTAATCTATCACCGTTTCGATTTTGGTTTTGGGTTCAAGCCCTAATCAATGTCAGACTTGAAACCGAAATCAAAACTTGAACCCAAAACCGAAATCAAAACGGTGTTAGAAGTGCACCCAAAGAAAACCCTTGTATATTAACTCAAGAACTCTCAAATAAAAAGTCAAGATGATGTCAATTGGGGTGTAACCGCATTGCTTGTATGTGAATCTTTCCAACATTCGATTCATAGATAGTCAAATCCAAATACAGCAAAGTAAAACACATGATATGAATATTGATCCACATAAATCAGATCAAAAGATGAACATCGATTGAAATTAGGGCAAACAATGATATTGTTCTCGTTCTTGTGTCTAATAATCAGATTGTTCATCCTTCCATTCAAATCATGAACTGATAATGTGTTTAGCAGAAGCAGATCATAACAAAATTACAATAACAACAAGATTAATCATGAAGATGAAGAAAAATGCGTACGAGGAGGCGGGGGAAGCAACTGATGAGTTGGATGCACCTGATTGTTACCGGTATGGCTACTGGAAGTTCCGGTGACAAATGGATGCCGGAGCAACTGCGCCGCCGTCCACCGCCGCGCCGGATCCCGTTGCAAACAGCATGAAATAAACTCCCGGAACTCACGACTCGCCGTCGCCGGAGCTTCCGGTGGCTGAGACATACAAATCGCACACATCAAGCTAGCCCAATCACCCTGCCTCCCGACGGCAAACGGAAAGCGCCCTAAATAAAACTCCAAAATGCTCACACCGAAGCTCCAAATGTCTCCGGCGTAACCGTCGTACTTTCCATGATTCAGGTCGGTGTTTATCCTCTCCGGACTCATGTACGCAATCGTACCGACAGATGAGTTGCAAGGATCCATCGTTTGCGCTAAAATCCTCGAAACTCCGAAATCGGCGATTTTAACCTGTTTCTTCGAATTGATTAGCAGATTCGACGGTTTGATATCACGGTGAACGATCTTCCGCCGGTGAAGATAATAGATGCCGGAGAGGATCTGACGAGTGAGATCCGCTAACGATGCTTCGTGTGCGATGTGTGTTCCTTCTAGCGATCCTCCGTCCATGTATTCCAGCAGCACCTGGATCTCACCGGCGCGATCGAACATATCATGGCACTTCACGATGTTTAGATTATCAACGTCGCGCAGGATCTCGATTTCGCGGCAGATCTGGCGCCGAACGTCATCTTCGTGGTTGCCATATATCACTTTTAGTGCAAATAACCGGCCAGTGGGGCGGTGGATGACTTTGTAGACTGTTCCGCCGCTGCCGCTGCCGATTCTGTTCATCCGGTCGAGTTCCGATAAGTTGAACGACGGTTGTTGTTTGTTTGGGGTTTGAGAAGTAGAAGTAGGGGCGGATGACGGTGGAAGAGGAAGGGGGACAGCGATTTGTGGCTCGCGGTTGGGTAACGGTAGGGTTAAGTCCGGCCTGCGTCGAGGACGGTTGATGTTCCGGTTAGCAGTGGCTCCGGCGGTGGTTGGTGGTGGTAGAATCGGCTTCATGATTGATGAAAGTTCCGATTTAACCCCAAAATGGATCGGTGATTGTGAAAGAAGATGTGATGTGAAGAGGGGTTTATTTTGAGGGTTTGGAAATTGACTTCATCATCGACCTGTCAATCGTCCAATCAGAATCCATGAGAGAGAAAGAGATGAGAGAGAGTGGGGTTCTGGGAAAAAGGAGGAAGAAGAAGACGATGAATACGCGATACATATATACACATATGCCTTATAAATTATTATTATTATAAAATTATAAATTATTATAAAAATTATAAATTATTATAAAAATGGGTAGCAAGTAAACCATAGAAGTAAATTTCTTTTAGAAGAGGCAAACTCACATGTCTACAAGACTACAACCTATACTTTATATTATAGGACATACACACTCAATTGAAATCCAAGATACAATTGTCGATTTATGTCTCATTTTAAATCCAATTGTTCCTAAGTAACCGAAACTAGAACCGACAACCGGAATCAAATAGGTCATATCCAAAACGATGGGTACAGATAGTTTTGTGATTTTCAGAGAAATCGAAAATAGAAAAACCGGAACCGGATCCACCTTTACCCGGCAAATCCCGAACCGGAACCGGCAAAAGATCTGTTGAAACCGGTCAAAAACCAGAACCGTTTATTTACTTTGTTGACAGGAACTAGTACTGTTTAGAATCAGAACTGGTTCAATAAAAAACCCAATTTACGCACCTCTAGTCCTAAGTCTTTTACTTTACAAGTGATATTATAGCCAATGAGTCGTAGATCAATTGGTTTGAAAGAGATGAACTTATGGTTTTTCAATGCAACTATTTTGAGTTTGGGTATCACTAATAACAATATATTGTAGGTAAACTAAAAGTTTTATCACAATAGGTTTTTGTACTGTGAATTTTTCTTTGAAATGGTAGGCGGACTAGGTAACCAGCGTTGTGTGTGTTTCATGAGCATGAGTTGCCTTTCGTCGTTGGTTTACCTGGGTGATCATTCTTAAAATGTATTTATGTCCGTTCAAAAAAAACTAGTCATGCCGCTATTATTATCATGTATTAGCATTAGAGACATTAGATTGAATCTCTCACCCCTTTCATACTCAAGTTTATAATATGATACGATTTCAAAGAGTGAGACTACTAGGAGTATCATGTATTAAGGCATAATCAAGATATATTATACCAAGAATAAGTTTAACTATGTCCCTTTTGAAGGTGAAGTTTGTCCTAATTAAAGTTTTAATTCCTGAAGTGAGAGTGAAGGTGCATGCTTAATGGTCACAATTGAGATATGAAAAAACATTGAAGTTAGCTAAATCGTTTGTTAGAGCTAGCAAAATTAATATATTAAAGAAGCATTATATTATAATATCAAAACAATAATCTATGGTAAAGTTATATTTGAACATTGATTATGACCATAACTCAAGTGTTAAAAACATATTATTAAACTAGGTTTTTTCCCGCTGCGTGTTGCGGCAGGTTATTACAATACACTTCCGATAACAGACATCATATATCATTTGCAAACATAAGTTACATAACAAGATCAAATTTCTTATAGCGAACTCTATACAAATTTCTTATAAAAAACATAAAATCCATACAAATATGTTATGAAAATGATAGAAAGCTAACTGGTTAAAAAAAAACTCAAATCTCTAAGCAAATATCGATTTTATATAAGAACAAATAAATCACCGTTGTCATTTCTGAACATTACCAAAACCCTAAAAATGATCACGTTTTTTCACTATACATGCATACAACATATACTAATTTAATATATATATATATATATATAGGTTAATATAATATATATAGTTAGCGTCATATTATTTAATATAATATACATATATTTACTATTTATGTTCATGAAATTTAATATATACTAGGTTTATTCGCCCTACGTGTCGCGACGGGTTATCACAGTATACTCTCGAGAATTAGTATTATATATCATTTGCATAAACATAAGTTACATGGTAAAATCAAATCTCTCATCATGAACTCTATACAAATTTTTCATAAATACATATAATAATACAAAATCCTCACAAATATTTTATTAAAATTATAATAAGAATATTCACAAAATCCGTCTCACTGGCAACTAATCGTTTGAGTTAAAAGAAAAACCCAAATCTTTGAGCAAATCTTTTAAATTTAGTATCCTTATCTCTGTTTAATACTTTTCAAAGTTAAAAAACTTCTGATGGTCCAAGTTTAAATTTTCAAAACGCCGCTAAATGGATAAAACATCTAAATAATATAATATTTAATATATAATATATAATATAATGAGAAATGAGGCTCACTCACTATATAATAATATTTCTACTATTTCTTTTTCATGAGTTTTAATTATATATAATAATAATAATAATTTTTTATTTGAATATTGGTTTGCTTTGGTTATGACTAAACAAATTAAAGTAAGCTTGTACTTTAGTTTTTCTTTTGCTATATAACCAACATGAATTATTATAGCAAAAAATATAAATTAAAAAAACAAACCATTAAAATTAGATATACATAAATTCATAATTATAGCATTCAAAATACATATTTTATTATACAAATGATATTAAGTTTAAAAATAAGCATTAATTATCCATCTTTAAAAGTGAATAATATTATGTTTAGAACTTAATATCCAAGATATTTATAAAATAATTTGTATATAATCTATAAACATCATACATAAATAAAATTATACACACACATGCACACATGAATATGTGTCTTTATGCGAGCGTGTGTGTAAATATATAGTAGGAAATGGGTCGGTAAAAATGAGTTTGGGTAAAAAATGAGCCAAATTAGCTTAAACTACCAAACAAACCTGTTAAAAATATTTAAAAAAAACAATTGCTTAAATAATCAATTTTAAATTTACATCACAAGTCGGTATTCAAATAAAATATATAAAAAACACATATATCATCAAATAAACATTTAATTACAATTTGCCCATTTGTAATCAGATGTTGTGCCCATATGTTATCAGGTTTGTTTCCCTCTTTATTTAAAAATTAAAAAAACTATTTGAAAATAATATATTTTAACATTTGATATTGAGGGCCTACAAGGCCGATACGATACCGCCCCCCACCCCACCCCAAGCCTTGTATTCGTGACTAAAAGATATAGATAAAAGTTATAATGCAAAGTTTGTTTTTATATGCATATTTAGGGATGTAAACGAACCGAACGAATATGAACGAGCCCTTGTTCGTTCGTTTAACTTTGAACTTGTTCATGAACGGTTCACAAACGCTAACTGAACGAATATTCTTGTTCGTGTTTGTTTATTAAGGAATTTAGCTTGTTCACGAACGGTTCACGAACGCTAACGAACACATATTATTTAAACAACAAAAATCAACATTCTTAATTTCAAGCATTGGTAATGAGACTTTTTACAATACACGCTATATATGTATATATTTATAATTGAATAAAAGTTAAAAATTGTAATTTTGATTAGAAATTCAAATTCCAATTAGAAATTCGATAACAAAATTCCAATAGAATCAAATCAAAATCCAGATCGTATCAACCTTTGAGTTTTTAAAAACCCAATTCGAAAATTGAACAAGTACATCAAGGTTATCCGTATCTTTTTTTTTTAATAGCGACGATCCTACATACCACGTATGTTCTCTTAACAGGGCCTACCGGGCAGAGGTAAGATGTAGCCACACCAGATGGGCGATAACCCCAGGAATAGGTAAACCCTCGCCCCTCATTGGTCCAGAACCCGAGATTAAGCTCAAGATTCCTTCCATCACCTTGATGTCTTTTAAATCGGCTTTGGCAGGGCTTGAATTCATGACCTCTCAATCACAAGGTGAAACCCAACCAGTAAGCTGAATTCGCAAGACGGTTATCCGTATCTAACATATATTTTAGAGGTCTTGTGTTTAATTAATGTTAAAAACATGTGTGAAATTCTGAAATGGATTTAGAAGTAAGGGATTTGAGTACTTTGGTGCATGTTGTTTTTCTTTTTTTTTCGTTTTTTTTTTTAAAAAAATATCATATAAGCCTATTACTTTAGTTCCTCCAAGCAACCCAAACCATCTTGTGAATTACGATACGCAATGAATGTAGTACAAACTACTATATTGTTCGCTACAAGTTATACACAACAATATATGCACAACAGTCTATATTGTTGCATGTGAATGATATAATTTATATATAGAATTTATAAAATGAAAACCCTATTTGTTATAAAAATCATGAAAAACATGGTAAAAATCATGTAAAATTTTTTTTTTTAATTTTTTCAGATTTGAGATATTATTTGGCACATTTTTATAAAAAATAAAAAAAAAACAATGAAAGGTTTTTAATTTTTTCTGTAAAATCATGTAAAATAAAAGTAACGTTGCACCCAGATAATACAAAATATTTTTACATCGCGTTACTTGCAAAATATTTTTGCCTAGATGTTACTACAATCTCACTCATACACACGGACATATACACACACACACACATATAGGGAATGATTCATTTGTTAACACACTCTTATTGTGTTACTTGCAAAATATTTTTGCCTAGATGTTACTATAACCTCACTCACACACACACACACACATATATATATAGAATGGTTTCTTTGTTAACCAACTCTTATTGTAGCAAGTGGTAACCCGTATATATAAAAAACTCATCATTTTGGAGAAAACAAAGAAACTCATACTTACCAATATATTTTTAAAAATTTTTTCATGGTTTTTATTATAAGGTTAAAAATGTTATAATGAAAAGTAAAATTTTAATAAAGATATGTAAATCACGAAGTTACGTGTATGTAACTCAAAAAGTTACGCATATGTAACTAATATGTGTAATATACAAGTTACATATATGTAATAATATAAAATTTATATATTTTTTTATATCTCTTGCCTTATAATAATATGAAATAGAAAAGAAAAAATAAAAAGAAATTAATCAGTAATAATTGCTTGAAACGAAAAAAACCTATTTGCACACATGCGTTAAACAAAACTTCACAGAATGAAATTGATACACACACACTATACTATATTTAGATTTCCCATCTAATTATTACTTCTTTATTTATTTACTAGTTTAAATCTCGTGTGTTACATGGGTGAAATAAATGAAATATTATGATTTTAGAATACTTGTATATATTGCAGTACGTTATAAACCCGTGTAATACATGGATTTAATATTTAATTAAAAAACGTCATTGGATGATAAAAATCTCATTGTTTAAAAAATCATTTTATAATATATTTTATTTTAAAAAAATCATTTTTTAAGATAACTTTTTTTTTACATAAATTTTGTTTTTTGAAAATAAAATATTTCTTACTTTAAAAGTTTTGATTTTAGAGAATTTCATATTTTATAAAAAATTTTTAAAGTTCTTTATAATAATAAGATAAATAATATGTTAGTTATTAGTATTATAATTATTTATTTAATAAGAGATAAAATATAATTATTTAATAAGAGAGAGAATTAAGTGGAAGGATAAGATGTTGACAAGTGTCAATTATAGTGTAAGAAGGTGCCATGTGGCATTAGTGGTTTAAGATTGTGACAAGTGGCAAATTTGTTGCTCTTTTATTATAGAGTATAGATTTATTTATTTTGATGTATTTGCTAACTAGTTTAGCTCCCGTGTATTACACGGATTAAATAAAAAAATATAACGAATAATTATCAATGAAAATTTAAAAAAATATAAGATGATTTTTAATATAAAATAGGATTACAATTTCGTAATATTTAATATTTTAAGTATTATAATAATATTATTATTTCTTTAAACAATTTTTTTATAGTTTGTTTTCCTTAAACATTGTGTTCAAATAATTGTTTTTAAAAATTTTTTAATTTATGATAAATTTTTTTTAAAAAAAAGTGTGTTTTTAATATTAATATATTTTCATGTATTAAAAAACCTTTTTTATAAAAATGCATAAAATGATATTAAATATTTAATATTATTATTTAATGTTAGATGTATTTAATAGGAGAGAGAAGCGGTAAATAAATTTTGAGATGCTTTAGAATCATGTCATGTGCCACAAAAAAGCTTTATTTATTAGTATAGGTAGATGGGTTAAACATGAGAATTGCTCTATATTGTTTACACGTGGAAGGTGGGTGTGTTAAAAGAAGCCAAGTGGCATATTTAGATTTTTGTTTATTAGATAAGATAGATAATAGGTGAACTTATCGGTCGTGATTCTTGGAGAACCTGAAATAGAAAATACATATTTTAAAAGCCAATAAAATTAGTTTAATTAAACGTACAATAATCTAAATAATCGTGTCAATTAAAAAAATAATAAAAAACTGATATTTCAAATTACCGTTGATCCCTATCATATTCCTTATTTATACATGATTTGAGCCAATGTGGGACTAGTCCACTTGGTAGAGGCTTTGCCTTTTAGAATGGGAGGTCATGGGTTCTAACACATGCAATGGTGTAATTATTGTGGAGTAGTTTAGGAGGAGATAACCTTTGCCGTTCAAAAAAAAATTTATACATGATTTGAGCTATATCAATTCCATTTCACATGTGAGAGTCAGATTAACAATAACTTTTTCACTTTTTATTTGGATAACAAGGCAAAAGTTTTCCAAAACCGGCAATTTCTTCTTAAGTGCAAGCTCGGGTTATTTTTAATTCCATTAAAGTGAGTATATAATTCCATTAAAGTGAGTATCAACTAGCTCAGCATATAATTAGGAAAAATAAAATTAATAAAGAAAAAAATGGAATTTTTACATATCCCGACAATATATCATTAGGCATATTTCACACAATGGCCAATCCATGAAGTGACATTGATTCTTGAATAATCCAAATCACTTCTGTTTTATTACAATAGAAGATACTTATATCATGACAACAAGGCATTGCAAATAACTTTAACTAATGAAAAGTTTTGGTAGTCATTTGCCAACGATAAGTCGTCAGGAAAAACGAGATAATACTGACAACTTTTGTTGTCGGTATAACTTTGTCAGGAAGGGTTAAATCCTTGTTTTGGATAGTGTCAAACTGCAGGCTTGATAATTTAGACCAAAACAAAAGAAATAAGCTACTTTGAGTGAAGAATTGTTAAATTTTGGATTGAAAGGGTAATATCATAACAAATAAAAAAACTAAGATAGTTAACACCTAAGCACAATATAACTTATAAGTCAATATAAGTAACCTAAAAATTATGTGAATACAACGCATTAAATGAGTAAGAACGATGCATAACATATTTAATGAGAAAATTACTAAACATTATTCAAATGAAACGTTTGTTTAGTTATAACCTATTTTGACTTGACTATATTAATTATTTTTAAAAACGACCTACTTAATCTCAAACTGATTTTACTTAAACTTATTCTAACTTGTGCATATCCTAACTTGACCCATTCTAGACCGTTACTCAATCCGACTTAACCTGACTATTTTGTCACGCTTAGTCAAAGGAAATCATTCTTGCAAAACTTTGGGTGATGTTACCGAACTAAAAGGTTTGTTATACGCAAATTTATATGTGGTAACTAAAACTACTATAGTGTTTGAAACTATACAAGTTTTATGCACAATGTCATGAATTTTGATACAAATGTTAAAATGACACATCAAAATCATTACTTACAATCTACCTACAAGGAACCAAGTTGTAAATGAAAACACAGAAACTTGTTTCATAATCTAGTTAATTTGTTTTTTATTAAATAACTAGGTTAATATCCCGTGTATTACACGGATGTTGTATTATAAAATATTATATAGTAATAAATAAAAAATTTTGTATATAAAAAACCATTCTTGAGATAAAATATGACTGAATTTAAGTTATTTTTTAACATTTCATTTTTAAAATTGTATTAAAAACTATTTTTTATATATAAATATTGTTGTTTAAACTTCTAGGTTTTGTTTTTTTAGATAAAAATGTTTTTATATAATTTTTATTTTCAAAATCTATTTTTAATATAAAGCTTTGATTTATAATTTATTAGAAAATTAGTATTAATATAAAAATGTATACTAAAATCATTAGTTATTCTATTCTATTTAATTATTTAATATGAAAGAGAATATATAAACATTTAATATGAGTGAGAATTGGATAAATTGTTTCAATGTAACATATGTCAAAAGTGTTTAAAAATTTGACAAGTGTCATTAGGTGGATTAAGAATTTGACAAGTGTTATTGTAGTTACTTGTTTATTATAGGTAGAAGATTAGATTAAGTGATAGAATTTTATCAAATTTTAACTTAAGAAAAAAATTATTGAATATGACGCATAACACGTGTGGTTCAATTTATACAGATTAGTAAAAAAAACTGTAAACCATAAATCAAACAGAATCAGTCGATTTTTCAAAGCCCAAATCATAATCAAACAATCAAATTTGAAAACCGACAAACCAACCAATTTCTTGGATCTAATCTGGTTTGATTAGTTTATGATTTTATGTTTACCAAAATAACCACTTATTATAAAACGAAAATGAACCTTTAATCTGCCACTGGTGACTCCTGGTCAATGACGAAGGATTGTGAAGGCTGGGGGCCGTCGCCCCCTGTTTTTTCACTCCTTAGTGTAATTTTACGTGTTTTCGTCCGAATATTTAATACATGTTGAGTTCGTCTCTAGATTTATAAGTTGGTTTCCTTGACCCCTTGTATTTCGTGCCAAGCTTCATCACTTCTCGTGGTGTCGCTAAAAAGCGATTGTGCTTAAGCCTTAAAATATGGTGACGTATTTGGTGATGCAATGGACCGCAAAACCAATAATGAAGATACTACGGGTTTGCAGCGTCAGATTTAAGAATATTTGTATATAATTATTTATTTTGTTAATTAAAGTAAATAAATTTGATTAGGATGGTTCGCATTAGTTAATGTTTGGTTCCATTGGCGTGTGTGGTAATAATTGTTGGAGCAGCCAAGTGAGAGCTACCCCACATCCAATCTTCCCCAACTTTATTTAAAATACCCTCCTAATATAATATATAAAATTATGAATGAAGAAATAGGAAATTTTTAATTTCATAATTATAATAAATAAATAAAATAAAATGGCAGTTTTCCCACTAGTTCCTCGTATAACTACAAAATACAAAATACGCGTCTAGAGTGAAAAACCGGTTAACTGATTGATAATCTGCTTTAAAATAACTTTTAGATAATCTATACTATATAATAAATAAAGATTTTTATATGTTACGTGTCAAGTTTTTAGACCATTAAAAATTGTATTTCCACATTTCTCTCATAATAAATGTTCTTATGCCATTCTTTATTAAATTTTGATTTTTTTCTTTTTTCTATTATATTAAATTCAAATATTTAACATGCATAAGTGTGTAATATATTTATGTTTAATGTTATGTGTGTGTGTGTATTAAGAAACATTTTTTATCAATTTTTATTTTTAAAGTTTTATTGTATAAAATAGGTATAACTAATGTTATTAGTTTTAACATAATCATTTAAATTCAAGAAGATGCAATAAAATTATTTTAATTATGTAAATTTATGATGACATAATTATAAAATCACATATTTTTAATTCGCAACCCGTGTAATACACGGGTGTTTAACCTAGTTAGTTAATATTTTAGAAAAACAATTTTTTTTATAACCGGTTTGTTTGCCTAAATAACCTAATTTAAGAAAATAAAATAAAAATTTTCGATTTGGATAACCAGGGGCATCGATTTTGGTCGACTCGTTTGAAAATGTATTTAATTATTGTATTGAGCCACCAATGAGGCACTGCCTCAATGGTACCCCAAGATTTTTCCAAATGGGAGGTCTTAGGTTCAAATCCCTCCCGCAGCGAAAAAAGGGTTTGAGGGGGGTCAGAGGTTTTTCCAGTGGGGTTTCCTTCTATGGTAGTTGTGGTGGCTCATGGGAGGTCCAGGTAACTAGACCTTGGTGACATGGTCTGGAAACAGTGGGTTCACACGATTGAGACCTTCGCCGTTCAAAAAAATTATTGTATTGAGCCTCGAGAATAGTATCACCCAACATTCATTCAATACTAGTTTTCAATGAAAAGTGAGCGAGTCATTTCTTCTTCAACTTTTACCCCTTGAATTGTTTCTTACACAAAGTTCATCTTCAAAATTGATCTTGTCTTGTGCACGTTGTCTTCTATTTAAGTGGTCTTATAAACAAATCCATATTTTCATTATTGTTAGAGGGAACCTCATTCTTCGTATAGATTAACCTACTAATATGAGCCAAAGCAGATTATGATGTTATCGTAGAAGCTTAAACATGCACTTAGTATATCACAAGTGATGGCAAGCAAAACTAAAAATTGCGATTTTTTTTCACCAAGCCAAAATATTTAGGCTTTTAAATCTCTGCAACTAGTGACAATTTAGTTCGTTCCTATGTATATCTCAAGTTTGATACTTGCATTTTTCCTTTGAGTTCATTTAATATAATTATTTCTCAAAGTATTTAATAAATCAAAGTTAACGTTTTGAATATTACTCAAACAACTTTTGATGTATGTTTGATAGGAACCATATTTTTTAAAATAATAGTAAAAAAATTAAAAATAAATGTTAAAATCATTTTTTGTATAAATTACATCCAAATAACCAACTATTTCATCAATTAAACTTTCAACTCCAGAAAGACCGAAATACGAATTAAATATCACAACACAAGTAAAAACGACATATCAGCGTCTATATTGGAAACACACTAGTAAATAAATTAAACTAACTCCCTACAAAATATTATATTTATCTATTGGAAAAGGTTAGTTATTAAATTAATTAACTAAACTGCCGTCTGCTCATGAGTTTATTAAACTAATAAGTCGTAATATGCAATCCAACATTTCAACCCAAATCATAATAAATATTTATTTATTTGTTTGTTTATTAAATTTAATTTTTGTAGCAAATATGGTGATGTTGCATAGTTGCATGCCTAATTGGCTAATTGCCTACCAAGTTGGAGTGTATGTATACCGTGTACGTCAATAGAAAATGAGTTGACTTAATCCAAATGAAAGTCAACTGTTTGCATTTTTCTCGTATATCTTTATCTCTTTCTTACTTAATATTTGCATTTGACTTTAATTTTATAATCTTTTTTTTTAGTTTGGTGTTTGCTAGGAGTGTTCACGGTTATTTTTATGGTTTTTAGGTGAAATCATAAACCAAACTTTAAGTAACAGTTTTTGAATAATGAAAACCAAAACAAAATCAATAAAAAAACGAACCAAATCAAACCGTTATCAACGGTTTGGTTTTACAGTTTGTGCTTGGACTTTTGAGCCTGCAAAAAATAAAAATTGAATCAAATTGAAGCGTTTTACGGTTTGAAATGAGCCAATTACACCAAGCCAAAATGTGTGTGTGTGTACGAACGGTGTGTAAAACATGAACCCAATATATGTATGTACATATACACACATGTATATTTGTATATAGATATATCTATGAATATATATTATTTATACACACACATACGGTTTGGTTTTTTACGATCGGTTTTTGATGAAAATTGTAAACCAAACCTTTTGCAACGGTATCAAACTTTTAAAACGGACCGACCGAATGTTTTGAAAAAACGGCCATGAAAACCAACCGATGACATGTTTAAGCGGTTTCACGGTTTGAAACCGAACCGTGAACACACAGAGTCTTTGCTACATCATTTTGCTACTTGCTACATCATTGTTCGTTTGCTCTCACATTTTTTGGAGAACTTATACTTGGATCGGTTGGGCCAATTGTTGGGTCATAAGCAACTTGACACATCGTCTAGGAGGAAACACAAACCGAAAAAGCCACAGGCTTAATCTGCAACATTTTTTTTGGCACAGGTGAGATTCAAATCCAAGACATCTTATTAAAAAAGTTAAGGAGGTGTTATTAGACTATAAACCCTTTAGAGGTTAGCTTGTCAATTACCATTATGTTTAGATACACTACAAAACAACGCATAAATAACGATGGTGATAGGGTGCGACATTTAGCTAGTTTGAAAGGTATACATAAACTTGTGAAGATCGTGATTGATTACATGGGCGTAGCTTTATTAGGGCAGCCCCTCTTTTTCTGTCTATAATATTAATTTCGGCCAAAATGTTATTTTTAGTTAAAAATAGTGGTTTTCTCACCCTCACTTCAAAAAATTAACATATATTCTGGGTTCCGTAAATTTCCGTCCCCTCTTACAATACAATAATCTCCGCCACTGATTGATTAATTGAATTTTAAGGTTTACAAAACACAAAATTAATGCTCACGGAAAATCGTATCAACCGGCATTTTCCATTGGACAGATGTTGTAGCGTCCCATAGGCATGCTTGTTGGCCTCGAAGGTTATAATACAATTATGATGACCAAGTTGGAGTGATGGTCACGCGTACACCTAACAAACTAGACGGGTCAGACATGATAATGAGTCAAGATATATTCAGATCAGAACAGGCTTGGGTACGTGTCATATGAAAAAAATCGCTATTTTGATTAGGAGTGTTCAGGATAACTGAAAATCGTTTAAAATCGATAACCGAACCGTATCCGCAACCAAAAAAAACCTAACCGAATTCTGAATTCGGTTTTCGGTTCAGTTAACGGTTTTAGATTTTTTTTTGAATTCGGTTTATTCGGTTAACCGATTAAACCGAAATCATAATTAAATTTATTATTTTTATTAATAATATAAGGTTGAATTCGGTTTATTCGGTTCCGTTAATTCGGTTTTTAACCAGTTAAGTTGGTTTTTAATCGGTTTGTTCGGTTGAATTCGGCTTGTTCAGTTATAACCGAAAATTTGGTTCGGATAACCATTTTCCGAATTCGGTTCGGTTAACGGCTAGGGGGAAACTTTTGAAAACCGATTAAACAGACCCGAATAAATGTTATTATTTTTTGTATAAATTACAAATTGTAGGTCAATTATACGGCCCACCAACCATTTCATCAATTAAACTTTCTAACTCCAGAAGAAGAAATGAAATACGAATAAAATATCATAGCACAAGTAAAAACGATATATCAACGTATATATTGGGAACACACAAGTAAATAAACTAACTCCCTACAAAATATTATATTTATCTATTGGAAAAGGTTAGTCATTAAATTAATTAACTAAACTGCCGTCTGCTCATGAGTTTATTAAACTAATAAGTCGTAATATGCAATCCAATATTTCAACCCAAATCATAATAAATATTTATTTATTTATTTGTTTCATTGTTTGTTTATTAAATTTAATTTTTGTAGCAAATATGGTGGTGATGTTGCATACTTGCGTGCCTACCAAGTTGGAGTGTATGTGTACCGTGTACTGTGTAAATTTTTTTTTTTCAAAACACTCTTGTTGTGACTGTAAAGAGCTCAAAATACATATTTCCCAAAAAAAAAGAAAAAAAATTCTCCACCAATTGGTTTATGTTTTAAAACAGCCAACTAATCAACTGTCGGTTACTTCGTACGCGGCTTTCAATGGCTAAAGAATACCCAAGTTGGCCACTAGTCCAGACGGACGGAGCCCCTAGCCCACCAGCCACCAACTCCCGGGGAAAACCCGACCCAAGCACCCGTCCAAAGACACGATGGTAGAAGGCCGGTAAAACCGGGTGAGATCAAGAATCGAACCCATGACCTGGGTCTCCTGTCACTTTATACCTCCATCTTACCACGAGGACAAGACATTCTTGATACCAATTGGTTTAAGTATTTGACAAACTAGATGAATACGCATAACTGAATTTCCCCCCAAAAACTCTCGTTTGGCTCCAACATCATCGGCCATTTGGATTCAGGTGCCTCAATTGGAAATTTGCAGTGTTATCTTCTCTAAGATTCCGCCATTAATGGCGTCAATCATCATCCTCTGCTTCCGATTCATCACTTTCTTCTCTATAATTTCAACAACCTCATCTCAGAGTAAGCATTCACTCAATCTTTACTTAATTTGTCTAAACTACTTCTTCAACATATCGACATTTCGAGTTATTGCAATACAGGTCCCACGTACACATCGTTCGTCGTCAACGCGACGGAGCTTCCGCCGGAGGACACATTTGATTACGTCATCGTCGGCGGCGGCACCGCCGGTTGTCCCTTGGCCGCGACATTATCATCCAACTACCGTATTTTACTTCTCGAAAGAGGCGGTGTTCCAGACACAAACCCTAGCGTCATGAGAGAAGACGGTTTCATTCCCACACTCAGGCAGATTGACTCATCATACTCACCGGCGGAAGCTTTCACTTCCGAAGACGGAGTCCGCAACGCCCGCGGCCGCGTCCTCGGTGGCAGCAGCGCCATCAACGCTGGATTCTACACCCGCGCAGACGACGAATTTTACAACCAGTCCGGAATAAATTGGGATCTAAGTCTGATCGAGAGGTCTTACCAGTGGATCGAGAATGAAATCGTGTTTCAACCGGAATTACAACCGTGGCAGATCGCGGTCCGTGACGGATTACTAGAAACAGGCGTACAACCGTTCAATGGTTACACTTTACAGCATGTCATCGGCACGAAGATTGGTGGTTCCACTTTTAACAGCTCGGGCCATAGGCACAGTGCCGCCGATCTGTTAAATGTAGCTATTGGAAGCAATATCATAGTCGCTATTTACGCCACTGTTGAACGAATCTTATTCGGTTCAACGGAGAATGCAATCGGTGTTGTTTTCCGGGATACCCATGGCGGTTATCACCATGCCATGGTGAGAAATGAGGGGGAAGTTATACTCACAGCAGGCGCGATCGGGAGCCCACATCTGCTTCTGGTGAGCGGGATCGGGCCGCGGTCTTACCTTTCATCTTGGGGGATCCCGGTGGTGGTTCATTCTCCTTTTGTAGGACAGTTTTTATATGATAATCCTCGGAATGGGATATCATTTGTGTCACCAAGATTACTACGTCATTCACTGATACAAGTTGTGGGGATTACTGATTCAGGTGCTTATCTTGAAGCATCCTCTGCGATAAGTCCGTATCCTTCGCGTGTACGTGCAATTCGCACACGATCACACACGTATCAGTCCTACTTCAGTGTTGCCACCATCATGGAGAAGATAATCGGGCCTGTGTCAGCAGGGTCGCTTCGCTTGAGCTCGACAGATATTTTGACGAGCCCAATTGTGCGGTTTAACTACTTTAACGATCCGGTGGATTTGGAGAGGTGTGTGAATGGGACGCGTAAGATTGGGGAATTGCTTAGAACCCGGGCCATGGCGGGTTTCAGGTTCTGGAATCATCATCGTGCAGGATTTAGGTTTGTGGGTGTGAGGTTGCCGGCTAATCAGTCAAGTGATGAGGAGATGGGTGCATTTTGTAGGCGGACGGTGAACACAATATGGCATTACCATGGTGGGGAGAGTGGTGGATTCGGATTTGAAGGTGATGGGTGTCAGTTCTCTTCGGGTGATCGACGGATCCACGTTCTCAATTTCACCTGGGACCAATCCACAGGCTACTGTCTTGATGCTTGGCAGGTACATTTAAATTTTTATTTGATGGAAGTGTTGTCTTGTTATGTGAGTATGAATTTTGAGTGATGATTGATGGTTTGCGAATGTTGTAGGCACATGGGTTTGAAGATATTGAGGGAGAGATTGCAAAAGACAAGTTCTTGATTTCTCTGATGTTAAATTTTTGTGTTCAAGTCGAGGATTCAAAGGTTAATCTGATATTTGCTTTCTTTGGATCCTATTTTGACCACTTCTTTTATAACTGGATTCAAATTGTGTTTTTGGTTTTCAATAATTGATGTTTAGGTTCAGCATAGACTTTTATATTCATATTTATAAAAAATCACTGTTTGATTTTATAAAGCAAAACCAAAATTATATATATGAGATAAACCCATAATAACCCAAGCAGAACTCATTCTCTGTGTATACTTTTTGCAGGTAAAACATCTATAAAGAACGTGTCTGCATGCTCCCTTGTTCTCATGGTAAGAAATTCATGCAAAAATGGTACAAAATGCAGCCTTCTAGTATAGTAGTACATACTCAAAAGTGGGTGCTTACAAGCCTAAAATAATCAACATAAGCTGAATCAACTCTCACAGAGATCTCTAATTAACATTCATCAACACAAACAAAGACCACATAAGCTGTAAATCTTCTTTTCAACACATATCCTAATGCTTTTGCTTTTTTTTACTTTCCCCTGTACGAAATGAGAAACAAAAGAATGTTAATCACATAAAAACAAGAATAATATTACACACATACACAATATATATATATAGAGAGAAGAGAGAACAGGTAGCATACGCGTTCATCATGAGGGTAATGTTGTCCCCTTTCAGCAAAATCCTGCCTAAAAAATACCCAAAACTTGCGTCTTAGAAAAACATTGTACAAAGGTGATGAAAAACACATTCAAATGAAAGCAAAATGAAAATATGACAAACCTAAAGCCTTTCTGGTTTTCTTCTTTACGCTGATTTCCTCAGCCTCATCAAGAACCAGATTCATGTACTCATCAAACCCCTACATCAAATAGATAATATGCTTGTCACTACAATAGGTAACACACTATTTCTGTACCATTCACATTCCCCTTTGCATATTATATTTTGTTAAAGAAACACAATTTTCCAAGATTGATTTAAAAAGGAAAAATAAAAAAAATAAAAAACATGAGAAAGTGAATATGTGAAAGTCAACTAGAGCAAACACAACTAAGAGTGCTCACAAACTGTTGAAATCGACCCACCGTCCAAACTGAAGCAAGTAGAGCATACACCACTAAAGGTGATCTAGAACTGTTGCCCAACTATCCAAATTGAAGTAAGCTGGTTTAAGATCCAAACGATTTGATCATGGTTCTGCGCCTCAGCTTAAACGATGTAGCAGGCTAATGTTTCAGTCCAGTTTGAAACTTGGAACCGACCTTTTAACCTTTATTATTTAAATATTTTATTCATTTTTGGAATATGTACTTTTGTAAGTGTATCATAATCATTTTTATCATTTTAGAACTAGAGGTTTCTACCTATGCGTTGCGGAGTGAATTCTACCATGATCCCAAAGATCAAAATGCAGGCACAATCCCAAAGATCAAAATGTGGTTATAAAAACAAGTTGCAATGGTTGTCACTACTGCGTAAAACCTTGTATAAAACGGATAAAACCTTATCGTTTAATACAAAACCATAAAGTATGCCCCATCGTAAATGTAACCATCACTCCACAAGATACAAAAAGCTGAAGAAAACGGAAAAAATCACCAAAAAGAACCTAAACCGTACCCTGTTGTAAACATTGTGGTGGTCCAACGTAAAACCCTAACATGTGCCCAATGTAAACGTAACTGTCACTCTGCCAGGATAAAAAAGGAAAAAACAAAAAAAAAGAGGGTGAAAGTAAGGGTGTTCATCGTGTCAGATTACAAGTTATTCGAATTTGGAAATTTTTTTAGCCCCACCAACCGCAAATTAGGTCGAGCATCATCCTCCCTGAACAACCCAACTAAGGATTCGGGTTCCGGTTTCGGATAAACCCGAACAACCCGAATCCCTTTGGGAGATGGGTTTCTTATTGGAATTATTTTTATCCAACCCATTTGAACAAATAGATAAAAGAATATTCAAACCAACTCATCCAGAAGTCAAATATATATAAAAATATCCAAAGCAGCCCATCCAAAAGTGGAAGTATACAAAATAGGAGCAAAAGAAAAGAGACGGGAGTATACCCAAAAAAGAAAACATATTGATGAACTTTATTAGGAAAATTAATAAGTCACTTTAAACCATTTTTTTTACAATAAACTGGCAGGTAAGCAGGCAACTACTTGCGCCGCAACCTCCTTTTGAATTGCAAAACCAATCCTACTATAAACAATATTTTTGGTCCTAGGGACCGATATATTACTATTCATGACCCTTTTAACTGTGTTCAGAAAACATATTGGCCAGTCAAGTTATCCACATTAGCACTTCTTTGCAGCAAAACTAGTTGTGGCAAATCGTCGATGTGAATAGAGGACGTAGATGTGACTAGAGGAATTGGCCGTAGATGTGAATGTATAAAAACATAAGAATCGAGGCCATAGATGTGATCAGAGGAATTGGTAGAGGTGCAGATCGTGAAATCAAACTCCCGGTCGACGAACAGCAGTCATGAATGCCTGAATGCGATTAGGTTAGGGATAGTGGGAATGTGGGATAGTGAATGCAATTAAATGGGCTGTTGAATTGGACTCATGGGCTGGTCCAATGTTCAGTTGTTTACTAGCTTATTAATTTTTAAACGAGTTAATTGGATACCCAAATAACCCAATTTGCTAAAAACTTATATCCAAATCCGACCTGAATATACGAAATCTTATTTCTAGTTCGGCTATATCCGACCAGACCACCCAAATTACGATTCGAATCGGATTTTCAGATTTTGAAAGTCGGATACGCTTTGGGTTTCGATTAAGCCTAGGTCAAAACCCACCTTTGTTGACCCAAAATTAAACTAATTATTAAAAGAAAATTTCCGTGTTTCCTTTTTGCATATAGATTACTATTTAATACAAACTATAAATTTTGAAAAGAAAAAAAAACTAAAAAAGTATGTTCAAACCGTATGAACAAAAACGTTACACCATCAAACCCGGCCAATTTGGTTTGCTATGTCCTGAAACTGTAACCAGCGGTTTAGGCTAGATTTTTACCAAAACTCGTCGAATCGAATATTACCATCTCCACACACAACTCTACATTAACATCCTGATTACGCATTGGGTAACCATTTCCATAATAGATAAAGAAACAATCAAAGGCATACTTTGATTTTAATTTAAATTGTGTCATCTACATAAATTAAACTTGGATGATTGTTGCAAATATGTATCCACTATACTCTATTCCTGGGCTCCTGGCATCTAATATAAATCAAATGCAGTCATCACAGCCCTAATCATATGAGATCATAATCAAAATCGTAATCACAGCCCTAATCATAGTCAAAACCCTAGGGACTAATTAAGCTTAAAATTGGAAATTAAACTAACAATAATGAATGTAATTACACATACAATTATACGGCCTTCGATCCTCAGGTCTTTCTGCTCAAACAGCCATATCTGTATGCGAGCTTTCTGTACCGTAAACAGAACATTAATAAGAACCAATTTATCCAACGAGATTGAGAGAGAAGGATTTTTGATAGAAAAGCTTACGCTCTGGAGGAACCGAAAGATGAGATTCTGCGAAAAAAATAAATAAATAAACGATCAAAATCAGTGATTGATCGGGAAAAATAACAGAATTAGGGCAAAAATTTTGTTGTTCTTGGGGATGGACGAGAAGTACATACGATTGGTTGGGTCATGATCCTCTGGACTTTGGTCGCCATGGCTGCTGCTGTTAATGTGATCGGACTTCTTCTTTGGTTGATTGATAACGCAGTCGCAGGAAGAACCCTAGCAGAGTTGTTAGTGTGAAGTCGTCAAGGGAAACCCTTTGCTACTAAACATTCCTCCGCCCTTTTTATTTTTATTTTTTTTATTTTCTAAATCAAATAAAAAGTTTATTTGTTTAAAAAGGTTAAAAAAGATTATAAAATTTTCAAAATCAACCCAAACAAAGTTTGTTTGAACTCATTTTGATAGCATTAGAATTTTCTTATTTAACCTTACAGTATTAACTATTAGGTTTCAGTTTTAACAACTAGTTTTAAAGTTTAGATTTTAGTGCTTAGGTTTTAGTTTTTAGGTTTTATCTTTAAGTTTAAGATTTGTTTTTATTATTTGGGTTTTGGTATTAGTGTCTATTGTTTATGTTTTAAGGTTTGGTTTTAAGGTCGACAAGCCGGTTCCAATAAAGTAAAAATAAATTCAATCGTAATCTGTTTAGGTCGGTTTTCTAGTTTTAAAAAGAACATTCCCCTGCATTAATTAGGCTACCCGCAATGCTAAGCATTGCATTTACAACATGCATCCTAATCATCACTGCCACATCAGCTTTTTACCAATACTTTCCACATACATTCTCTCTCCTCTTTTTAACTCCAACCCATCATTCTCACATGCAACCTCTCTTTTCCGCGTCACTATTTTATTTTCTTTTTTTCTTTTAAACAAATGATTTTTTTAATGTAAAAACATATTTGATAAATAAATATAAAATATAAACAAATAAATAAAAAAACAAGAAAAAAATAAATAAAAATAAATAAAAATTAAGATGCCATTACATAAATAAATTACATTTTCTAAAAAATAAAATAAAAATACTTAAAATTAAACTACATCTAATATTAAAAATAAAAATAAAAATAAAAAACTTAAAGAAAACAAGACCGAAAATTAAGCTTCGCTAGACAAATCTACTCTTGATTAGCTTGCCTAAGATCCCAAAGATGTTCCATAAGATCGTTGCGTAATGCGATGTGAGTATCTTTGCTTCGTAAGGATTTAAACCTCTGCAGATAGTTTGCAAATTCAGCCGGTGCACCTTCATTATAATTTGCTGGTTGAGGCTCGTGTTCTTCAGGAGACCAATTAGTTATCGCACGACCTTCATCTTCTACAATCATATTATGTAGAATGATACATGCATGCATTATATCACCTAAAACTGGTATGCTAGTAGACCTTCCAGGGCCTTGTATCATTGCCCATCTTGCTTGGAGGACACCAAATGCTCTTTCAACATCCTTTCGACAAGACTCATGTCGTCGCTTATAGTACTGCATTTTAAGATTATTGTTTGGAGGATAAACGAAACTCTTTACCAGTGTTGACCATTCTGGATAAATGCCATCAGCAAGATAATATCCTTATGTGTACTCATTCCCGTTCACTGTAAAGTTGCATTGTGGTGCATTCCCTTCTAAGATTTGATTGAATACCGGTGATTGATTGAGAACATTGATATCATTGGTAGCAGAGTTGTACTTACCATGATCTTTAACAACATTCCATACATGTTCGTATGTGAAAGGAGCAGAAGTCTTATTGGATGGATCATTGATATACAAAAGTCTGGCCTCCACGAGATACTGGTCATCTGACCAACCACTTTTGTAACGAGACTTCACCTGCAAATATAAGTCATTAAATCTATTCATTTTTGATTTAAACATATGCCAATGACTTCTTAGATTATGAGCATCTCTTGAAACCATAGGCGGTGCATCGTTGTAGTATGTTTCTATCTTACTCCAATAAGCATCCCCGGTTTGGTTGTTTCCAATTATTGGATTCTCAGATATTGATATCATAGCTTGTGCCAACAACACCTCATCACTTTGTGGCCACTTTTGACGATTCACCTTGCTTGGTTGTTCGTCGTTCTCTATCACTATTTTTTCTTTCTTCTTCTTCTTCTTCTTCTTCTTCTTTTGTGACAATTCAAATTTTCCAGGTTAGAATCATAACTCAGAAATGAAGAAAATGAGTGTAAGCGGAATCACGAAACGAGGCTCTGATTTCAAGACACGCTGAGTTGAAGATAGCGTTAAATAAGAGATCATATATTTTGAATTTTTCAGGACTTGAAATTATAACCATTGGAAAGAGCTCGAAAAATCGTGAACGTAGGCGAAAACCGTGCGCAAAACGGAGTTCATATGCTCCCGGAATCGCGAAACGAAGAAAACCAAAATATCTGCGAACTGGCATCCGCGCGGTACGCCCCAACCCAGCATCCCAGTTGGGGCGATGCGCCCGGGGTGTCTGGCGGCTGAAAAACGAGTTTTTAAGATCAGATCGCGAAGAAAACTCAACTTTTCATCTTATCTCGTCATTTTACACTCAAAAACACCTTTAGATCACATTTTTATCATCCAATCTTCATTTTGAAAGCTTCTAAACGTCCGGATCGCACTAGGGATTGTATCTACAAGTTCTGATCGTCATTTCTGTCCGAGAAATCCGTCAGATTAGGTAACGGTTTGTTTTAAACCTTCTAGCTTGATTTTGATTGGTTAAATCTTGTTTTTGAACGTATTGAGATAGTTAGGGTTGTTGATTATTGCCTAGATGATGGCTAGGAATGATTATAAACGAAGAACTCAAACGGTTAAATCCTTGTTTTGAGCCGTGGTAATGCCCGGTTTTCATGAAACCACAATAATGATTATAATGGTTTAAATCATTTGATTGTAATAATGATTGTGATTGTGTTGATCATTTCTTGAAATGCTAGGTTTCATCCAAGTGTTTCAAACTAATGATAAGCATACAGATAATCACCGGAATAACGATCTGATGTTTATGATAACAGTCAGATGAGTACATTGAGCATGGTTATTAAACATATTTTAATATCACATTCTCATGTTTCATGATACCTAAATGATTAATAACAAGGATTGACTATTCCTAAGCCAGAAATTAATCTAGGAAATCGTTAGTAAAATAATCAACAATCAACATCTATTTGATTAATCTGAGAATGCCGTGATTAATCCAGTTAGTCATTAACTCCTTAATAGGAGCCTAAATCATTATAGGTTCCTTGTTTATCGCACTTTGTGCAATATTAACTTGAGGAGGCTGATTAAGGATTAAGATCAGCTTGATGACTTAAACAACGATTCCTTGTTATCAAAATTCAAGAAATATTCTGATAATTCAATTCAAATGCAAGGAACTCATAAAACATTAATAAATTGCAGAACTCTCTTCGAATCTTGAATGATACTTCAATATCGAAACACTTCGATAAACAGGTGAGTTTCATACTCCCCTTTTCAACGTTTTGGTTTCTAAAAACTCGGGGTGGAACATGTAGGTATCATTTCAAAACATATTTTATGAATCATTATGAAATCATATCTCATTATCATGAGAAACGTCATGATAAACATTTATCAAACATTATGAAATCCTGTATCATTATCATGAGGAACGTCATGATAAACAATCATCAAATAAATCTTTTATCATGTGTATCACGGTTATGACAAGGGTTGGTGCGCCACTCCGGCATGGCTGGCTAAGTCACCCATAACCAATTAGATGCGTGCAAATGAACATTTATCAACTTATTAAAAACAAGCGTATCACTTGGGAACTTTGGTTATGTGGAGGCTATTTGGGACTATTCTTATGTGAACATCATTAACTTGTTATCAAGCCCTTGGTAGTACTGGTATGATCATATGCGGGAACTCAAGAACATTATTCTTACGACGTTCCGGCAGGTAGCTGGACGTTGAAACTACGGCGTTTGGGGGTCGCCAAACGTTAGCATTATTCTTTAGGTTTGATGGTTTACATGCCCAGGTAGATTCAATTTCAAAGTACCTATTTAATCACTTGTGAATACTATATCATGGAAATCAAATTTTGAACAATCAATTTAATACTATGAAAATCAATATTTGACAATTAATGTACATCAACAAAACCTATGAATCTCACTCAACTATTCGTAGTTGACTTTTTATGCTACATGTTCCAGGTTACAAATCAACCACCAGCTCAAGAATGGTGGATCAAGTACACAGGTAAACCAGAAGTCAAGGAGAGATCTTCAATTATGGCTAAGCAATCATTACGTCACGCGCCGTGGATTCCGCACGCGGCGTGGGGTGTGACATCTTTTCTGCTTTTGACTTTGATGGTGATTCTTCAACGTGTTGCTCAACTTGAACTTGTGATTGTTGCTTTTGCAGAGTTTTGTTGAAATTGTTGCCATTGTTGAAATTGTTGCCATTGAGAAACACTTTGAAAATCAAATGCTGGTTGTGGAAACTGAGAAAATGAAGCCGGTTGTGGAAACTGAGAAAATGAAGATGGTTGTGAAAACCCGGGACTTTGGTGAAATTGACTGAAACCACCTAGTTGGGAAAACTGAGAAAATGAATGTGGTTGTAAAAACTGAGTAAATGAAGGTGGTTGGGGTGAGTTTCGCTCTTCACCGTCATCATCGTCTAACATTCTGGTGAACGAAAATTGGGTTCTTGGATCCATTTGAAAGTGAAATTTGAAAGAATTTGAGAGAATTTAGAGGATTTTGGTGTGAAAATTTAGTTTGTATAGATGAGTATTTATAGGAATTTTTTTTTTACATTAGCCGTTAGGCTTTTTTAAATTAGCCGTTAGTTTTTTTACCGTTGGATTAAAATAAAAACAACAATTGAATTAAAAGTATTTATGGGCCCCACTTTTAAGCCATATGTTTGTGCACGCCAAGAAGCGCGAAATCCCACATGCGTCCTTTCTTGTGTCAGACTACACTGCATCCTTTACAAGAGCTCCCTCCAAGTGGACAAGATGCTCCCTCTTCACGCGCGCAGTGGAGAGGGTCTTATGTAATTACGAAAGGGGGAAAATCACTACTTCTGGTGAACACACTCCCTATGAAGTATGGATTGGTTGAAAACCACCTGTTCATCATTTTAAACTATGGGTCAATTACATATTTTCCCTTCGTAAAACATTTTATTATATATTTACATAATCATAAAACTAAATTACATATTTCCTCTTTCTAAACCAAATATATTACATATTTATCCATTTCACTAAAAAAAATATATATTTCATATTTTACCCTTAATGAACTAACTAAAAATAATTTACATATTTCTCCTTACTAAGAGACAATTTTGGAACATGGGATATTTGTAATTTTAGTTTAATATTAGGGATATATGTAATTTGGATGTTTAATAAAGAGATATATGATATTATCCCTTAAAGTATTTAGAAATGTGGCATCTGAAGAGCAACTTAACAAGTAGTTAAGTAAAAAGTTGGATAAAAAAAACTATCTTACAAATAACCTCAAGACCTACGAAAGACATCATAAAAACCAACAGCTTCTAAAGTCGTTACCTAGTACTTAATGGGTATACTTACGAATATACTTGTCCTAACTTGTATGAACCAATAATCAATCACTCTTAGTATACGAGAATACCTAAGAACTAAACATTTTGATGATAAATGGTTTCATTATGAGAAAGTAGCTATAGAAAGCGAGGATCAAATGTTAACCCTTCCTTGTTACGTTAACTGAATAACTACATCTTATTACTTTGGGGCTCACACTAAAATAAATATAAAGGTGTAGGTTTTTTCTTTTTTTCAATTAATGTAGGGTCCACCTACATTAATAAAAAAATACGAAAAAACATACACATTTAGATTTACTTTAATGTTGACCCCAAAGTAATAAGAAGTAGTTATTCGGTTATCGCAATAATGAAGGGTTAACATTCGAACCATCTTGTGTCTATATATATACACACACTAGCATGGTACACGCACGATGCAGCGGGAAATGCAACATATAAGTTGGGTGATTTTAAATATTTGACTGGTTCCGTTTTGAGCCATAACCATAACAATTTTTTTTTTAGTTTAGTAGTTAACGAAAAATTAATTTAACTCCAAACATAAAAAGTCAAATGGACCAAAAATGCTAAGAATTGATTCAATTGTTTTCAGGGTTTTTTCTTTTATAATCACTCTATTTTACTTAAAATCTTAAAGACTACCAATGTGCGACAAAGTGAAAAGAGAAACAAAACATTTAGGTTAGATTTAAAAATTGTACAATGTGCTTTAAGAGTTGTAAAACTCTTAATTTTAAGAGATTTAATTAAATTACTATTTTATCTTCCTAATATGTATTATATATATATATATGGACTTATTCTATTGAGAACCACTAAATATGAAAGAACTAAAGGAACTAATTTCGAATCACATTTTTTAGGGGTATAAAAGTAATTTTTCTTTAAAGTAAAAGAAGTTATTATTTTACCCTTTTAAATAACCACTCTATGTACATAACTTAAAGCATAATGTGCAATTGTATTATGCAGTTCTCAAGTTCTTAACATAAAAGTGGTTCTTAATGTAATATCTCCCTATATATATATATATATATATATATAAACCAATTAGTAAAGAACATGTGTGTTTGAAGTAGATAATTTATATAAACATATAGTGCAAACCTGTCTTCATTAGCCACATGTACAATGTGTTTGAGTTCCCTCTCACACTTCTTTATTTTTATTTATTTACTTACTAGCATTAGATTCTCATGTATTAAATAGGTTAACTAAATATAATATGTAACATAGAATAATTTTTATAAAAATTTATATGTTAGATTTATCAGCTATATTGGTAAAATAAGAAATATGAATATTCTAAAAATTATAAAACAAATAATAATAATAATACTCAATAATTATAAAATTATATTTTAAGATGATATACAATTTAAATATTACTATAATATATCAACTTTTAGTAAATTAATACAATAAGAAGATTTATATTTTTTAATATTTAATTATTAAAAATTGGTAAAATTTATTAGGAGAGGGAGGTGGGAAAACAAATTATATATTTTATCAGAGTGTGGCACATGTATCTTAAATTACTTCTTTATTAGAGTAGGAAGATTGTTAAAATTTATTTGCGGGAAAACAAATTATAGATTTCACGAGAGTGTGACACGTGTCTCATAAATATACTCATTTATTAGAGTAGGAAGATTTATTTATTATTATTATTATTATTATTATTTTTGCCTTCTGTTAAATATCCCTTGATTATCGTTTTTTTTATATATATATGATCATGATCAAATAGTAACTCACCTTAATTACAGAAACTCGATTAACCCCGACAAGATCTACCTTCAAATTTTTGGTTTCTTTTTCATGATATTTATCATACATGTATAAGACTATGTTATTTTATATGTTTGTGTAATTTTATCACCATTTACGATCATACGTTAGTGTAAGTTGTCATAACAGCAAATAAATATTTACAATGTAACGCAAACGCACACTTGCTTTAAATCTGAAACGGTGATAAATTTGTACAAACACAAAAAAGAACATAATATTGTATATGTATAATAAAGGTTTTGAAAAAAACCAAAAGAGCTGGGTTGATCTTGTCAAAGTTAACCGGGTTTCTGTAATTAAGATGAGTTAACAATGAATTCTTATCCTATATATATAAAATGCTGAAGTGCTAAACAATAAAGTACATGACAGTCAAGCATATTGTATAAGTTTTAGATATTTTTCTTTGTTTTATTACTAAACTAGCAAAGTATATAGGATTTTCAAATGAAAATAAAATTAAATGTGACTCGTAGTGTAATATCGTTGTACTCTTAGGTTGTTTTTGTTCTTTCTTATCAATCGAGGTTTGAGTTCTTTTTCAGCCGTCTTTGTAATTTATTTTCTTCTAGTTATTTCAGCATTTGTGTGAGGTGATTTGAGGTTTTTTTTTTTTTTTTTTTTTTTTTATTTATATTTGAATATTCTTTTAGCTTTTTGTATAAATTGATTTGTCCTTGATGTGAATCAAAGTTTTGTTTGAATTTTCTAAAATCAAAGCGTCTCTGTTTTTTTTTTTTGATCCACCCTTCCATGATGCGTGATATGCAATTCATCTAGTTAGAAAATAAATTGAATCTAGAAAAAAATGGAATTCAATATACTGATGACGACCTTCACCCTAGGGGTGTTCATCGGGTCGGATAACGAGTTATTCGGGTTTTTCGAATCGGTTTTTCGGGTTGGGAAATTTTTTTGGTCTATCCGAAACCCGACCCGACCCGAAATTCGAAATATATTATCCGACCCGAAAAACCCGAACAACCCGAAAAACCCGAATTCGTTCATCCGAATAACCCGAAAAACCCGAATAACCCTGTTTTTTTCGGGTTTTTCGGATATCCGACCCGAAAAAACCCCCTTTTCCATATCCGAAACCCGACCCGACCCGAAAATAAAATCATATTATCCGACCCGAATAACCCGAAAAACCCGAAAAATATTTCGGATACGGTTTTTTCGGGTTTCGGATACGATTCGGATTTCGAATTTTTTCGAGTTTCGGATATTTTGAACACCCCTACTTCACCCCACTTTGATCAACACACGTTCAATTGAATCAATTATTCAATTGTTCAAAACCTCCCTCACGGTCCTACATAACCCTCATTTGAGGGTTCTTAGTTCTTAACCTTTTTTTTATTTATTATCATGTTAAAAACATATGCATTACACAAATTAAATAAATAAAATTTAAAATTACTTATGATAAATAATTATTATATATTTCTTAAGAGTATTTTATAAATAAAAAAAATATGACTTATAATATAATCATAATAGTTATCAAATTAAACAAACAAACAAACATACCCAGTGAAATATAACTTAAAAGTAGGGTCTGGGGGGAGAGATGAAAACAAATATTACCCCTGCACCCAGAAGAGTAAAGAGACTGCTTCAGACGAGACCCCCGACTCATGAAAAACCTTTTTTTAAATTATATATATATATATATACTACTACTACTATTATTATTATTCTATTTTTTAGTTATCAAATTAGATAAAAGTATTATTATTTAATAAAAGAATAAAAGAAAATTTAAAATTTTAAAAAAGTATCACATAAATATTTAATAGAAGATAGATTGAAATCAATTTTTAAATAGTATAAAAATATGACACGTGTTACTAAAAATTTTTATATGTTAGAATAAGTAAATATATTATTCATAACTTTTTTTTCTACTTTTCTCTAATTTGCCTAAAACTAGTGTTTTCATGACAAAATCATATGTTATCAATTATACTACATGTAAATATGTAATTATGTAAACAACCGGTTAGGTGAATTGGGCCAGAAGGTTATATCACTCTGTCAGTTTTTGGCAAGTGACGGTTGAACCGAGGAAGTGGTCCATCGAGGCATCGAGTTTGATTATGTAATTTTTAAAGAAATTAAAAGTTTCTTACTAATTTTATAATATTAGATATTTTTTAAAATACATTTTATTTATATTAAACATTAACAAATTTAAAACTAGATAGGTTATTAAAATAGGAGAAGGTTCCTTAAAAAATCAATTTTGCCTAAGAAGTTGTAAACAATAAACCCAAATACCAAAACCAAATCTTTAAAAACAACCATAAACCTAAAGATAAAACATAAAAAGCCAAAAATCAAGCCTAAAATCTAAACTTTAAAAATAGTTATTAAAGTTAAAACTTAAAAGCTAATATTGTATGGTTCGACGAGACGATTCAAACGCCATCGAATGGGTTCAACCGGAGTTCGTTTAGGTCGGTTTTCAAGGTTTTAAAAATATTTTTTAGCCTTTTTATGCAGAATAGACTTTTTATTTGATCTATCCCCTATTAAAATAAATGTTAATCAGGTATTTTAGCGTTTTTAAAAAATTAATAAATTTTTTTAGAGGTGTGTGATTTTGAACGTTTCAGAGCCCCCCAGTTATTACTCTAAGAGCCTAAGTATTATCTTGCGAATAAATTAAAGCGTAACGATATTTAATTAGTCACTAGGCCACGAGCCTACGTGCCATGAGAATATTCATATGAACATTACTACGGTCTTTGGATCTTGTCGTATTCATGAAAAGTCTTTACGTCATCAAATAGACAACTGACCAAAAGTCGACCCAATCAACGTTGGACTCATTACGATGAAGTGCTCCTATTAACGTCTTACGACGATACCAAGACTGAATTTTAACTGTTCTCGTCGGATTTGACATTCTGAGACGTACGCTTGACCAGGGGTGGAACTACAAGAGGGTCAAGGGGGTCCACTGACCCTCCGGTTGGCGAAACTATGTGTTACTCGGTGAGTCTGAGTGCTCGATGGAAGAAGTTTTTTGTGTTTTGACCCAGATTGTATCCTAAAGTATTTAAAATAAAAAACGAAATGAGTAGTTGCAATTTTTATGTTTTTTTTGTTCGTCGTCGATTAATGTAGGCCATCGATAAGAGTGTATAATTTCGAAGAGGAAAGGAAGAAGATGGCCTGAACATTAGGTCAATGTTATTTAATAAGCCCAATATCCAACCAATACTTTTGATATTATATATATTTTTTTCTATTCTATTAATTTATTTTTTTTACAACCACTTTTATATATTGTTTTGTTATTTACCACCTATCTTGGTCCGTGATCAATACTCAATATAATTCTAGTTTTACTGTTTTATGAATAAATTTTTATGTTGATTACTATTATTTCTTTGTATTTCATCTATTGATACACATTGACGAATATAAAACTTTTTAGTTACGGCCCTCCGGATTTAGAATCCTAGCATGGGAGGTAGGGGTGTTCAAAATATCCGAAACTCGAAAAAATTCGAAATCCGAATCGTATCCGAAACCCGAAAAAACCTTATCCGAAATCTATTTCGGGTTTTTTCGGATTTTTCGAGTCGGATAATATAATTTTAGATTCGGGTCGGATCGGGTTTCAGATATGCAAAAACTAGTTTTTTTTTAGATTGGATATCCGAATAACCCGAAAAAAACAAGTTATAGACGACGTCAAAGAGTAGGCTACAAGGTAACCATATATAACATCCTATAATTATCCTCCAAGCTAATTTAAGATCCACTGGTGTCTCAATCGTTGATTCTACTGCAAACACATGAACTTACACATGTTGATTCTTGTGATGGTGATGACCATGATTTGTATTACAGTAATTAACGGTGAAACAAAGACACAAATTCAAATCGGAGTGATTCTTGATATGAATTCCAGCACCGGTAAGATGATGAACACTTGTATTTCAATCGCGATACGCGATTTCTATCGTAAACATGCCGATTACACCACCGAAATCCTTCCTTACTATCGCGATTCGAAGCAAGACGACGTTGAAGCAGCTTCTGCAGCGATCGATCTCATGAAAAACCATCGAGTCATGGCGATTATTGGACCCATGACATCGTCACAAGCCGATTTTGTTATTGAGATTGGTAACAAGGCTAAGGTTCCTATCATATCTCCTGCAACAAGCCCGTTGCTTTCACCGATCGACAGCTCGTATTTCGTCCGTTTGGGGCCCGATTCGACGTATCAGCTCAAACCCATTGCAGAAGTGATCAAACACTTTAAATGGACAGAGGTCGTGTTTGTTTATGAAGATGGTGAGTATGGAAGAGGCCTAGTTCCTTATTTCTCCGAAGCGATGCGGAAGATTGGTACCAAAGTCATGTATCAAACTGTTATATATCCTTCGGTTTCGGACGATTGGATCCTCGCAGAGCTTTACAAGCTAAAGACGATGCAGACTCGAGTTTTTGTGGTTCACGCGTTGCCGGAATTGGCTTCGAGGTTTTTCAAGAAAGTGAACGAAACCGGAATGATGGAAGACGGGTATGTTTGGATCATAACCGAAGGTCTCACGAATCGTTTGCATTACTTGGATCATAAAGACGAATCGATGCAGGGGGTACTTGGTGTGATGTCCTATATCCCGAAGTCGGATAAATTAACCGACTTCGGGAAAAGATGGAAACAGGAGTTTCGGAGTCGACATCCGGAGGATGTCGAGACGGAACTTGACATGTCCGGAATAAGGTTGTATGATACAGTTTTTGGTCTAGCAAAGGCATTAGAGCACATGTCCATACAAAACAAAGATGACAAGCAAAAAAGGGACTCAAAGATGGATTTTGATGACATTGGGACCTTAGAGACCGAAACAAGCCTCCTTCCGTTGATCCGTAACTTCCGATTTGACGGTCTCACCGGAGACTTCAACGTGATCAACGGAACACTACAAGCCTCGGTGTACCAAATCGTGAACGTAATCGGAAACGGGGAGAAACCTATCGGCTTTTGGTGTCCTAAAAATGGCATCACAAAGAAATTAAACGATCAAACAAATGGTCTTAAACCGGTCACATGGCCTGGTGACACTCATGTTATCCCTAAAGGCTGGGAGACCCCGGTGAGAAACAAGAACAGGTTAAGGATAGGGGTTCCAATGAAAGGAGGGTTAAATCAGTTTATCAACGCAAACATCGACCCAGAAACCGGTCAGCTCATCATGACCGGCTTCTGTGTCGATGTTTTTAACGCGGTCGTTGACGCGCTGCCATATGCTCTCAATCATGAATTCATGCCTTTTGTTAGTTCAGATGGCAAGACACCTGCAGGAAGCTATGATGATCTTGTTCTCAATCTTTCCAATGGGGTAATCAAATCAGACAATTAATTTGCATATGTTTTTAGAACATGTGGTATTGTATATATTCTTTTAGTATCATTATTAGATACTAATAATTTTACTTTATTTTTATAAAAATTCGGTACAATAAGATAAAGTACACTAATAAAAAACAATAAAATATAACATAAAAACTAAGTAACTAATCATAACTACTTTTAACGAATATGACAGGGTTACGATGCGATCGTTGGAGACATTACGATACTCGCAAACCGATCGGATAAAGTGACATTCACGTTGCCATACACAGAGGCTGGTGTCTCATTGATTGTTCGGAAAAAAGATGAGAGAAAGAGTACATGGATCTTCCTGAAGCCCTTAGAAACAGAGCTTTGGATAACAACCGGTGCGTTTTTTCGTATACACCGGATTCGTCATATGGGTGATCGAGCATCGCGTGAACAAAGAATTCCGAGGCCGGACTCATAAACAAGTCGGAATGGTGTTGTGGTACTCATTCTCTACTCTTGTTTATGCACATAGTAAGTATGGATTACTCCTTTTGTTTGTTACATTTTATAAGTGGTGTTTTATAGAAATCAATTTGAACTTCTAGTGAATGTTATTGGGGCATGAAAACTTTATGGACCATGTATAAACCAAATGAAACATTATATGAAATATACTCGGTTAAACGCGTATGTTTACAAAACTAGGTCATTTCCTACGCGTGGAAAATGCGTAGGAAACAATGTTTACATATGCATTTATAAAAAAACTTTGTAGGAAAATGTTTTACGAAAAATATGTTCCAAACCCCCATCTAACAAAAAATTTCTTACGCATTTTCAACGGACGATTTGGTGAGAAATTTGTCATGGGTCGAACCTTTGTCGGAAAGTTTCCAGTAACTCTATGAGGGATGTTAAATAATATTAAAAATTATAGAGAAAATTACTGAGATGGTCAACATGGTTTGCTATTATTTCACTTTTAGTCCCTATGTTTTGTAAATTACTCATATGATCCTAAACGTTTAACATTTGTAACACATACAGTCCTTATGTGAGAATAATCTGGTCAAACATGTGAAGATAATTTGGTGACATAATGACTATATGTGTTTCAAACATTTAAAGTTTGAGATTATATAGGAAATTTATGAAACTTAGAGATCTAAAGTAAAATATACTAGCAAACCACATAAACCACCTCGGCAATTTACTCTAGTTATAAATAATAAACAGCAAGTTTTTGTAACAATTTTGTAGTAGAGTTGGAGCTTTATGTGAAGTAGGAATTTCGTATAGAAAATATGTAGTAATATAAGTTATAACTTGTCTTTACAACCTAATATTTTAGTATTAAATGAAATCATAAAATCATTATTTATTGCAAGTAGAAGATGTGACACCAACATGATGTGTGTGTGTCTTGCTGTCATTATTGATAACTTAGGATAAAATGATAAAATCATTAATTTTAATGCATTGTTACAAATTGAAGTCTATAAACCACACCTAAAGTGGTTGTTGGTGAGTAGAAATTTAGAAAGTGGTTGTTGGTTTTAAGACAATACATTGACCAGAGTGTAGTGTGGGTCTCTTCGTTAGGAGGGGTGCGATATCTCCCAAAAATTTAGAAAGTCGCCGAAAAAAATGGTTGTTGGTGAGTACAAATTCAACAAAAGTGGCGATTGGCAAAGTGTGAATTCAACCAAGCCGGTTGCCTGTTGGGTTCCATTTTTTCTCGGAGAGAACATTATCTTAATCTATTTATTTATTGTTTTATATTTTTTTTTGGATTTATATGTGATTTGAAGTTTGGTAAGTATTTCTTGGTACGTTTTAACGTTATTGACATTTAGGCATTGTGTTATCATTGTTATGTATCTCGCAAACATACAAGCACAAACAAAAAGAATACATAACACAATAACTTAAAGTGATAGTGTTCGGTATATCTATGTCCATTGTACTGCAATTATGATTTTTATCATATAAGTGCTTAGGGAGCTACATGTACGATAAATAACATTTACAGACTTATACTATGTGGATAGGAAATTAGGCCGACTAATAAATGTTGTCAATTAGCTATTTCACAAGCACCAAAGAGGCATTGACTCAATGGTACCTCAATATTCTTTAACCCTCATGAACTTAAACATCTGACTCACTTTTATGAACCTCTTCGTTCTTTCTAAGTATGTAAAATGGCTTGGCGTATCTTATTAGCAAAGGTAACCCTCTTCTCCACACGAGCAGGGACGGTTCTTTATTGGGGCCGGGGGGCCACGACCCCCCTGTTTTTTCCGGTCAGAAAGGTCAATTCAGTAGTATTTTGTCGGAAAATCATTCGGTCACCTCGTTTTCTTCCTAAAAATCCTTCGGTCTCCTACGTTTTCTTCCTAAAAATCCTTCGGCCTCCTCCGAGTTTTTTTCAAGCTCCGTCCCTGCACACGAGAGTTATGAAACCACAGTTTCTCTTTCTTTAGAACTAGATAAACTCTTTCTAACGGTATATTAACCATATGAAAGCATACTCTCTCTTTCTTTAATTAGATGTCGCCTGATACGTGTGATTTCTCTCTTTCTTAATAGCAAGAGGTCATCTTTGATAGGGATGATTTCTTCATATTTGTGTTATCTCATATATACTTGTCATTTGACATAGTTAGTGTATGTGTTCAAGCTTTTATACCTTAATTTGAATCCGCTAAATCGATTGCATATTTATGTAGGAGAGAAGGTGACAAGCAACTTATCAAGATTCGTGGTGATCGTGTGGGTGCTTGTGGTTCTGGTGCTGACCTCGAGCTACACCGCAAGCTTGACATCAACGCTAATGGTACCACAACTTCGACCCAGGTATACCGACATCAACGAGATCAAAAGACTTGGAGAATCAGTAGGATACCAAGAGGGTTCATTTGTAAGAAATTTGCTTAAAGATTTGGGTTTTAACGACAGACAGTTGAAAAACTACAGCACGTTTGAGGAGTATGATAAGGCCCTTGAATTAGGAAGCCAAAATGGAGGGGTTTCTGCCATTATGGATGAGCTCCCTTATATTCGCCTCTTTTTGGCCAAATATTGTGACAATTATACCATGACTCGTTCCACCTACAAAACCGCAGGTTTTGGTTTTGTAAGTTTTTTTTTTAAAAAAAAAACAAAAGAAAAACGAATTCTTCATGTTTTCTTATGATTCTTGTAGATCTGGCAAAATTGATCGTTACCTGGTAAATGGGTTGAAATGGGTAGTATTATTGTATTTTGAGTTCAAATTGGTAGCATTATGACATATGATGGGTTGATATGGGTAGTCACGGAGCTTGATGAGAAAAACGGACAGGGTCGAAGGATTTTTAGAAAAAAATGGAGGGAGCCGAAGAATTTTCAGACGAAACACTACTAAATCGACCATTCTGACCCGAAAAACAGGGGGTCGGTGCCCCCGAGCCCTTCTTAAGCTCTGTCATTGTGGGTAGTACCTTAACATAATGCATGTCAAGATGTATAACTTAAAAACTATGTGAATATCATTGATTCAAACGAGTAAGAATGATTTAATAATATATTTGATGAGAAAACATTAAAATTTATTAAAATAAACTATTTGTTTTGTCAGCTCATTTTTACTTGAAATAAATTGATGTTTTCTAAAACGAATCATTTAAACCCAAACTGATTTTGCTTAAAACTTACCTAACTCACACCCGTTCTGGCCCATTATCCAACCCGCCCATTTTACCAGGCATAAATTCTTGGATTTTATACCTTCTGATCACAACAATCATCTTGTTCTTGCAGGCATTTCCACAAGGATCGCCACTCATCCACGATGTCTCTAAGGCAGTCCTGCAAGTGACTGAGAAGCAGTTGATCAACATAACCAACCGCTGGTTTGCAGAGCCCAATTGCGATCCGCAGACGGGTGCTAAAGCGTACCCTGACGGACTTGGGCTCGATAGCTTCAAGGGAGTTTTCCTCATTACCGCGTCATCAACAACCGCGGCTCTCCTGATTTTCATCTTCATGTTTTTGTATCAAAACCGAGAAACATTGTTGTCAAAAGATCATTCAGTTAGCCAAAAGATTGCTGTTATTGCAAAAGCATTTGATGTGTTTAAGGATGATGACGTGTCCAGAAAGTCAAACCCAGAAGCTGCAACAGTTGAGGAAGTCAACAACATTAGTAACAGTCCAGCAGTTAGTGTGTTTCATCAAGAAGCAGAAATGTTCTCTCATGATGATGGGTTTACTACTACTGAATCTCAGACTCCAGTTCATGACACAATACATGTTGTAGATTTAACTATAACTAATTAAATTTGTTTATAATCATTAATATTTAATTGTCAGATGTCTCTACAGAAGTAGCGTTTTTGTTTTTTAGGATCAGGGTTGGCTGGTTGGGTTAGGTTTAACTTCGTCTTACCAACATACTGTATTGTTTAGTGAGACTTAATTTATTGGGTATGTTTGTTCCTTTGTATATTCATTAATGTTAATATAATCATGTTATTTTCAGTTAAATTTATTAAATTTGTCAGACGTTTCTCCAGAATTAGATTTTTTGTTTTATTAAGATTAGAGTTGAGTTAGGTTTAACTTGTCTTACCCTTAAATCGTATTGTTTATTTGATTTAATTTATTGGGTATGTTCGTTTCTTTGTATAATCATCAGTATACATCAATGTTAATATATATAATCATGTTATTTTCAATTGGATTTATTATAGTTGGTTTATAATTAAAATATTAAAAAAAATGGTAGATGCTCTGATTGCAAGGAAGCTTTATAGATCGAGATATACAAAAGGGGAATTGGTAGGCTAATAAGCCTATAAACGAACACGAACATATTAACGAACATGAATTTTGTGTTTGTGTTTGTTTATTAAGAAAATGAATATGTTCGTGTTCGTTTGCGTTCGTTCATTAATAAATTAAACAAACAAATATAAATGAACATTATTTAACACTATTGAACAGTCATAAACGAACATGAACACTATTGAACAAACATATACGAACACAATTGAAAAAGCGTAAACGAAAACAAACGACAAGTCTCTTAAATGTAAATACATATCATTCGTAAATTAGATAGTTAATCGAACATTAACGAACACAAATAAACGAATATAAATAAACGAACACTATGTGTGTTCATGTTCATTCATTTAATTAAATAAACAAATTTTATGTTTGTTTTTGTTCATTTATTGAAAAAACGAACATAAATGAACTTCTTGCCTTTCACGAACAGTTCGTAACTGTTCGGTTCGTTTACAGGCCTATATAATGTGTATTTCCATGAGATTGGATTATTTATTATTTTGTTATTTTATTTTTGTATATTTATGATTTTAATTATGGGATTGGATCTAGTAAGAAAGATTTTTGTTTAAGAAAAGTAAGAACAAACAGTAGTTTCACATGTGACATACTAAAAATATAAAAAAAAATTTAGTAAAAAAACTAAATTTAGTACAAAATATTAAAAATCTATTACAAAAAAATAAAAATTCCGTACAAAAAAATAAGATGTAGTATAAAAATTAAAAATATAATAAAAAACAAAGTTTCACATGTGACTTACTAAAAATATAAAAAAATATAGTAAAAAAAACTAAATTTAGTACAAAATATTAAAAATCTATTACAAAAAAATAAAATTCAGTTCAAAAAATAAGATGTAGTATAAAAAATAAAAATATAATAAAAAACAAAAAAATGAAGAACAAAAAACGAATCTAATACAAAAAATAAAAGAAAAATATAGTATAAAAATAAGATGTTATAGATAAATTATTATGTCACATGTTAAACTTTTATTAATTATCTCTTTTTATACAAAAATCTTTTTTATTTGATTTTTCTCCTTTAATTATGATACAGATTCATTTAATTGAGTAATAGTAACTTATAAAAAATATTTTTATATATACAATACATATAAAATTTTTTTGAAAATCTTATACCCTACAAAAAATCAGATTATATGTGATTACACCTTGGGTACTGTAATTAAGGGCCGGCTCTGGCCACACATATATGGAGCAATCAAAATAAAATTACAGCATGATAGTATAAACAATATGTTTAATATGATTATTTCTTATTATTCAATGTGAAAATCTCAAATACTTATACAAGAAGATCTTATCTATAAGATCCTATATTCTAGGAAATTCAAAATACAAATTACTCAATAATAGAGATAAGATCAAACATAAATTAAATAGAAGATGTTGATAGGTTAATATTCCCCCGTAAGATGGACGATCGTGAAACAAGTCCAATCTTAGAGAATAATAACTGATGTCGTGGCTTCAAAAGTGGCTTAGTTAAAGCATCAGCAAGTTGGTCATCACCTGAGATGTGAGTTACCCGAATTGAGCCTTCTTGAACCTTCTCTCGAACAAAATGAAAGTCCAAAGCTAAGTGCTTCATGCGGGAATGAAAAACTGGATTAGCCGAATAGTGAGTGGCACTCAGATTATCACAGTAAATTGTAGGAGTAGTAGTGGACTGGTAGCCAAGTTCGGTCATTAGAGAGATAAACCACTGTAATTCAGCAGTGGTTGAAGCAACTGCCCGGAACTCGGCTTCAGTAGAGGACCTGGCAAGTGTATTTTGACGTTTGGAGCTCCATGAGAGTGCATTGGAGCCTAAGTAGATGATGAATCCAGTTGTGCTTCGGTAAGTATTCGTGTCTCCTGCCCAATCAGCATCAGTAAACGCATGAAGTTGGATTGTGGAATGTCTTTTGATGAAGAGGCCATGGTGCACAGTACCTTTAAGGTACCGAAGTAGTCGTTTTAGGGCAAGCCAGTGTTGTTCGGTTGGGTTATGCATGAACTGGGACAAGCGATTGATGGTGAATGCGGCATCAGGTCTTGTCAAGGCTAGGTACTGTAAAGAACCAACTATGGTTCGGTAGGCTGTGGGAGAAGAAATAGAGGGTGAAGTTTGGTCATTAAGTGAAACCGAAGTAGACATTGGAGTGGTCGATGGTTTACAATCAAGCATATTGGTTTTAATAAGAAGATCAGTTATGTATTTAGTTTGGGAGAGAAATAGACCCTGTGTATGTGGGATTAGTTCGACACCAAGGAAATAGGAAAGGTCACCTAGGTCCTTGAGAGAAAACCGGGATGCTATGTGTGAGATGAAGGAATTAATGAGCAGTGGATCGGGACCGGTGACAATTATATCGTCTACATACACCAAGAGATAAATTGGTGACTTGGAATGTTTGTGAATGAAGAGTGAGGGATCGGAGATGGCAGGAGAGAAGTGAATGGAAAGAAGGTAGTTTTTGAGTTCGGAATACCAAGCTCGAGAAGCTTGACGAAGGCCATAAATGGCTTTGTTTAGTTTGCAAACGTGATGGGGATGGGAAGGATCGACGAAGCCGGGTGGTTGTTGCATGAAAACTGATTCGGAGAGAGTACCTTGAAGAAAGGCATTGTTAATGTCGAGTTGACGGAGAGGCCAACAAGAGGATGTGGCTAAGGTAAGTAGGAGTCTAAGGGTGCCGGGTTTAACAACAGGACTAAATGTTTCGCTGTAGTCGATACCGGGTCGTTGATGGAAGCCTTTGGCTACAAGGCGGGCTTTAAGGCGATCGACAGTGCCATCGGGTTTGAATTTTGTGCGGTAAACCCATTTGCAACCAACAATGTTAGGTGCGGAGGCTGGGGGGACAAGAGACCAAGTGTGGTTGCGAGATAGAGCATCAAATTCGGATTGCATGGCGGCGCGCCATAGGGGTTGCTTGAGGGCTTGGGAGATGGTTGAGGGTTCGGGTAGGGAATGAAGACTGGTGTTGTATAAAACAAAGTCTTCATTATGGTATTTTGGGTTGGGTTTCTTAACCGGACGAGTGATGGGGGTGGGAATTGGGTTCGGGTTAGGGGGAGGAATTGTGTTAGGAGGATCTGGTGATGATGGGGAGGGGATGAGATTTTGGTCTGAAGTGGAGGGTGAGGGGTGAGATATGTTGGTAGGGTGTGAAGGTGTTGAAGGGGGTCTGCGGGAATAGGTGATTAGGGGTTTGGGTGGAATGGGTGGAGGAGAGGGGGCTGGAGTGGGGGTGATAGGAATGGATTGAATGGACATGGGGAACCAGGAGTGAGGGTCAGGTGAGGGTGAGGGAGTGGTGTTGGTGAGGGAGGAGTATGGGAAGACATGTTCAACAAAGTGGACGTGTCGAGAGGTATAGATGCGGAGGGTGAGGGGTTCAAGAAGGTGGTATGCACTTTGAGAAGATGAGTAGCCAATGAATATGCAAGGCTTGGATCGTTGTTGGAGTTTGTGGTTGGAGTAGGGGCGTAGCCAGGGATAGGCTAGGCAGCCAAAGGAGCGAAGTTTGTGATAGTTTGGGTGTTTTAGGAATAAGGTAAAGAAAGGAGAGTTATTGTTGAGGGTGGGAGTGGGAAGACGATTGATGAGGTAAGCAGCGGTTGTGAAGGCAAAGGGCCAGAATTTGGAGGGCAAGTGAGCATGGGAGAGTAAAGTTAAGCCCGTTTCAACAATGTGACGATGTCGGCGTTCGGCAAATCCATTGTGTTCGGGTGTGTGTGGGGGTGAGGTGAGGTGAGAAATACCACAAGATGAGAAGTGAGATGCAAGTTTTAGATATTCTCCCCCATTGTCGGAGTAGAATTGTAGGATTTTTGTTTGGAAAAATGTTTCAACTATTTTTTGGAAACGGATGAATGTAGTTAATGAGTCGGATTTACGTTTTAAAGGGTAGAGCCAAATATATTTAGTGTAGTGGTCTACAAAGATAATATAATATTTATAATCATCATATGAAACGAGAGGTGAGCACCAAACATCAGAAAAAATCAATTCAAGAGGTTTAGAAGAAGTAAGTGTAGAAACATGAAAAGGTAATTTGTGACTCTTATTAATGCAACAAGAATTACAATGATTATTGAAAGATGAAATAAAAGGAACAAAAGAAGCAATCCGTTGAAAGACTTGAAGGTGAGGATGTCCAAGACGATGATGCCAAGGAGGTTCTTTGGGTGAAGCAATGTGAAAGGCGTGTGGAGGCTGCTTGGACTGGAGTTGATAAAGGCCACGCTTAAATGAAGTTTGGAGGAGATGGCTGTTGGTGCGGAGATCCTTGATAAGAAAATAAGAAGAATAAAAGGAGATTAGAATGGGGTTGTCAATACATAATCTGGAAATAGAGATTATATTACGTGTAATAGAAGGAACACATAGGACATTATTAAGAATGAGAGTAACATCAGAAATAAGAAGTTTAATAAAACCAATATGCGAGATATGTAATAACGAACCGTCTCCGATGATCAGTTCATCGGTTCCATCATATGGGGTATGTAGGGATAGAACATTGAGATCATTGGTGACATGGTGAGACGCCCCGCTATCAAAAAGCCAAGAGGGGGCTGCTGTGGAGGGACTTGGGGAAGCCATGTGAAGCTGTGGTTTGTGGGAGGGGGTGTTGCGAGGATAGGCAGGAAGGGTGATGTTGGGATGAGCCTTCTTGAAGGTAGGACAAGAAGTGAGGGAATGTCCTTGAGTGAAGCACCATTGACAGCGGCCGAGGAAAGGTTTAGGTGAGGGATTAGGGGATGAGTTTGGGGTGGGCAGAAGACCAGTTGAGGGTGTGTTTTTGCGTGGGGTCCAGGGCTTTTGTGGGGAGCGAGTGTTGGAGGTGAAGGCTGTGATGGGTTGGTGAAGTGGTGGTGGTGTAGGGTTTGGTTGTTGGGCGATGGAAAGCTCATGATTTATGAGTTTTTCATGTAGTTCATGGAATTGGATGGGTGTGTCGCGTGCGTGGACAGATTCAATGATGGGTTTGTATGTCTTCTGATCAAGACCAGAAAGAATGATGTCGGTAATGTCTTCAATATCCAAGGATTTACCGAGGTTAGCCAGTTCGTCAACAAGAATTTTGATTTTTTGCATGTATTCAGAGATGGAGATGTCTGGGGTTTTGGTTGTAGTTTTGAGTCTGTGTTGAAGTTGTTTTAGATGTCCACGGGTTGTAGATGCGTAGGTGTTGGCCAAGATGGTCCACGCATCATAAGAGGAGGGGGCATTGGAGACAAGAGGAACGATGGTGGGAGAAAGGCTACTAACCAGGGCACCGAAAAGCAACCTGTCTTGTCGGAACCAGCGAGAGTAGTCGGCGTGAGAAGAAGGTGGGGCTAGGCAGGAGCCATTGATGAACTTGAAAAGATCGAGACCTTGAAGGAATGCCTCGATTTGGGTTTTCCAACTAAGGTAGTTGGATGAAGTAAGTTTGAGGGATGATGGGAAAGTGACCATGGTGAGGGTCGTAGGGTTTGCGGGGATGGAGTTGACAACAACCGGAATTTCGTCGGCCATGTGAGAAGTTCGGGGTTAACAGGTGGTTGTGTGCGGCGGAAGTAGGGTTGGGGATCTTTGTTTTGGCTGATACCATATAAACAATATGTTTAATATGATTATTTCTTATTATTCAATGTGAAAATCTCAAATACTTATACAAGAAGATCTTATCTATAAGATCCTATATTCTAGGAAATTCAAAATACAAATTACTCAATAATAGAGATAAGATCAAACATAAATTAAATAGAAGATGTTGATAGGTTAATAGATAGCACTCAACATCACAGCACACACATCTAAAAGACTGAAACTGTTCTTTTATACTGTTTTACTTCGAATCACTTTTTGGTAATAACAAAGCATGGCCCTATCTGTAGTTATTCTTGATTTCGAGTACCAAGTTTTGGAATTCATGCTAATTGAGTTTTTTATTCTCCGTGAATTACAATGAATGAGATCTATATATATATATATGGTGTGGTGTTCTTTTCTCTTCTCAGGGAATTATGAGCCCAGTAACCCCGGCTGGCTTCTTAGGTGATTCAGGCTCCATTGACCAGACCATTAGCCTAAAATCTACTTCTAATCTGCCTGAACGTCCTGGTGAACCGAAATGTCGTTATTTCATGAACACTGGAAACTGCAAATATGGATCAGACTGCAAGTACCATCATCCAAAAGAAAAGACAGCTCATAACACTTGCTAGTTCTCTGGGGCCACTCGGCCTCCCTATGAGACCCGTGAGTTACTTAATAAGAGCACACGGAGTGGGCTTCGGGAAGGAGGTGGGGAAGAAACCTTCGAACCGGGGAAGCAAGGGAACCCCCCCACCCCCCCCCCCCCCCCGGAAATGGGGTGGGGTATATCGGGAAGCCTTCACCGATTGAAGCCGAGACCGGGGGAGGGAAAAGTAGCCGTTAGCTTTCAAAAAATAAATATATATATATACCAATTTTTTTCTTATTTAAACAATTCTAAAACAACCACAAATCTTACACTTTTCTCTCATCTTCTACAATCCATACACTAAATTTATAAAATTTTCAAGTAAAATGGAAGGAGGTTCATCACGTGGTGGGTCGTCAACCAAAAAATTTAGAAAACCACGACCAAAAAATGTTCAAACGGCTTAAATTTAATGAATCTTTTATTATTATTATTATTATTATTATTATTATTATTATTTATTGTTAAAATAATTAATTAAAAATAAAATTTGAAAATGGGGAAAAGTGGGAAGACACCGTGTAAAATGGGAAAAAGTGAGAAAAGCTGATGTGGCTCTGATGTGACAATGAGAAAAAATGGAGAAGGATGTGATGACTCCTGCTCGCCTAAAGGAAAGATTTTCATTTGAGAATTACAATAACGTGAAAGCAAAAGAACTAATCCTTGCACTTGGATCAATAAAGGAAATATTTTCTAAACATGTGTATACTTCATCGTTCACATGTGAAATTAACCTTGTGACAATGAATAGACTTAATATCAACCCTTATTTTTTTTATTTAAGGGCCCATAAGTATTCTTTTGCTCAATGTTTTTGTGGTTACCATTCTGGTGCTTGTTAAAAGGGGAACTAGTCATAGGGGTCAACCGAGCCAAACGTGTTCAACAATTAAAGAGACAATATATTAAACCATAAATCCATTTACGAATAAAAACAAATATTTGATCTTAAAATTAAGTTTTGTTTTTAGAAAATGAAATGCAAGAAAATTTAAGGGGAACGATTGTTTTCTTGCCACACATGATTTTGGAGTTTGATTTTGGAGTTTGTTGATCAATCAATTCATGTCTCGTGCAAATGGGCCCAACTTAATTTGTCGTTATGAATTATTTTTCATTTTTTTAACGAAACATTCAATTCAATTAATGTTTGTTTATCGGAAAAAGTCCTATGATCATTCAAGCGTAATTACTCTAAAAGAGACTCGAATTCAAGATTGTGAGAAAAGTCGACAAGTATTACTAAACTATAAGTCCTTTAATGTTATGAAGATTTTGAATCTTCTAAATATCACAAATCAACGTATGTGGGATCAACCAAAAGGGCTTTGTCCTCAGGGACAGTTCTTTATCGGGCATTGTTTTTTCGGTTATAAGAGTCGATTCAGTAGTATTTTTTCGAAAAATTATTCTATCTCCTTCGTTTTCTTCCTAAAAATCCTTCGGCCCCATTCGTTTTGTTTCTAAAAATCCTTCGCCTCCCTCCGTTTTCTTCCTAAAAATTCTTCAGCGCCCTCCAAGCTTTTTTCAAGTTCCGTCCCTGTTTGTCCTAACGGGGAACCCCTTTGGCTTTCCAAATTGAAGGCCACGGGTTCAAATCTCTCTCAATGTGAAAAAAATGGGTGCTTGAGAGGTCATGAGGGTTTCTAGTACAGTTTCCTCCTGGGTGGTGGTGGGGTCTCAACGGAGGTCATGGTAACTAGACCTTGGTGACATGGCTTGAAAATCAGTGGTTCACACGTTGAGATCAAATGCCATTAAAAAAAATGTACGTGAGATCATCGCCGTTAAAAATAATATACGTGAGATCATCGCCGTTTCAAAAAAAATATGTCACAAATCAACGAGCATGTCACATGCATATTTAATACACTGATCGAGACTGTCCTAAATTTTGCAAGGTTAATTAATTACCCATCACTATACGTGTAATTTCTTTTGTTTTGTTTTGTTTTAGCTATATTTTTTGGTCTTTGATTTCTATATTATGATGAAATCAATATTTATTACATTTTGTGATAATCTTACACAAATATAACTAACATTTATTAATGTCCTATTTAAGTCACTAAAACTTTTCTTTTTGTCTCGATTAAGACATTGAACTTATTAATAGTGTTATAATCGACTAATTCAATGTAAATAACCTGAATAGCAGGTTAATATGATATTTCTATATATTTAATTTACTTAATATGTTAAGTGGTGATTTTATAATTTTTAAAAATAATTTAAATAAATATTAAATTTAGAAAGAAAATATTAAATTAAAAGTTATTTAAATTCAAAATTTTTTTTTTGCATTGTATTTTTTTTTAAATTGCATGCATAAATGTTTTGATGAGTTTAAATAATTTTAAATTTAATATTTTCTTTTAATTAAATATTTTTAAATAACATGCATAAATAATTTTTTATTTACATAGTATTAGATCATCGCTAATAAGTTCAATGTTCCAATTGAGACAAATAAAAAGTGCAATGACTTAATTGGAATAATTATAAAATTTAGTTATATTTTTGTAAAACATTAACTTGCTATTAAGGCTATTTACTTATGATTAGAACATTATTAAGAAGTTCAAACACCTAATCAAGACAAAAAAAAAAGTTCCAGTAACTTAATTAAAATAATTATAAAAGTTAGTTATATTTTTGTAAAGTTATCCCATTTTTATATCATAGATAGTTTTATTTTAACTTTTGGAAATTAAATTAAAAAATTGGTTTTTAAAACCCACTCTAAAAATAAAAAATTACCGCTTCAAAACCCCTCAATATAACTCTTTGGGGGTTCCACATCTGCATGTTGTTCCACCCTCGGATCGAGTAACCCTCGCTAGATGTGAAAAATAAAAATCAATCAAACAAAAAATGGTGATTGCGAGATTGAAGTAAAAAAATAATAATAAGTTGGAGATTTTGTTTGTTTCTCGACTAGTTTTTTTTTTATTTTTTTAGATGCTCCGTGTTTATATAATTGTAACTATGGGTGTGCTCGGTTCGATTCGGTTCAATTTTTGGCAAAAGCCCGAAATCGAAACAGTCATAGTCGGTTTTTAGTTATTATGAACCATTCGGTTTTCGGTTTTCCCCGATTTCAGTTCGGTTTTTGGTTTTTTTTTTGGTTTTTTTTTTGTTTTTGTTGTTTTTTTTTGTTATCTCACACACCCAATATTGAAAATACAGGCATGTTTAATAATGGATAATTCATAAATTAATTGATTGAACACCAACTATGAATATTAATTTTTAAACAAGACTAAAAATCGGTTCGGTTTGGTTTTTAGAATATGAAAAACCGAAACCGAACCGTAAAATTCGGTTTCGGTTTTTTCGATTAATTCGGTTCCAGTTCGGTTTTTTCAATTAATTTGGTTTTTGTTTAGTTTTTTCGGTTAATTCGGTTTCGGTTCGTTTTTTTTTTTGGCTTTTTGCTCATCCCTAATTGTAACGAGCCTAAATACAACAAATTAGTTTGAAATTTTTTGGACAATGATAAATTACATCACTATAATTATCATTGTTAAAGAAAAAAATCAAAATAATGTGTTATATTACATCACTGTAATTTATCATTGTTAGAAAAAAATTCAAAATAATTTGTTATATTTATGCTCGTTACATCGATGTAAATAATGGACAATGGGAAAAAAATTAAAAAAACTACACAAGATTATAACGGAATCAAAGAGAAAATTACATCATTGTAAATAATGTGTTACGTCACCATTAATTATGTCCGACCCGTAAAATTCGGTTTCGGTTCTTTTTTTTTTGTTTTTTGTTTACCCCTAATTGTAACGAGCCTAAATACAACAAATTAATTTGAATTTTTTCTAACAATGGTAAATTAGATCACTGTAATTATCATTGTTAGAGAAAAAAATAAAATAACGTGTTATATTACATCACTGTAGTTTATCATTGTTAGAAAAAATTCAAAACAATGTGCTATATTTATGCTTGTTGCATCGATGTTAATAATGGACAGCGGAAAAAAAATAAAAAAACTAGTCAGATTATAACGGAATTAAAGAGAAAATTGCATCACTGTAAATAACGTGTTACGTCACCGTTAATTATGTCATTGTAAATTACTTCATTTTGTGTTACATTACTTTAATTTACCGTAAATAATGTGTTACGTCACCATTTATTACTTTATTGTAATTTACCATTGTTAGAAAAAATTTCAAATTAATTTGTTATTTTTAAGCTCGTTACAATGATGTAAATACATGACATCAAAAAAATAAAAAATAAAAACTAGTAGAGACTATAACGGAATTAAAGAGAAAAATGAGACGAGTATAATGGTGCAATTTTTTTTAAAAAAATAATATACTATAAAAAAGTTATTAATGTTTAAAAAATGAGGGGGTAAACTTTATATAAAAAATTAGATTTATTAAAATATATTAGATGGTGTCACTTGTCACCAGCATGTTATTCTAGCTTTTTGAGTGGTTACAAAATGTCATAAATGCCCTTTATATTAAAAAAAAGAAAGAAAATGACACATGGCACTATCGTATGCACATTCTTTTTAAAGTAACCATTGGATGGTAGTTATTTGGTTGTAACAAATGATAAGGGTTATTAAAAATTTCATCCCCTATATATATATATAGGGAAGTGTTCAAATAATAACTCACTCTTAAAGCGATAACCCAATAACTTTGCCAAGATGAAGCCGAATCTTGATTTTTTTTGAACATCATTGTAACACAATTAGAACACTATGTTCTTTTATGAGTTTGGGAAAATTCATCACCGTTTGAGAGATATCATCGTTGTAAGTTTTTGATTTAAAACACAGTAACTGTTTTAACCCAAAACTTACAACGATATAAACTCTCAAACGGTGATGAATTTTCGCAAACTCATAAAAGAACATAGTGTTCTAATTGTGTTACAATGATGTTAAAAAAAAATTCAAGATTCGGCTTTATCTTGTCAAAATTATTGGGTTATCGCTTTAAAAGTGGCTTATTATTCGTTCACAATCATATATATATATATATATATATATATATATATATATATATATATATATATATAAACGAGAACCAACAAGTTAAAGACAAATAAAAAATCTGCTTATACTAATAAATAAAGGTTTTAAGGAACACATGTCATGTTCTTAGAGCACCTCATCTTTAATTTTCCAGTCTTTCTCTCATATTAATTGCATCTAATATTAAATAGTAATATTATATATTAAATATACCTTTTATATATTTTTAAATTAAAAAGATAGTTTAATACATTAAAAATATATTGATATTAAAAAAACTTTTTACAAATTGTAAAACAATTTTTTAAAATAAAATATTTAAACAAACAACACTTTGAAGAAATTAGTATTTATATACATAATAATAATATTTTATTAATTAAATTATTAAATTTATGAAATTTTAATCATGTTTGATATTAAAAAATTGTTTTATATTATCTAAATTTTCATTAGTGACTATTTATTATATTTTTTTATTCAACTCGTGTAATATACGGGGTACTAACCTAGTCATTTATAAACACATGATTTGCCTTTTTTATATGCAATTGTGTTTTTTTGAAAATCATTATGTTATTCATATTCGTCATTGTGCTATTCTTGCTTGACATTATCTATTATGCAACATCATTATATCTTAAAAAATCATTTATAAACACATGATTTTCTCTCAATTGAAATGCATTAAAAAAGTTGTTTTTTTAAGAACAAAGAACAAGTCGTTCAAAAATTAGCCAACAAATCATAAAGCAAAATTTAGAAGTGTTAAACAACTTAAGCACGAGCCGACAACATTCATGTTGTATATACTTAGATAAAATGATCACATTCATGTTGCAAAATACAAGCCAACAACATATATAAAATGTTCCTTAATTTATCGGCTTGTAACACGTACTATAGGCGAGATTTCAATTTTCCTCTCGAATTTGACACTTTAGAACATAAAAAGTTCCTTTAAATGTTTTCTTTGATGGGTGAAACATGTACACAAGAAAGCTTAAAGAAACAACGCGAAAGAGTAAACGGGTCAAAAGTCTCTTGATGTCTAATTAATTAGTATTAAAGTAATTTGTTTCTTAATCACATTTAATATTAAAACCAAGATCAAATAAGTCATTTTATTAAGTTCCAAGTATATCTATAGGCGATAAATCAAATAAAAAGATATTCTCGTCTAAGAAGAGTAATATTAATAAGAGTTTAACATGTGACATGTTAAAAAAATAAATGAAAAATAATTTAGGCATAATATCTTTTTTTGCTAGATTTTTATTTTTTTTGTACTAAATTCTTTTTTTGTTATGTATTTTTGTATTAGATTTTTTTTGTACTATAATTTTCTTTGTTGTACAGGATTTTTGATACTGGATTTTTTATACTAGATTTTTGGTTTTTATTTTTAACATGTTGCATGTCAAATTTTATTAGGTTCTACTTTTTTATGCAAAAATCTTTTATTATTGAATTCAACCCCTGTATCTATATGTATCTTGTTTTATCAGAAAAGAAAGAAATGTGACATTATTTATACTGTTATATTATAAATGAATTTTAAATGTTTTTGCGTTCATATATATCGGATTTCACAATCATGACTTTGTCTAATCGAACAAAATGCATGTCCTACACCTAATATTTAATATCATATCTTCACACCTAAAATTAGTTATATTAATCTATAAATATCCTATCTTGGTGTTGAAAGTAAAAAAATAAATAAATAAAATCATAATTTAAACCCTTGTGTTTTTCGTCCAGAATTCAATCTGTGAAAGTGTCAACGCCAAGTTCATATAAATTGACCCATTTTCTTATAAATGTCATGAAAGTTGATCAAAGTATATTTTATAGAAAAAAAAACTAATTTATTTTTAATTTAAAAAAATAAGGTAATTATATAAATAATAACTTTCTCTGGTCATTATTCTAAGACCATGTGTATAGAAGCATGAGTGAGACGTGAGAGGGGTGGTCACGTCCTATTAGCACCCTATTCCCACTACATAAGGGCGCGAGAGGCATCATGGGAATTAGGGTTGTTTGAAAACCTCGCGGTTCGAGGCTCGCTCGAAGTTCACTCGCAAAAAACTCGGCTCGAAAAAGGTTCGGCTCGAAAAGAGCTCGGCTAAAAAAAAACGAGCCGAGCCGAGCCGAGCCCGAGCCAGGGTTGGCTCGGCTCGGCTCGTGGCTCGACTCGTGGCTCGACTCGTGGCTCGACTCGTTGGCTCGGTTCGTGGCTCGGCTCGATTTTTAACATGTATATATATATATATATATATAACTCTATACACACACATATGTTATATTACACACAAATATATGTATATAAATATATATACATACATATATATTATACATAATATATATACACACATATATATATATTTATATATATTTATATATATTTAATATCTTATACATAAATTTATATATATATATATATATATATATAGGGACTTATTCTATTGAGAACCACAAAATATAAAAGAACCAAAGGAACTAATTTTGAACCACATTTTTATAGGGGTATAAAAATAATTTTCCTTTAAAGTAGGATAAGTTACTATTTTACCCTTTTAAATAACCACCCTATGTACAAAACTTAAAGCATAATGTACAAGTGTATTATGCAGTTCTCAAGTTACTAACATAAAAGTGGTTCTTAATGAAATATCTCCCTATATATATAGGGGACGGTTAACGTACATATAAAATTAACGTGTAAACGTAGGAAGCAATAGGAACACGACATGTGTCATCTTGGTAAGGGGCGTTATTGTCCATATAAAATTACAGACCATCCTCCATAAAATTACAGACTGGTATTCACAGACAAATAATTACAGACCGCATTATATAAAAATCACAGACTGTATTTTCACACACATAATGAAGGACAAAATGTATAATCACAGACCAATAATCATAGACCATGTTGTATAAAAATCACAGACCGTCATTTAACACGCATGATCAAAGGACCAACTACATAATTACGTACAAATAATCACGTACCAAGCATTAAAATCACGGACCACGTAATTTTTTTTAAAAAAACTATAATAATATTATACTCAAATTAAAGATAATAAAATTTTCAATTTTATAGTGTAATTTTTTTAAAAAAATAACGAAACGTTTAAAAGTTATTTGATTTTCAAAAAGATGGTGAAACTTGATTTATTAACAAAAAAAATCAACAAATGTAGACAATTCCTTTTATGCCCTTTTTACTTTAATTCACATGAGTTTTAATCAAAAAGTGGGGACCACTAGATATTAACCATTTAACCATTGATTTATTTGATCAAGGGTCCAAATTTTTCTTATCGTTCTCACGTTAAGCTTCATATGTATTTGATCCACCTCTTATATACTATATATATATATATGTGTATATATATATTATGTATAATATATATGTATGTATATATAAACACACACACATAATATACACACACACACGTATAGATATATTAAATTTTATATATAATTATGTGTGTATATATATATAATAGATTTTATATATATTTAATTTTATATATTAGATTTTATATATATTATATAGGGGTGTCCATAAACCGACCGAACCGTTTGAACCAGACCGAACCGAAGACAATTGGTCGGTTTGGTCGGTTTTAAAAGTTAATGGTGCAGTTTATGGTTTGAGTATATTAGAAACCGAGTGGTTCGGTGCGGTTCACGGTTTACATTTTTTTTAAACCGTATAAACCGCACCAACCGTGTATATATATAATTATATATATGTATATATGTATGTGCGTGTATGTGTATTTTTTTATTTAAAAAATTATTAAAAAAATATAAGAGTCTATTAGTTTGTCTACCAAAATATATATTTTATTGTTATTTTTTTAGATTTTGCTAGCATATTAAATCTTTATACGGAGCACATTGAATGACAACACATGCATGAAACTAAGTTTGAAAGATATGAAGACTAAAAGCATTCAAAATAACGCATGACTTTGAAGTTTATTATAAATCATTGTAACTAATCAAAGACTTTATCTAACATTTTATCACTCTTTTAATTCTAGTTTTGTTATTTTGATAATGGTTAATTTTTGTATTATGGTTTTCAACTTTAGAAATTTGAATTTAAAATGGATTATGGTATTTTGTATTATTATATTATCCGTTTTCTATTGTTTTTTATAAAACCGTGAAACCGCAAAAACCGAACTGTAAAACCGTCAATGTCGGTCGGTTTGGTTTCCCCAACTTACTTGGTCGGTTTGGTTTGTCATTTTTTGAAACCGCAGTTAGTGGTTTGGTTCAAAAATTTTGGCAAAACCAACCGAACCGCACCGCGGACATCCCTAATATTATATATGTATGTATGTAAAGTGGAGAAGAAGGTTAAAAAAACGAGCTGGCTCGTGGCTCGACTCGAGGCTCGAGTTTCTTTACGAGCTCGATTTTTTGGCTCGAAAAAATTTCCGAGCTTGCTCGGCTCGAAATGTCTCGAACTCGAGCTCGGTCTGGCTCGGCTCGATTACAGCCCTACATGGGATAAACTCGACCATTTGAAGCAACTAAGAAAAATCAGACTTACCATTTGAATTGAGTAACCGTTTGCCAAAAAAAATCAAATTTTTACCTATATAAGTCACTCAACCCAAACAAAAAATACTTACACTCTCCAAATAATTTCTAACTATCCAAAAATTTCAAACTCTCAAATCTACAAAAAAAATCTTATGTACTTATAGATCCAAACAACCCAAACAATCATTTTTTTAACCCTTTATGAATTGAAATCGTCTTCAAGCTTATACAAACAAGCCAAGCAACCCGAACCCGTTTATAACATTTACAAATTGGTACCAACAACAACCACTTTTCAACCATCCATCACCCACGTTCGAAAAAACGTTTCCGAAAGCCAACCCGACACCGAGGGGGTGCCGGAAACACAACCTAGCCCCCAACCGGCCACATCATGGGCTCATGGTGAAGGCATAGAAGAAGGGAGGTGCCCGGAAAAACCACGAAACCGACCATCACTCGATCGACGGAAGTTGAGGAGGTGACACTAGATCATATCGTGCCTACATTGAGTTGAAATGAGTAACAATATAACATAAAATGAGTTGAGATGTGTTATATCTTAACACAATGTATATTAAGATGAGTAATCTAAAAACTATAAGAATATAATAAAATCAAATGAGTAATAATTAACAATAATATATTTGTTTAAAAAAAATACTAAGAATTATGCAAATATACTATATACTAATTACAATTCATTTTAACCTGAAATAAATTGATTTTTTTAAACAACTCATTTAAACTAAATTGATTTTGTTTAAAACTAATCATAACCAGCGTGACAACATCCATGTTAACCCAAACACGTTCTTACCATTACATCACCCGACCCAACCCATTCATTTTAAAGTAGGAATAGATATAAAGGTTCATCTTCTTGGCTCTACAAAAACTGTAAAGCTGATTTTTATTTTTTAAAGTTTTAAAGTAAATCTATTAATACTAATAAATCAAAATAACTTTGGACACTTGTCATAATTTTAGGCCATCAAAATTTTAGTTTTTCCGCTTCTCTCTCCTCTTTAATTATTTATATTTATTATTTAGTTAGAAAAATAGAAATAATCTATCTTAATAAAAGAGTATCAAAAATGACACATGTCATTCTCATATTCACTCTTACAATTTTTTCCCTCCATTTTATTTTATATATTAAATGATCTCTCTCTTTTATTTAACACTAATGATTTTAAATAATTTAATTTTATAATTAAATACAAAAAAATATAAATCTTTTTAATTTAATAAATTATCGAAACTTAATAAATTATACGAAGATTTCAACCATCTTATTTTAAAATATAATTTTATAATGTTTAAATATTCATTATTTATTATTTAGAGTTTTGAAATTTTTAATATTTCTAATTTCACCAATCAACTCTAATAAAATAATAGCAAAAATTGACTCGTGTCAATTTTTTAAGTCTCTCATTTTTTTTCCAGTCTTTCTTCTATTAAATGATAACACTCTCTCCTATTTAATACTAACAATTTTAAATAATCAAATTATATAACTAAATATAAAATATATAATTTTGTTATTTTAATAATTTATTAAACTTAAAAAATTCTTAAGAATAATTCAACCATATATAATTTTTAAATCATTTTTTAAATATAATCTTATAGTTTTTAAATATTTATTATTCATTATTTATATTTTTTTAATTTACTTTTTTTTTTAATTTTTATGCTAACATTATTATATTTAAATAGCCTAATTTATCTATGTATTTCCAATTTCATACGAATATAATTAGTCGGATGTTTGTATTTTATATATTAAATTTCTTCATTCGATCATAGCAAAATTAACTATTTTTTTTATCAAATAACATTGTTATAACTTAACTAACAAAAAATTATGACAAAATCATATTAATTAATAAATCTTAATTACTAAGTCGTAATTTTTTTAATCAACCCGTGTAATACGCGGGTGACTAACCTAGTATGTTTATATAAATGGCATCAATGTGAGGTCGTATAGCCTATTTTAAGTTGACTTTCTAAAGTTTTTTTTTTTAATACAAAGTGTAACGTTTTTCTTATATATTATTATTTTATTTATAAAAACAAATTTCATAGAATCCGGATGTAGATTCTATACGCATCCTGAAAATAATGTTACGCTGGTCGAAGAAAGTGTCAAAGGTAATTTATTCATTTATTGCAGAGATGTCGATTTTTAAGAAGTCTAACTTCTTGACTGAGAAGGTTCTTGGCTATTTCGCATGCACATTATGTGAAGCGTTTGATTTGACTTGACTTAATTATTAAATATAATAATAATAAAATAGAAATATAAAATAAATAAATAAAGAAATGACTTTTTTCCCTTCTTTTTCATAATTATAGTTATTCTAACATTTATTTGACCGTCAAACTTACAAGTGTAACAAACTCAATCAATAATACGATGACTAATTGAATCTAATAACATTCAAGCCTACTGAGATGTCCTGCAAATCTAGCCTACTGGTTAGTGCTTAACCTTATGATCGATAGGTCATGGGTTCGAGTCCTGTCAGAGGCAATTTAAATGACATCCAGGTGAGGGAAAAATCTTGAGCTTAATCTCGGGTTCTTACCAATAGGGGGCGAGAGTTTACCTATTCCACGGGGTTCCCGCGCATCTGGTGTGGCCGCGTCTTACCTCTGTCCGATGGGCCCTGTTAAGACAACATACGTGGTATGTAGGATCGTCGCCGTTCAAAAAAAACACTTGTTTTTTTTTTTTAAGACCAAGCATCATTAATATAATACTGGCCAATAAACTGCTAGCACGACACAAGAACAAGTACACCATAAAAAGAAAATAGCACCAAAACATCGCCTATTAGCACAAACTTACATCAATCGTTTCAGTCTAACATACCTTTTAATGCTCTGTGTTTCATCCAATTAAAACTTTGAATTTTAATATTCTCTAATATGTTTCTGATTGATGACTTTTTGTTATTGAGCACCACATCATTTCTAGCTTTTCATATACACCACATGGTTATTGGTATAACTATGCATTATAAATTTATAATAGTTTAACTTTTTATTTTTTCTATTTTGCATGGTTTAATCTTTTTTTTCATGAATTTCTAAACCTAAACTTTTGTTATATTGACGTTTTTAATTTAATTATCTCTTTTATGTGTGTATAGACAGATGGTAATTTGAAAATCCGTTTGAGTTGAAAAAACTCGTGAAAGCCTGATGTAATATTTGATTTTTTTTCTTTTAATTTAAGTATGAAATATATGTTATTATAATTGTATAACATTAAAAATTAAATATGTAACATTTGTATAACAAACACATATATTTTATTTATTTTGTTATAACAACATATATTACATAACTAAACAAAAAATTTTTTTTGAATGTTATACCTAGTTTTCATGGGTTTCTCAACTCAACCGGGTTTTTAATTTATCATTCACACACACACACACACACATATATATATATATATATTCAAATTGTCCTATATTTTAACTTCTTTTTTCATATTTTTTTTATTATTTTTTAAGGTGTTTTTGTTATAATTAGCCTTATAATATTGTGTACTTTTTTATATTATTCTTACTTGGTGATATTTTTTTAACAATAAGACTGTGTGTAATATATAGGTGTTTTGATTAAGCGTGACCGTGTGTCAAATAAACATCACAAAAGTATAGTATTGGTTAGTCAACGTGAGTAAAAAATGTGTGTATAAGATATAGTGGTATAAATGTGAAGTGTGATATAAAATTTTTTTATTAGTTAAGAAATAGAAAAACACAAAATTTTGATTGAGCAAGGTTTTTAGCTCACAAATTCGTGTAGATGGATTACTAAAACATTGAATAAAAATAATTTAAAACATTGAATAAAAATAATTTAATTTGCTTTCAAAATAAAAGATATTTGTCTGTTATTCTTTTTATTTATTTTTTTAATTATTATTATTATTATTAAAACTATTATTATTATTTTATTTATTTGAACGTCGAATGTCTCAATCGTGTGAACTCATTGTTTCCATTTCATGTCACCAAGGTCTAGTTATCTAAACCTACCCCTGACCCCTCTCAGACCCATTTTTTGCTACGTGAGATATTTGAACCCAACACTTTTCATATGAAAGAATCACATGGTAACATTGAGACAGTGACCCATTGGTTATTATTATTTTTGGGAGGTGTTAAACTCACACCCCCAAATAATGTCTGCACACCCTTCAAACGCCCCGTAGTGGCCACTACGGGGCGTTTAGGTACGGATTGTACTATCTTGGTCAAACGACAGGCACCATGATTAGACCTAAACGACCCGTAGTGGCCACTACGGGGCGTTTTAGTACGATGTTCTGCAAAAGTTCCGACAATGTCAGTTGATGTTGACCAAACGCCACGTAGTGGTCACTACGGGGCGTTTAGGGTTATCCCTAAACGCCCCGTAGTGACCACTACGTGGCGTTTAATGTTTAAAACGTGACAAATAGTTTGTAACTTACGAATTCATCGCCCATATATACACACATACTGCGTTACAATATCACGCAATCCCTCGAATCACTTTCCAATTAGTTGAACGAGTTTCTCTTGTTTCGTTTATTAAATATCTACACTCTACACCCGTATTTTTTATTTGAAATATGTCTTGGTGGGACGAAGACTTTTTCTTTGGTCAATATTCCGACGTTTCGCGTGTGGCTGAAACATATCAGGTAGGAAACTGTATTTACTTGCTTTTATTGTTAATCAAATGACAAACTAATCATAATGTTTTTAAGGATGAGACTGGTGTGCAATCGTCTGAGGCGACAAATAGACCCGCATTGCCAGATCTTAACAAAGAGGTTGCGAGTCAAACTTCGTACTGGCAGTTTGATTTGAACCAAGAACCTTGCGATGATGAAGACGTTAACAGGGAATGTTACGGTGGTGAACAATCACAACCACCCCAAGTGGCCGTTAAAAAGGAAGAAGCTGACATTGTATACCAAAATATGGACTGGAATACCAATGAGGTAATATATTTTCACTTGTTTTTAGTTAGATGGACATTAGTTTAATGACAACATTGTTTTCAGATATTCATTTCTGTGGAGGAGCTGATGGCATGGGTGAAAACTAGAGCCCTTGATAACGGATACATCGTAGTTACCGGACGATCTAAGAAAAAGAAGGGGACCGATGAGGTCAACAAAATCTGGCTTGTGTGTGATCGTGGTGGTGAACACAATAGTACAGCCATCTTAAGGCGTACCGGTAGCAAAAAAATCGGGTGTCCTTTTAAATTAATAGGGATATACGACTCTGATTCTTATGGTTGGAAGCTTCAGGTCAGAAACGACAAACACAACCATGAACCTGCTCAAAATCTTGAGGGGCACCCGTTTGTTAGAAGAATGTCCGAGCAGGAACAAAACATGGTGCATCATCTGACTGAGCAACACATGGACCCACGCAACATACTCTCCAGCCTAAAGAAGCAGAATCCCAACAACGTCTCCATCCGTAGAGACGTATACAATGTGCAGCATAAATTTAAAAATAAACAAAAAGTCGGATCAACCCCAATGCAGGTCTTAGAGAACCTGCTACATACTAAAAATTACGTATACTTTACTCGGGAAAACTCTGAAACGAATGTCGTGGAGGGGATTTTCTTTTGCCATAAAAAATCATACACCTGGTGGCGTGCGTTCCCACATGTTCTTATGATCGACACGACTTACAAGACTAATATGTACAAACTTCCTTTTGTACAGATAGTTGGTGTTACCTCAACACACCATACATTTTGCATTGCACACGCGTTCGTGAGTAAAGAAAAGGAGGAAAATTATCGTTGGGTTCTAGAACGAGTAAAAGATATGCTAGATAAGTGTATGGAGCCCCGCGTGATAATAACCGACAGAGACCTTGCTCTGATGAATGCATGTCGTAAGGTCTTTCCGCACGCTTCCAGGTATTTATGCAGGTGGCACATAAGCGAAAATATCGCAAAACACTGCAAGCCGAGTTTTTCAGACGGTGACTGGAAAAAGTTTAAGGGTCGTTGGGGGAATTTGTGTGACTCTTCGTCGCCAGAAATTTACGACTACAACTATAACCGCCTGTACCAACAACTTGTCTCAGATAACCGTCAAAGTAAGCGTCATTCAATATCATTATCATTATTTTTGGTAAAATTACGTTTTCGTATGTTATGGTTTTTTTATTTTATTTCAGGGGTTTTGAATTATGTGACTCAGACTTGGTTAAACCCATACAAAGACATGTTTGTCACAGCCTGGACTAACAGAACGCCTAACTTTGGTCAACGTACAACTAACAGAGTCGAGAGTCAACATTCAAACTTAAAAAGATATCTGAGAACCACTAATAACTCGCTCTCGACACTGGTAGGTTTTGTTGATCAAATGATAGAATCGCAGGAGGTAAACATGAAACATGGGTTTGAAACAAGTTTAATAAAGACAATGAGTCATCATAAAATACACATGTTTAATAACTTACGTGGCAAGGTTTCACATAAAGCTCTTGATTTACTACTTGATGAAATAAATAAGATCAAGGTTATGCGTCAAGGTAGTATGTCATGCGGCCACCAGTTGTGGACAAGTTGTGGCTTGCCATGTGCCTGTCGGATCTCAACATACGAAAATACAGGTATCAAATTACTGTAATCAATTCCTCTTTGTTTGTTTTTTACATTTTTTTTGTTGTAAACTGATTATTTTCCTTTCATTTGTATACAGACACGATTATCCCGCTTTCTGATATAGATATCTTCTGGACAAAACTTGATACTCGGTACCCGACACTTCTAGAAGACGAAGAAATCGACGTCGCAGGACAAATGGGTCTGGTGACGCAGGAAATAAATTCAAAACCTGAGTCAGTGAAAAAGAGTCTGGTTAAAAAAATACTTTCGCAGGTGTTTCCGTTTAAAAGTGAAAAGAAAATGCCATTGGTTCAGAAGGATACACGCGGACGTCCGACATTGAAGACTCAACAACAAAGGGGGAGTGAAACTAGACAAAGCGCAGTTGATGACTCACAAGAGAGTAGTTTTCAACTTCCAAGGCATAGTTCATTCACTTCAGCAATGTCAAACCAGCAAAGACCCCCCTCCAACGTAGTCGTTCAACGTCTTCAAGAGGGAAAAAAGGACTCGAGACAAGTCAAGCTGACTCGGTAGTTGTCTCGCCAGTGAAACCAGAAGGAATGGACAATCTTAGACGATTCGGTGGTTACATTCCTTCAATGCTTCATTGTTATGTAAGCAACATACAAGATGTTATGCCAGACGGTAATTGTGGATTCAGGTCTGTAGCTGTTGGGTTAGGGTTCGATGAAAATCAATGGGGTTTCGTTCGCCAGCAACTGTTACAAGAGGTGGACACCAATAGGGAAGCATACAGATATGTTTTTAACTCCGTTGATGAAAATTTATATGAAGCGATACGTCATAGCATAAACTGGTTTGATATCAGACCTGCACCTGAAGAACATTGGATGCTTATGCCTTATACGGGACTCGTTGTTGCACAAAGATTTGGCGTGATAGTTCACCTTATCAGTGCAGAAGGGTGTATCACGTTTTTCCCGTTATGGTTAGCTCCATCGACAATACCACAACATAATGTGGTTTGTCTTCTTCATATGCCCATGCATTTCGTCAACCTAAGGTTGGAAGGGGATTATCCGATTACAACTCTAAGTGCGGTCTGGAAACGTTACCGAAATGATGCGACCGGTGCGTGGGAGATGGTTTATCAAGAACGAATCCAACGGTATAGATCGATTATAGAAGCAAACAAAGAAGTATATTATCACAACGAAACTTTGTAACTTTGTATAATTAATCTTAACGTTTCGAACCAATAGTCTATAATTATATTACATTACATTTATATATAATTATATATAATAATATTAAATATAATATAATTATATATAACAAAATAATAGAAAATATAAATATATTTAATATAATTTATTATATTACATTTAAATATAATTATATATAATATAATTATATATAACAAAATAAAAGATAATATAATTATATTTAATATAATTAATTATATTACATTTAAATATAATTATATATATTACATTTAATATAATATCATTATATAAATTAAAAATTAAATTAAAAAAAAAAACTAAATCTAAACGCCACGTAGTGCCCACTACGTGGCGTATGAATTTATAATAAACCCCAAAATGCCACCCGGCTCCCCGTGTTTATTATTTAAATATGTTTAGTTGGTGATGAGTGTTTATTATTTAAATATGTTTTGGTTGGTAATGCCTTATTTATCGTATAATTTTGTAACATCATTCATATATTATTTAAATATGTTTTGGTTGTTGATGCCTTAAACAAAGAACGTTATTCATATAACAATTAATTAATTTATTTAAATTTTAATTAAATCTAAAAAATAAAAACATTTTTAGCTTTCAAAACTAAAAGTTTTAAAAAACAATTAAAAATAAACGAACCGAGAGACTGTAAAAAATAAAAAAAACAATTTTTAAACAAAAAAAATATTAGATTTTTACAAACAAAAAACATGCGTTTAAAAAACAACTAAACATTTCAACGTACGAGAGATACGTCGCAAAATATAAAGTATAAATGCTACGAGAGATACGTCGCAAAATATAAAAATAATTTTCAAGTCGCAAAATATAAAAATAATTTTTGTTCAAAATCTCTATATTTTTACACCCCAAAAAACATACCCAAACCCCCCAAATAACACTCAAACGCCCCAAGTGCTGCGTTTTATATTTTGAACCCTATACGCCCCGTAGTGGCCACTACGGGGCGTTAGGGCCTAAAAGCTGACAGAAGAATGTTGTCAGTTTAAGGTTGTCAGTCTGTGTTTTAAAACGCCCCGTAGTGGCCACTACGGGGCGTATGGGTGACGGCGGGGTGTTGAATTATAATTTTGGGGTGTGTAGATAACCCCTCCCTTATTTTTTTAAATGTCGTTTTCGTACGTCAGAGGTTTAAAAGCTTTGTTTTGGCACGTAAACAACTGGCAAAAAGAGTTGACCACTTCATCTTCTTCACCAAACTACTACAAGTTTTCTGCTTACACACACTCGTGTCTCTCTCTTTTTAATTCTGCCATGATTACCATCAAATCAACAAAAAAACCTGCAAATCCATGAAGATCATGAATCCTTATCATACGCTAATCTCCATCATCATCATCATAACTATGATCATGAATTCAAACACCAAAACAATCGATGTACCAGTCGGAGTGATTCTAGACATGGATACCAGCTTCGGCAAGATGATCAACACCTGCATTTCAATCGCCATACGTGATTTCTACCTCCAAAACGATGATTACACGACTGTAATCAGACCTCACCTTCGTGATTCCAAACAAGACAACGTTCAAGCAACTGCTGCAGCAATCGATCTGTTGAAAAACGTTCCGGTCATGGCGATTCTCGGACCCTCGAAATCCGCACAAGCCGATTTCGTGATCGAAATCGGTAACAAATCGAAGGTGCCGGTCATATCTCCTGTAACAAGCCCGTCGCTCTCACCGAAGGACAACGTTTACTTCATTCGAGCTGCCCATGATTCGACCTCGCAGCTCAAACCGGTTGCAGAGATGATCAAATACTTTAACTGGAGGGAACTTGTGTTTGTTTATGAAGATGATGAGTACGGACGAGGGATTGTTCCGTATCTATCCGATGCCATGATGACCGTTGGTACTAAAGTTATGTACCATACGGTCATACATCCTTCGGCATCGGATGATTGGATTCGAGCAGAGCTCTATAAGCTCAAGACGATGCAGACTCGGGTTTTCGTCGTGCACGTTTTGTCTGATTTGGCATCAAGGTTTTTCAAGAAAGTGGTTGAAACGGGAATGATGGAGGAAGGGTACGTTTGGATCATAACCGAAGTGCTAACGAGCCGTTTGCACTCGTTGGATCGTACGGATATCGACTCGATGCAAGGCGTGGTTGGTGTGAAGTCGTATATCCCGCGATCTCACGAGCTAAACGGCTTCGAAAATAGATGGAAACGTGAGTTCAAGAGCCGGTATCCAGAGGACGATGTCACGGAACTGGACATGTTTGGGATATGGTCGTATGATGCGGTTTTCGCACTAGCAATGGCGGTTGAGAAAGTTAAGAATAGTGAACTTAACATGGCTTTCGAACGAGAACGAAAGGCAACGAGCGATTTGGATGCAATTGGGGTCTCGAAAATGGGTTCGAGTCTCGTTAAAACGATCCGAAACATGAGGTTCAAAGGCCTAAGTGGCGATTTCCACATCATTGATGGACAGTTACAACCATCCGTGTATCAAATAGTGAATGTGATAGGAAAGGGTGAGAAACAGATCGGGTTTTGGAGTCTCGAATACGGGATCTCGAAGAAGTTACAGAACGAAACGACGGGTCTTAAAACGGTTATATGGCCCGGTGACAGTCATATTGTCCCTAAAGGCTGGGAGATCCCAACCAGCAATGAAAACAAGTTAAGAGTAGGTGTTCCAGCAAAAGGGGGGTTTGTGCAGTTCGTTGATGCCAACACTGACCCGATAACGAAACAGGTTGTGGTGACGGGTTTCTGTGTGGACGTTTTTGAAGCGGTTGTTGGTGCGTTACCTTACGCTGTCAAACATGACTTCATACCTTTTGTTACTCCAGATGGCAAAAAACCTGCAGGAAGCTATAATGATCTTATTTACAATCTCTCTGCTGGGGTAAGCAACTCACACGATAGCTCACAGCTTTTTTTTAGATACTAATGCGAAAAAAGTTCTCTTAAAACATAACAGGCTCGAGGCTCGCTTGAAAAAAGTTCTTTTAAAACAAGCCAGGCCCGAGCCAGGATTGGCTCGGTTCAATTTTTATTATATATATTAAACACTCACACACATATGTATAAAATATGTCTGAAGAAAAAAAACGGTTCGTGGCTTGATATTTTTTAGAAGCTCGAGCTTGAATTTTTGGCTTGGCTCGGCTGCAAGCCTACATGACTTGTTTTACATGTTTGTCTAAATAGTCATATAGGATGACGGTTGTAATCAGATTGTAAATGTGCTAAATAGATTGGATGGTTGGATCAAATGGGTTAACAAGATGGGTTGGTGGGTTGACTGAGAATCAACCCGAACACAACCCATTTAACTATGAACAGTCAACATGAAAGACAAAATCAAAGACCTTACTATTTTCATCATGTATAGATGATTTTCATATTTTTATGGTGTATGAAATTTGGTTTCTAATGTCTTAACAATGCAACAGAAATTTGATGCGGTAGTCGGAGACGTCACGATACTTGCAAACCGATCCGATTATGTCGATTTCACCTTACCATACACAGAGGCGGGTGTTTCTTTGATTGTTCCGATCAAAGACGGAAAAAAGAGTGCATGGATCTTCATGAGACCTTTAGAAAAAGAGCTTTGGATAACAACCGCGGCGTTTTTCATATACACAGGACTCGTGGTATGGATTCTGGAGCATCGAGTAAACAAAGAATTCCGAGGCCCACCCGGTCAACAAGTTGGATTGGTCTTCTGGTTTTCCTTCTCCACGCTCGTTTTTGCACATAGTAAGTGTGTATTCACAGACACACACACGCATGCACGTACATACACATACATTCAACTTTACTATATTGATATTGGATTCATTATGTAGGGGAGAGGTTGATAAGCAACTTATCAAGATTCGTGGTGATCGTGTGGGTGTTCGTGGTGCTGGTGCTGACCTCGAGCTACACCGCAAGCTTGACATCTATGTTAACGGTGGAACAGCTTCGACCTAGCTACACTGACATCAATGAGATCAGAAGAAATGGTGAATCAGTAGGATACCAAGAGGGTTCTTTTGTAAAAGATATGCTAATCAAACAAATGGGTTTTAACGAAACACAGTTGAAAAACTACAGCACGTTTGAGGAGTACGATAACGCCCTCAAATTAGGAAGCCGAAATGGAGGGGTTTCTGCTATCATGGATGAGCTTCCTTATATCCGGGTCTTTTTGGCAAAATACTGTACCAAGTATACCATGACTGGTCCAACCTATAAAACAGCAGGCTTTGGTTTTGTAAGTTTCATTTCATTCCTTGATTTTATAGTTTAAAATGTAATAACTTTACATATATTTGTATTATTTTGTTTGTAGGTTTTATAACTTTAAAATAATTAATATGTAAAAATAAAACAAAATAAAATTTTTTGAATAAATTTGACATGTTTGTGTCAACCCAATGTGTTGGGTTCACAAAGCAATGAAACATGATGTGTTTAACACAACTAAATGATCGTGTTGTACATACAGGCATTTCCAAAAGGGTCCCCGATGGTTCGTGATGTATCAAGGGCGGTCCTGCAAGTGACAGAGGAGCAAATGCTAAACATTTCTAACCAATGGTTCGGAGATACAACCAGTTGTGATCAGCAGAATGGAGCTAAAGTGAACTCTGATCAGCTCAGGCTAGATAGCTTCAAGGGCCTGTTCCTCATTGCTGGTTTATCATCGACCTCGGCTCTCCTGGTTTTCTTCTTCAGGTTTTTGCATCAAAACAGGGAGATATTAGTGTCACAAGATTCAATTGGCCAAAAGTTTGCTGCAATAGTAAAAACATTTGATGTGTTTAAGGATGATGATGGATCCAGAAAGTCAAACCCGGATGAAGCAGTTGACGAATTCAACAACATTCATAATAGTCCAGCAGTTAGTGTGTTTCATCAAGAAGCAGGAATGTTCTCTCATGATGAAGGGTTTTCTACTACCGAACCTGGGACTCCAGTTCATGAAACAAGAAATGACAACTAATATTCGTTAATATTCACTTATTTTACATGCACCCATCATTAATATTCATTGTTAGCTTATAATACAAGCTTCTCAATTTCTGTTCTAGCATTTGTTGAACATCTCATACAAAACAGAAAAAATTCCTTAAGATGTAACATGATATCTAACATGATGAAAATAAAAGAACAAATGCAAATAACCATAAAATATATAGATATACATAGGATCAATCTTTCTCCAATAGCCATAAAATAAACAGGTATTTGTACATGTGAGTTGCCCAAGTACCTGAAATAATGAAGGAAACCATTCTTTATGCTCAACACTTTCATCCATGTTTATATACATTTCTGCAGCTAAATGGCTATCATTATCTTCAGTAAAAATGAGATATAAAGACATGTTGTCTGCAGAAACTATATTTCAATCTATCTACTATGCTTGCAAGACGCCTTTTCCATTCCTTTTGCTTGGGGTTACGATTTTGACAATCCAAAGGTTGTCTTCAAAGGTCATTGAAAATTGCTTGAACAAGAAGTATATGTTTTGTGGCTGCACGCGGTAATAGTTCATCGGCTAACAATGATGCATTTGCAAGCAATGCCATTAGTTTGCTTACTGTTTGAGCCATCCTAACTATTTTACCACGTAAGTGAGTTCGCACGGTCATTAAAACTATTTTGTTTCTAGATCCTTCATAATTTGCTTCCTCTATGAAGCTCAGGAGTGCTCGTATGCTAACATACGAATTGAATATATGAAATAACCCGTCCAACATTTTGCCTCCCAACTGCATGCTTAGCAGTGGCCCCACATTCTCAAAGAAATCCTACAGCATGCAACATGAGTCAATGTCAAGGTGACACGCAATAGAAGTAGACTTGTAAACGAAGCAATGCTTGATGAACCATCCGTGAAACATTCAGCAGAAAGTTTGTTTATGTTAATTTATTTAATAAATGAACGAACATGAACACATGCCTAGTCGTTCATTTATATTAGTAAACATTCGTTTATATTCACTCATTTATGTCCGTTCATTTATGTTCATTCGTTCATGGTTGTATATGTTTTTTGTTTACCTACGTTTGTTTATGCTGGATAAATCATGAGATGAGGACTGTATTTAGACATTAATATGTAAATTAGTGTATACTTTCAAATTGCTAGTGTTTGTGTTCATTTAAGTTTGTTTAGAATGATAACAAACGAACATACAAAAAAACTATCATTTTCTCTACAAACAAACACAAACAATAAAAATTTGTTCACTTAAGTGTCTGTGTGGCGTTTGTCTGTTTGGTTCACTTGCATGCCTAAATAAAAGCATACATGAATGCCTTGATTAAAATATTCACCTGGACCATATAATTGAACCTTTGACCACTACTTGAGAGCTTGTGATGATAAGATGTTATGGTATTTAGAGACATACTTGAGGACCTTCCAGATGGACGAGTAACACTTAATCATCGGCCGCAGCCAACGCTGCAGTGCTCTCTTCAATTCTTTTTAAATTGGCATCAAGTGCCTGTCCAACACTAGGTCTAAAAGGTTCCAGAAGCACAGGACAAAGTGTTAAACCATGAGCTTCTAACAAAGAACAATGTCCTAAAGCTAATTGTACACATTTAGCAGCAGCAGATGAAGCTAATGCATTTCCTGTTGACAGGAAGAGAAAAGTCTTCGGTTTGTTTTGTAGCCCTCATCTCAAGCTGAGATATAAGCTGCTTACCAAAAATAGCATGAACATCAGTTGATGTTTGAGCAATAACAGAAAACATCAGTTGTGAAATAGCTGCTGTGTATGCTCCACCATATGAATGATGTGTAATAGCATATACACTCCTACGCATTTCTTCTGCAGAAGCTAGCTTTAAATCCAAAAGATATGAGCATAACTGTCTTATGTCCCAGTTAGTAGATGAATAATGTATCAGCTATATTTAAACAACTTAGAAACAAAATGAAATATTTATCAAATACCGGATAATATACTTATGGCACCAAGGCATAGGTGAAGATCTCTAAGTTACTTGTATGTAAAAAGGAATGCCAAACATGATTTTCAAGTCTAGCTTTCTACCACTTCCATATAAACTACTTATAACTTCCAATTTAGATCTTCATGGTTTCACTTGTCGATGTAGATTCCTTGTATTATTTTTCTAATAGGCAGCAACCCTTAAGTGAGAGTGCCATATCTGCCATCACATGAGATGCAATCATGCAAGTGCAGATGGTGCATTGGGTCAATTTTGCAAAAAAAATACTTGGTTGTGGATTAGCTAACTGGTTTCAGCTTGGTCCTTGGTTATTTTTCTGTTTGATTTCAGTTCATTTTTAGTTGTCCTTGATATTTATAGGCTTATCGATGTGTTTGTAGAGTTGGCACAATAAGCAGTTTGATAATCATCATGGTATGGGAATACATACTTCTTTAGTATTTCTCATAGTTGTCAAAAGCCCTTAGGTGCTCGCCTAGGCCCCAAAAAAAAGCCAGGCTCATGAAATGCGCCTGGTGGCAGCCTAGGCGCACTCCGGTGGCTTTCCGGCTAGATTCCGACAAAATTTTGGAATATACGGCAAAGTTCAAAAAAAATCCAACCATAAACAAATCTAAAACAACCATAAAAAGGCTTTATATTTAAAAAAATCTATATAACTAGATTATTAATTGTTTTATAGTTAGACTTTATATATTTTTTAAAAATTTTTAAGCTTAAAACATGTCAAACCTCTAAAAATGGTAATTTAATACTATGCGCCTAGTTTAAAAAAGCCCTCGCTTTTTTTGCACCTTAAGCCTAGGCTCCGGGCGCGTCTTATGCGCCTTGAGTGCGCCTTGTGCCTTTGACAACTATGGTACTTCTTTGTTATATTACTATTAAAAACTCGTTAAGTTATTTCTAATCTATCTATAATAACAAATAAAAATGATGGTGGACACTTGTCATACCTACTTTTTAGTTTTAATGCTTTTCTCCCCTATTTATAAAATTTAGTTAAGGATTAAGGATAATGTACTATAACATTTATGATGGGAATGAAGAAGGGTATGCCTCACTTGAACAAGAAGGGTATATTTTGTGGCTGCACACGGTAACAGTTCATCAGCTAACAATGATGCATTTGCAAGCAATGCCATTTGTTTGCTTTCTGTTTGAGCCATCCTAACTATTGTATGGTGGACACTACCATACAATGTATGCCATGCCATCATATGCCTCACTTTTACACACATTATGAAGTCAGTTTTATAAATGAGCCATCTCAAACAAATTTTGACTAATCAAATAGCACCTTTGACATTCAAACTTAGGATGTGTAGTTTGAACTAAACGTCGTAATAAAATAAACTGCAGATAAATAGAGGTGGTGGATCCACCTTCCTACAACATTCATACCAATCAGCCAGCATTAGCAGCCATCCTCACCGGAATCAGGACAAATGCTAATTCGAGTGACAAATGAACTGTAAAATAGACTGTAGTTATCAATTTATTCAAATATTTTAAACCTAAAAGATCAAGCAATCTGGCCATATTGATACATCTGCAATTCTACACCGCATCATAATCGGAACAATAACAATAATAGTATAATTCCTTGCACATTTTCAATAGAATTAATATCACAGATGAAGCAATTTGGGGAATACGAACCTTCTCGTTTAAGGAATGACAATTAGAGTTAACAAACAGCATCGGCGTCGAATCTATCGGACTTGAAGATATTAAGATTTTCGTCGAGCTTGGTGCCGATTTCCGTGGAATTCCTCGTTAGAGGGACGCAACCTCTTGACCTAGATGACATATTGGAAGCCATATCGCTGAGCAAATCAAAGATCGAACGATGATGCCAATGGCTTGAATCAATAGCTGCAACAACCAGTGAATAGAAGAGATAATTCGACGAAAATAGCAAAAATCTTAGATCTGAAGAGTGGAATATACATTTAAGTTTGTTTGTTTGTTAGATCTGAATCTGTAGGAAAAGAATTTGCATGGATTATAATTGTGATATCCACGTTGGTTAGTAGAAGCATGTAACCAACGTTTTCAGAACCGGACCGGATGTCAAACATGACGTCTTACTGGTTAATGGTTGGACTGGTTAGACCGGATTTAAGAACCGGATGACATAATAAATATATAAAAAATTCCAAAAGAATTATAGAATTATAAACACATTTAAACAAATATAATTAATGTTCAAACAAACATAATCATGTAAAAAAATACAAGGTTTGATTTTAATGTTTAATTCTTTCTATTTTAGTTAAAAAAAACTTAAAATCCGGTTATACCAGTGAACCGGTTTCCAGTCCGACTGGTGAACCGGCTCAACCGGACGGTTCCTTGAAGGCGGTTCACAAGTGTTTTTTGGGCCGGTCAACCACCCGGTTCCCGGTCCGGTCCGTTTCTGACAACATTGAATAGAACTAAACATTATTCACGAAGACGCACCCGGGCGAGTAACTTGTCAATAGAATATAAAACCATGAGTTTCTGGATGATAATCCGTCGAGAGCAAAACAAACAATTTTTTTGGTACGGTTAGCTTGAACTATTACAATAATTGTCTGAACAAGGATCAATGATGTCAATGGAACCCATTTTTAGGAGTTGGTTATTTGAACATCGCTAACTTCATATAGCATTATACGACTTATGTTTCCTTGTACAAGTTGTATAGATTTTTTTTTGAACGGCAACGATCCTACATACCACGTATGTTGTCTTAACAGGGCCTATCGGGCAGAGGTAAGACGCGGCCACACCAGATGTGCGGGAACCCCGTGAAATAGGTAAACCCTCGCCTCCCATTGGTCCAGAACCTGAGATTAAGCTCAAGATTTCTTCTTTCACCTGAATGTCCTTTAAATTGCCTCTGACAGTTCTCGAACCCATGACCTCTCGGTCACAAGGTAAAGCTCTAACCAGTACAAGTTGTATAGATGATGTCAGATATTTATATTATTATTTAATATCACTCAATATGGTTATCCATCATGTCATATTAGTGTAGGGACGGTACTTCAAGGTGAGGACTAGTGGCTATCATTAACCGACACCACAACCCCAAGGGATTGGAGGGTTATGCAACTTCTTTCTTCCTTCTGGTTTTGTTAGGTGTGTTTAACTGTTTATGGTTTGGTTTTAAACCACGAAATCGTCTAAATTGGTCCTTTGTTCGGTTTCGTGATCAGTTTTTTCCTAAATATTTAGTTGGTTGATTTCTAAACTTTGAAACCATAATGAACAAGTTGGCTTAAGGTATTTACCAAAAACCGATCACAAAAAAACAAAACAAAACAGGACAGTGTATATGTATATGTATCTACCTATATTATAATAAAGGAGTATTTTTAGGAGACATATATCATCTTCTAGTGCAATCTGAAAAAATTTTCTCGCCCCTCTCTCTTAATAAATAATATAATCTTTACTAATTAAATTATATAAAAAAATATAAATATTTTTATTCTAATAATTTACTAATTTATTAAAATTTAATAAATTATAATATATTTAATTTAAATCTTATCTTAAAATATAAATATATAATTATTAAATATTTATTATGATTTGATATTAATGAACTATATTTTTTTAAGTATTCAACACATGTAATACATGGGTTTTTAGGCTAGTATAATTATATATATATATATATATATATATATATATATATGGAAGTGTTCAAATAATAACCCACTCTTAGAGCGATAACCCATTAACTTTGCCAAAACGAAGCCGATTCTTGAATTTTTTTTTTAACATCATTGTAACACAATTAGAACATTATGTTCTTTTATGAGTTTGCGAAAATTCATCACCGTTTAAGAGATATCATCGTTGTAAGTTTTTGATTTACAGCACTGTAACTGTTTTAGCCTAAAACTTACAACGATGTAAACTCTCAAACGGTGATGAATTTTCGCAAACTTATAAAAGAACATAGTGTTCTAATTGTGTTAAAATGATGTTAAAAAAAATTCAAGATTCGGCTTCGTTTTAGTAAAGTTAATGGGTTATCGTTCTAAGAGCGGGTTATTATTTGATCTCAATCCTATATATATATATATATATAGGGGATGGTTATTTTAAAAAGACTAAAAACCATGAGAAGTGTGAGAATCAACAAGGAAGTGACATGTGTACATTAGGTTAAAGAGTATAAATGTCAAAATAAAAAAGGAGGTTGCACATGCAACTTTATCCATTTTTTTTAAACGTTCGTAACTATTTCACACGTTAACATTTTTTTAAAAAATTACACCATAAAATCAAACGTTTTTTTTACCTTTTTAACGAGTATAATATTGCTATATTAAAAAATTAACAAAACTAGATGTTCATGAAACTTGCGTTTTTATGGTGTTTTTGAAAACTACTAGCATAACATAAAACATCACAGGGCATTTTATGGTGTTTTTGAATGCAAAAAACACCATAAACGCTTAAGTTTAAACTTGGTGTTTTTTAAGTTTCGTTTTATGGTATTATCTAATAAAATATATTGAAAAATACCATAAAACACATTTATGCTGTTTTTGCTTTATGGTGTTTTTGCAAGATGAAACTAAATGTTTTATGGTGTTTTTGAGCACTAAACAAAATAATAACACTTAATTTTGCATTTGGTGTTTTTAAACTACATAATTTTACATAGGGGCATTTTATGGTGTTTTCTATGTGTATTTGCTGAATAAAAAAACAACATTTATTTTAAAGATAAAACAACATACAACATTGTTATTCGAACAAAATTGTGAACTTAAGAAAAAACATATAGAAAAACACCATAAAGCATCATTTTTCTTTTTGTTTATTCATTAAAAACACTATAAAACAAGTAATTTTATGAACATCAAAAAAACCATAAAATGTTTAGTTTTCATGCACTTATGATAAAACACCAAAATTCGCAAAACACCACATTGATTTACAAAATAAAACGAATGTATATATTCAACAAAATGTACATTTGCTGAATGAAAACACCATGTGTATTTCCAAGATAAAAACACCATAAAATATTGTTATCTGAGAAAAATTTAGAAGTGGCGTAAAATAAACACCATAAACATTTGTTTTCATTTTTGTTTATTTAGTGAAAAACATCAAAGTGTTTTATGAGCATTCAAAAAAACACCATAAACGCTAAGTTTCATTAACCTAAGAAAAAACACCGTAAAAACAGTTTCTTAAAACATATCAAAAACGCCATAAAATGTCCTGTGGTGTTTTATGTTCTGCTATTAGTGTTTCAAAAACGCCATAAAAATGCAAGTTTTATGAACATCTAGTTTTGTTAGTTTTTTTAAACAATTAATATTATACTCGTTATAAAGATAAAGAAATGCTCGATTTTATGGTGTAACTTTTTTTAAAAAATAATAATGTATAAAAAAGATGGAGGAAAATGCATGTGACTTGCATGTGCAGATTTTTTGCTAGATCTTCTCATTCTACCCTTACTGATGGTTTTAACTTATAATTAATTACGAAAATACCACCAGATTAATCTCAACCACAAAACAAATTGATCTAATGGTTGAGATTCCTTCTCACACTTCTCATGGTTTCTAGACTTTCTAGCCAAACATTATACTATATATATATATATATATAGGGTAAGGAGTGAATAATAACCCACCTTAATTGCGGTAACCCATTAACCCTGGCAAAAAACGCTCAAATCGCAAAAAAAAAAAATTTCATGGTTTTTTAATGCAAAAATAGGGGGGGGCTCCTTTTTTAAGCGTTCGCTAATTCACAAGCGTTAAAAAGTTAAACGAAATGTAAGTTTGCGTTACACTGCGAACATTTATTTAAGTGTCGCAGTGTAACGCAAACTTACATTTCGTTTAACTTTTTAACGCTTGTGAATTAGCGAACGCTTAAAAAAGGAGCCCCCCCTATTTTTGCATAAAAAAAACCATGAAAAAAAAAATTTGCGATTTGAGCGTTTTTTGCCAGGGTTAATGGGTTACCGCAATTAATGAGGGTTATTATATGATCCCTTCCTATATATATATATATATATATATAGGGAATGATATAAAAAATAATCCTCATCTTTTGCTACAACTACATAACCCATTTAAACCAATCATAAACTTACACATAAGCATTACATTAAAATATTAAAAAAGGGCATCATAGTCATTTTACCCCTTATAAGTTTTCCCCCCCTCTTTTTTAAACATTAATAACTTTTTTATAATATATTATTTTTTAAAAAAAATTGCACCATTATATTCGTCTCATTTTTCTCTTTAATTCCGTTATAGTCTCGACTAATTTTTTTTTACTTTTTTTAAATGCCCTATATTTACATCATTGTAACGATGTTAAATATAACAAATTTATTTGAAATTTTTTTAAAAATGATAAATTACAGTGATGTAATTACATTGACGTAATTTATCGTGATGTAATTTACATTGACGTAAAATTCGGTTTCGTTTTTTCGGTGAATTTGGTTTAAATTATAGTGATGTAATTTACATTGACAACAAATTAGTTTAAATTTTTTTCGAACAATGATAAATTACATCACTATAATTATCATTGTGAGAGAAAAAAATCAAAATAATGTGTTCTATTACATCACTGTAATTTATCATTGTAATTATCATTGACGTAAAATTCGGTTTCGGTTTTTTTTGGTGAATTTGGTTTAAATTACAGTGATGTAATTTACATTGACAACAAATTAGTTTAAATTTTTTTTCGAACAATGATAAATATATTACATCACTATAATTATCATTGTGAGAGAAAAAAATCAAAATAATGTGTTCTATTTACATCACTGTAATTTATCATTGTAATTATCATTGTTAGAGAAAAAAATAAAATAATGTGTTACGTCACCATTAATTATGTTATTATAAATTACTTCATTTTGTGTTACATTACTTCATTTTTTGTTACATTACTGTAATTTACCATTGTTAGAAAAAATTTCTAATTAATTTGCTATCTTTAAGCTCGTTACAATGATGTAAATACATGACATCAAAAAAAAAAACTAGTCGAGACTATAACGAAATTAAAGAGAAAAATGAGACGAGTATAATAATGCAATTTTTTTAAAAAAATAATATAGTATAAAAAAGTTATGAATGTTTAAAAAAAATGGGGTAAACTTTACTTAAATAACAAATGTCTTAGATGCCCTTTATATTAAAAAAAAGAAAAAAAAAGGAATCTGACACGTGTCACCATCCTATACACTTACATTTTTAAAGTAACCATTGGATGATGGTTAATGGGTTGTAACAAAAGATGAGGGTTATCAAAAATTCCATAACCTATATATATATATAGGGGAGGGTTTCTAAGAAAACCCTCATTTTCTAGAAAACTAAAAAAACCATTTTTTCACCACTGATCTAAGCAATCAACGCTTGAGATCATTTAAGGTCAATTTTGTAAATAAATGGTAATTAAAGGATACAAGTATAAGATCATAAGGACATAATAGTCAAAACAATTTTTTTATCTCTCATATGTTTAATAACATTTTTTAAATAACTCTTTTATTTTCTATCTTCTATCTTCTCTCTTCTCTCTTCTATCCTAATTTATGCAAAATAATTCAATTCAATTTTTTTTTTCAAAAATTTAAATTTTAAACAAGTTGTTTTTTATATAAATAATCCGAATTTTAACAATTTGTTTTTTTACATATATAAACATGATTACATATATGTAATCATACAAACATATTTGTTCGATTAAGTTACATACATGTAAGTATACTTTCATATATGTAATTACACAATTAACTTAATTATATACATATAATTGATGTGCGTGAAACTATATATTTATTAAATGGGTTTTTCACACAGATTTTAGTTTTAAAAATGGTTTTTACTAAGAACTAAATCACACACAATAGGCAAGTGTACCTATCGTAAGCAATATAGCTTATGGTAAGAACCGGATATCAATCCGTGGACACAGTAGCTCTCGGTACTAAATCTCGGTCAATGTTTAGCAAACACATGAAAAGTTGGGTTTTGTGAATTTTAAAATAATAACTAACTAAAAGAAGGAATTTTGGAATAATCTAAAGTCTAAGAAAATTGCCTAGATCATGAATCCACTTAGTTTAGTGATGTAATTATTATGAATTGGTAAACCAAATGTTGACTAGATTCCGGTCAAAGATATCTAATCATATAATCTTTTGGAAAATTAAAATGAATAACACATTCTAATCACCTAGGATTATTCTATGAAGCCTAATGTTAAGGTCTATGTCAAGATTTAATCAAGAATTAGTCATCCGTCAAGAATCTTAATTCTACAACTTAAGGAAAACTAATATGACTTATACACACTAATCACCCTAAGTTGCATAAATTCAACAAAGTCACAATTTCTTCCAACTTTCAATCTATGAACATAATCATGCAAATGAGGTCATTTGGCCATAATTTCCTAACTCACATGTTAATCATATTCAACAAATCATAATATCACCATGGTTTTTTCCAAACTTTAGTGAAAGAAAGTATACTTATGCAAGTGTTATAATATTCAAGAAACCAATTATCATTCCTAATCTCATGGCATAACCTTAAAAACAAGTTGTAAGATTATGAACAAATGTTTGATCATGGTTTTCCAACATATTATGACTAAACATTCATCATTCTTGAACATTAATCAACCTACACAAATTTACAACATCATTGGACTATAATCATAACTTCATCTTGAATCTTGACATAAACCCATTTGACCAACTCATAAAATTAACATCACATAAACACAAGTTTCATCATAATCTAGACAATGAAGTGTTTAGCCCATGAGGCTTACAAGAAAAACAATAAAGTAGCTAAAATGAACAAGAAACATGATTCAAGTAACAAAATGCAAACCACTAATGAGCAAAGATTGCAACAAGATGGTGTTAGATGCTCCTTGGATCTTCAAGACCTTCACAATCTCCCTTAGACAGCTTTAAGAAATCTGAACAGAAGGTATTTTGGCTCCAGGAAGTCCAACCCCTTGAAATGAGGTGAAAAGCTCAATTTATAGAAATTCTGGAACTTGGCACGGTCGTGCACCATAGGTGCACGGTCGTGCAAGGTGCTACAGTGCTTCACTTTTGGTCTGGGACGATTGTCGAAGTTGCCATTTTCAGCAAAGTCTCGAAAATTGACTCGAGGTGTCAGGCACGGTCGTGCCAAAAGTCGCACGGTCGTGCGCAAGTCGTCATGGCCGGCACTACCTCCATCTGGCCCGGCACTGCCATGCTTTGGCCCGGCACTGGCTAGCTTGCACAGTCGTGCTTGGCTCAAGCACGGTCGTGCATAGGCCAGCACTGTCATGCATAGCCTAGCACTACCTGGTTGCACGGTCGTGCAACATTGTGCACGGTCGTGCATAGGCCAGCACTGCCATGCATGGGCTAGCACTGCCTAGTTGCACGGTCGTGCAACATTGTGCACGGTCGTGCATAAGTCAGCACTGCCAGTGCAAGATTTGGCATGACAGTGCGCATCTGGGGATTTGCTCAAAAATTGCTGAAATTCCATCCAAAGCTTGATTTTCTTCCGAGCAAGGTCGTTTATCCTACAAATTCACAAAAACAATAATTAGGACTATTTGCGAATGAATTTGCATGTTGTTAACGTTAAAACCGGGGGAATTTGAGTCGAATAATATGTATAATTTGACGTATATCAAACATCCCCACACTTGAACTTTGTTTCTCCTCAAGCAAACAATGAACCTTAGTGGTGAAACCAATTTGCAAAAATCAACTTGTAAACAATGATGAATCAAATAATCAAAAACTTAGATTGTTTTTCAAAGGTTTACCAAATTTGAAATTTTAAGCAAGAAAATAAAATCAAAATTATCAACAAGAATTCATACACAAGAGGATTCACTAACATGTTATACCCTATATTTCTCACAATGTTCACACATACTCGGTTTATTTCGGATTCATACATGTAATGTGTATGTATAGAACACTCAATTGCCAAGACAATGGATCAACAAATATGATATTTGTAATAAAAATCAACTCTAAATCAAATAGCAAAAACAAAGCACAATTTAATCAAAAGGCCTTTATTGGGTTGTGTTTGAGATGGAGGATGGTTGGGATAGAAGGATTGAGAAAAAGGAAATCCGTTGGCTAAGAATTCGAACACAAAAGATATACTACAAAGCCTTTTTGGCTTAAACAACATGTTTTTTTTTTCTGACATATACACATCAATAAGCAAACATTGTGTTGCTTAATTATTTGTTTCAAAAGAACAACTAAGAGGAAATATAACTCCTTGCCAACTTTGAAATTGGATTTCAATAAAAGAAATGGGTTGATGGAGAAAGTGGTGATGAGGGTTTGTTCTAATGCCTTGATTAAATATAACTTTGTTCAAGCTTATGACTTTGGAGATGTATGTTTTAAACAAATATTAATTTGTATGAAACATCCGGCACACTCAATCCATAAAATATGCAATAACTACTAATGTTCAAAGTTACAAATGCTCACAAAAAAAATGGAAGGAATGGGTAAAAATATAAGATATAACTTGTTGTTCCTCCTTTCGTCTAATCACCAATGATGATAACAAAAAATTTTATTTCACTTGTTAAGAATTCCAAATTAAGATACCCTTTATCAAAACAAGCCTTGTTTTAATTATCAAAAACTTGTTTGCTTAACTTGTTGATTACAAAACAAATTAATTGCACCAAAAACAATAACAAGGTTCTTTGCAAAAATGCCTATTACTCTTGGACAAACAAAGTTATATCAACAATAAACGTATACCCCGAAAGTATACCCCTCCCCACACTTGAATTGCACAATGTCCCTATTGTGCAACAAAAACATGCGAAAAATAAGAGTGATTCTGCATGAGCGTGAAAAGGAATAAGACTTCCCTACGGGTCTTTGGAGAGACCGGTGTGTAATATCCGCATGATCCTTGCAACCGTAAGGGCATTCCGTGTACCTGCACTGAAAATCATCTACAAAACAAAGCTGAAAGTAACAACTCACAACAACTAAGGGACCAAAACCAAAGCACCAAGATCCAACAATCCATAAAAGAGCCAACCAAAAATATTGTTTACAACCCAAAAAGAAAAATAAAATAAAAGCTACAATAAACAGAGTTAATACGTACTGCAAAATGTATAACTCTCAAAAATATAGATAACACCCAGACTAAGCTAGACTGCGGGAGAGGGAGGACATCAGACTAGTCCTCCTCATCATCATGCGGTCCCGAACCGCTCGCCTCTCCATCGTGACCTCCCCTGGAACGTTTCTGAGCACCACCTGAAGAATAGCCATAGTCAAAACGTGGTGGCTCAGTAACGTCGAACTGATGAAAAGCTGCAGCCGACTGATGAGACGCAAAAAGCCACTCGAAGCTCCGTCTCTGGTCATCCTGTATTTGATGCAGCAAGTCATACTGCCTGGTCTGCTCAGTCTGAAAATTATCTATACGCTGATTAAAGCTTTGCTGCTCAGCGTGCAGCTCCTCCTGGGACACCTGTAATCCCGCAAATTTGTGCCACAAATCCAGATTGGACGGGGGTTCCGGACCATGAGTGGGTGCAAAGTCAAAATACTCATCATGGGGTGGCATCCCGTAGTCAAACCCCAAGAGTCCAATACCATGTGGTCCCTCGCCCTCGGGACCCCTCTCCTCCTCGTGCTCCTCTTCCTCTTCATCCTCCTGCTCCCAAATCCGCCCGTCCCAACCTCTCAGACGCATACCCACTGGCGTCTGCTCCACTATCTGCATGTAACGCAGAGTCCGCATATCAAGCGGGGACGTATCACATACATGAGTAAAACTAGCAATGTTCTCTTCGGTCAAGAGACCAAACGAGTCAGCCAGCTGTGTGATGTAAGCGCCCCCGCAAATGTGGCTGGACGCCAGTTTTCCTGAACTGGTCGTGAGAAAATAGGCTAAGCAATGGGCAATATTGCAATGGATGCCCCTAATCAAGCAGTAGAGATAAAACAAATCTCTAGTGGGCACATTGCCCAAGCTATCACCTCGCTGCATAATCGTGCTGACCAGGATCCGATGAATGAACCTGTGAAGTGGGTCTCTTAGCTTTGTGGCCTTAGCTCTTCGGGGATCATATACCCCCTCAGCAACCTCGGCCCAGAAAGTGGCCTTCTCAATTTCATCTTCAAAATCATGCAGTCCATCAAAAATTTCCGAATCAAGTTCCCCCTCCGTGTACAAACCCATCCTCGTCGCGAACTGCGCGACTGATAATCTCCTCCATCTTCCCCCCAGACGGAAAGTCAACCCAAAACGTTTTCGGTAAACGTTCGGTGAGGGAAAACTAAAGGAGTATGAGGCAAAGAACTCCAATAGCAGCTCGCGATATTGCGGACGGTTGTAGTAGAATAGGCGAGACCATGGTTCAGTTATCAACGACTGTAGTCTAGTTTGTTGATTGAGACCGACTACCAAGTCCCAGCTAAGACACTTCATAGGTTCGATTTGGCGCCGACGCCCCCATAGAGAATGAAGCATAGGAATACATGGAGCGTCGCGCTCGTCGTTTGGATCGAAACGCAGGAATGGGTGATCCATCTGTTCAATAAAATTCCTAAAAAAATTAGATTCCAAGTACGAAAAGAAACAGGAAAAAAAAATCAAACGAAACAGGAAAAAGCTGGGCTGATCTGAACATATGCACGGTCGTGCAGAAACTTGCACGGCCGTGCCAACCCAAAATGAAGCTAGCACTGGTAGTGCAGGGCTGGCACAGCCTAGGCCCACGGTCGTGCAAAAACTTGCACGGTCGTGATTTTGTTCATCGCACAGGCAGTGCAAGGCTAGCACTGTCGTTGAGCACGGTCGTGCGAGGTTAGCGCACGGTCGTGCACCTTTGATTTTGAGTCTGCACTGGCAGTGCAACGTTTGCACTACCGAGCCGCACGGTCGTGCAGCGTAGCTGCACGGTCGTGCACTGTGTAGAATCAAAATCAAAGTTGAACAAACACGAGATTTTTCATCAACAACCCAAAAATTAACAAAATTTATACAGAATCTAACATTCCTAAACCAAAATGGTGTATTTACAAGCCCTAATCTGAAGAAATCTAAGAAATTTAGGAATTTCATGGAAAAGAAAGATCAAGGAAGGATTGTAGGAGATTTTTACCTTTGATTCTTGAATTAGAAGAAGGAAATCGAGAGAAATTGATGGAAACCGCTCTGGAAGTTGTAGAATCGAATTATTAGGGAAGTGGGTGCAAATGGAGTAATTATTGAGAAATCTGACACGTTGCACGGTCGTGCGTACGGGCCGCACGGTCGTGCATCAGCAAAGGCGCACGACCGTGCAGCTAGTCGCACGGTCGTGCGACCCTGCAGATTTTTTTTTTTAAAACACCGAGAACCCCTCGGTATGGCTAAGTTTACTGAGTCCTCAGCTAGACTCGAGTCCCCGAATTCATTTGTCCTTGGGGTGGAGTACGACTACCTCCAATGCCGGCTCGACGGGTCCGAACAAGTATTTCTTCAATCGATGGCCATTGACTTTGAAAATTCTGCCATCCACATGCTCAACCTCCACAGTTCCATATGAGAACACTTGACGAACTGTGTACGGGCCAGACCAACGAGATTTCAATTTGCCCGGGAACAACCTAAGCGCGAGTTATAAAGCAAAACACGATCCCCCACTTGGAATTGTTTGTTGTCCTTCAAGTGGCTATCGTGTAGCGTCTTGGTACGTTCCTTGTACCTCTTGGAGCTATCATAAGCATCATTCCTTAGCTCCTCAACCTCGTGGATCTGCAAGAATCGGTTCTCCCCCGCACTAGACAAATCCATACTGATGGATTTCAGTGCCTAATAGGCTTTGTGCTCGAGTTCAACGGGGAGGTGACACGTTTTCCCATAAATCAATTTAAAAGGTGTGGTTCCTATGGGAGTTTTATAGGCTGTTCGGAATGCCCACAACGCGCCATTCAACTTCACCGACCAATCCTTGCGGTTTTGACCAACCGTCTTCTCCAAGATGCGCTTGATGCCCCGATTAGTGACCTCTACCTGTCCACTGGTCTGTGGATGATATGGTGTTGAAAATCTATGGCTCACTCCATACCGTGACAACGCCTTGTCGAGTTGGGAATTGCAGAAATGAGTCCCACGGTCACTAATGAGTGCTTTGGGGGTACCAAAGCGAGAAAACAACTCTTTCAGAAATCTCACGACCACTCTAGCATCATTGGTGGGTAAGGCTTGAGCCTCCACCCACTTGGAAACGTAGTCGACTGCAACTAGAATGTATCGGTTACCGTGAGATGTTGGGAACGGCCCCATGAAATCATTACCCCATACGTCAAAAATTTCACAAACTTGGATTCCATTCTGGGGCATCTTATCTCGTGATGAGATGTTGCTTGCCCTTTGGCAAGCATCGCAAGCTCGGACCATATCATGAGCGTCTTTGAAGATGGTGGGCCAATAGAATCCGGCGTCAAAAACCTTCTTCGTAGTAAGAGTCGCTCCATGATGACCACCAGTCGGTCCCTCATGACAATGCCTCAAAATCTTGTGCGCTTCACCTCCATACACGCACTTACGCACAATCTGATCAGCTCCAATCCTAAACAAGTAAGGATCCTCCCACAATAATACTTGACATCAGAAAAGAACTTCTTCTTCTGTTGATGTGTCAAGCCCTTCAAAACAATCCCACACGCGAGATAATTTGCGAAATCAGCAAACCATGGACAATCCTCATCCTGCGTCTGTATGTGCATAAGGAACTCGTGGGGGAAATTGTCATTTATGTGTGACCCCACAAGTTCTGATGAAGCTGAGCACTCAAGACGGGAGAGGTGGTCCGCTGCAACATTCTCAGCTCCCTTTTTATCACGGATCTCAATGTCAAATTCTTGCAACAACAGAATCCAACGAATCAGCCTGGGTTTAGCATCCTGCTTGCTAAACAGGTAACGGAGGGCTGCATGATCCGTAAACACAATGGTCTTTGAAAGTACAAGATAGGAACGGAATTTATCGAACGCAAAGACCACAGTTAGGAGCTCCTTTTCAGTGGTGGTGTAGTGCTCCTGGGCATCATTCAGAGTTTTGCTTGCATAGTAAATTGGGTGGAAGTGCTTGTCCTTCCTTTGACCCAAGACTGCCCTAACCGCAAAGTCGCTTGCGTCACACATAAGCTCAAACGGGAGTGCCCAATCGGGGGCGAGCATGATAGGAGCATTAACCAACTTCTCCTTCAACAACATGAATGCACGAAGGCATTCCTCAGAAAACACGAACGGGGCGTCTTTCTCAAGAAGCTGAGTCATGGGGCGAGCTATCTTTGAGAAATCCTTGATGAAACGCCTATAAAACCCCGCGTGTCCTAAAAAACTCCGAATAGATTTCACAGAAGTGGGTGGCGGAAGCTTGACAATGGTCTCAATCTTGGCTCGGTCGACCTCAAGTCCGTCACGTGAAATCTTATGCCCTAAAACAATGCCCTCCTTCACCATGAAGTGGAATTTTTCCCAATTTAACACCAAGTTAGCTTCTTCACACCTAGCTAACATCTTCCTCAAATTTTCCAAACAATGATCAAAGGAACTCCCAAAAACAGAAAAGTCATCCATGAATACCTCCATGGAGTCCTCGATCATATCATGAAAAATAGCCACCATACAACGCTGAAATGTGGCCGGAGCATTGCACAGTCCAAAGGGCATTCGTCGATACGCAAATGTGCCATAGGGACATGTGAATGTCGTCTTCTCCTGATCCTCAGGCGCAATTGGGATTTGAAAATACCCAGAAAAACCATCCAAGAAACAATAGTACATCTTGCCCGACAATCTCTCCAACATCTGATCAATAAAAGGCAAGGGGAAGTGGTCTTTCCTAGTAACATCGTTCAGTTTGCGGTAATCGATGCAAACTCTCCATCCGGTCACAGTACGAGTAGGAATCAACTCGTTTCTCTCATTGGTAATCACTGTCATCCCACCCTTCTTTGGGACAACCTGCACCGGACTCACCCAAGGGGAATCAGAAATAGGATAAATCAAACCTGCATCAAGTAACTTGATAACCTCCTTCTTCACGACGCCTTGCATGTTGGGATTGAGACGTCTCTGATGCTGAACTACAGGCTTAAACTCCTCCTCCATCAAAATCTTATGAGTACAAAAAGATGGATTGATCCCCTTAATATCCATGATCTTCCACGCAATTGCCTTCTTATGCACTTTCAGAACCTCAAGCAACTTAGCCTTCTCTCCACTCGTCAACGCAGACGAGATGATAACGGGCAACCGAGACTCACCATCTAGGAATGCATACTCCAAATGACCGGGAAGCTCCTTAAGCTCAACAGATGGTGGGTCTTCAACAGAAGGTAATGCCTTAGGCTCAGCCTTGCGATCCATGACTTCAAACACTTCATCCTGAGGGGTAGGATCGTGGCTCAGCAATGCCACCATCTCCTCATCAAATCGACCCTCAGAGACTGGGTCTACATCCTCCCCTCCTAACAATTGGGTGTCAAACACCTCCACAACACACCCATCCTGTGATGGATCACTCATACATGAATCAACAACATCAATGAAGTAGAGTGAATCGTCCTGACTCTGTGGATGCCTCATTGACCTTCCAATATCAAAGGTCACCTCCTCATCATAAACTCTAAGTGTCAGTTTGCCCGAGCAAACATCAATGAGGGCTTTAGCAGTGGCTAGGAATGGACGACCAAGAATGAGAGGTACATTCTTATCTTCATCCATATCGAGGATCACAAAGTCCACATGAAACACAAATCGATCAATCTTAACCAACAAATTCTCAACTATACCTCTCGGATATTTGACTGACCGATCGGCAAGCTGGATGCTCATTCGGGTTGGTTTAAGTTCCTCAACACCAAGTTTCTCAAACACAGCATAGGGCATAAGATTGATGCTAGCCCCCAAGTCAGCCAATGCATTACTGACTGATAAATTTCCAATCAAGCATGGGATAGTGAAACTCCCAGGATCATTCATCTTCTGAGGAAGTTTGTTTTGAAGGATTGCAGAACACTCCTCACTCAATGTAACATGAGATAACTCCTCCAACTTCTTCTTGTTGGTGAGGATGTCCTTCAAAAACTTGGCATACTTAGGCATCTGAGCAAGTGCCTCAACAAATGGCAGATTGATGTGCAACTGCTTGAACAATTCCAGAAATTTACCATATTGTTCCTCAAACTTCTGCTTCTTCAACCTACTAGGATATGGAACAGGAGGAGTGTAGTCCTTGACTGGTTCCTTTGCTTGTGTTGTACTTGCTGGGCCTGGCCTGGAATGCACCTCAGCATGAATCTCAGTCGCAACCTCCTCAGTCACCGGCGGAAGAGATGAAGAAGGGGAAGCCGGTGGAGGAGGTGCAGTGGTGGACTTACCACTCCTCAAAGTGATGGCCTTAACATGAGCATTAGGATTCGGCTCAGTGTTACTCGGGAGGCCACCCTGTTGCCTTTCGGAAAGCAACTTAGCAATCTGTCCTACCTGATTCTCTATGGCTTGCATCGATGCCTTTTGGTTCCTCAACTCCGTCTCATGCTTATGGAAGCGGTCTTCCATATACTGATTCTGTTTCTGAGCCAACTGGCTTTGGCTCTCGGAGTTAGCTAGCAACCGTGCAACCATGTCCTCCAAATTGGATCGCTTTTCAGGAGCGGGTTGTGACCCACTGCTAGAACCTTGATTTTGGAAATGGTTCTGTGGAGGACGAATCTGTGAGGACTGACCGTGAGACTGATTTTGGAATGGGGGACGTGGATTGAATCCGGGTGGTTGCTGGTTTGCGGTACCAGACTTCCTACTGAAATTTGGGTGATTCCTCCACCCCGGATTATAAGTGTTACTGTAGGGATTATTTTAAGACTGATTTTGGTTGCCCATGTAGTCAACCTGCTCGTGAACAGATCTATCCCTAATCGAACACTCCCCACTATGGTTTAGCAAACACATGAAAAGTTGGGTTTTGTGAATTTTAAAATAATAACTAACTAATAGAAGGAATTTTGGAATAATCTAAAGTCTAAGAAAATTGCCTAGATCATGAATCCACTTAGTTTAGTGATGTAATTATTATGAATTGGTAAACCAAATGTTGACTAGATTCCGGTCAAAGATATCTAATCATATAATCTTTTGGAAAATTAAAATGAATAACACATTCTAATCACCTAGGATTATTCTATGAAGCCTAATGTTAAGGTCTATGTCAAGATTTAATCAAGAATTAGTCATCCGTCAAGAATCTTAATTCTACAACTTAAGGAAAAATAATATGACTTATACACACTAATCACCCTAAGCTGCATAAATTCAACAAAGTCACAATTTCTTCCAACTTACAATCTATGAACATAATCATGCAAATGAGGTCATTTGGCCATAATTTCCTAACTCACATGTTAATCATATTCAACAAATCATAATATCACCATGGTTTTTTCCAAACTTTAGTGAAAGAAAGTATACTTATGCAAGTGTTTAATATTCAAGAAACCAATTATCATTCCTAATCTCATGGCATAACCTTAAAAACAAGTTGTAAGATTATGAACAAATGTTTGATCATGGTTTTCCAACATATTATGACTAAACATTCATCATTCTTGAACATTAATCAACCTACACAAATTTACAACATCATTGGACTATAATCATAACTTCATCTTGAATCTTGACATAAACCCATTTGACCAACTCATAAAATTAACATCACATAAACACAAGTTTCATCATAATCTAGACAATGAAGTGTTTAGCCCATGAGGCTTACAAGAAAAACAATAAAGTAGCTAAAATGAACAAGAAACATGATTCAAGTAACAAAATGCAAACCACTAATGAGCAAAGATTGCAACAAGATGGTGTTAGATGCTCCTTGGATCTTCAAGACCTTCACAATCTCCCTTAGACAGCTTCAAGAAATCTGAACAGAAGGTATTTTGGCTCCAGGAAGTCCAACCCCTTGAAATGAGGTGAAAAGCTCAATTTATAGAAATTCTGGAACTTGGCACGGTCGTGCAAGGTGCTACAGTGCTTCACTTTTGGTCTGGGACGGTTGTCGAAGTTGCCATTTTCAGCAAAGTCTCGAAAATTGACTCGAGGTGTCAGGCACGGTCGTGCCAAAAGTCGCACGGTCGTGCGCAAGTCGTCATGGCCGGCACTACCTCCATCTGGCCCGGCACTGCCATGCTTTGGCCCGGCACTGGCTAGCTTGCACGGTCGTGCTTGGCTCAAGCACGGTCGTGCATAGGCCAGCACTGTCATGCATGGCCTAGCACTACCTGGTTGCACGGTCGTGCAACATTGTGCACGGTCGTGCATAGGCCAGCACTGCCATGCATGGGCTAGCACTGCCTAGTTGCACGGTCGTGCAACATTGTGCACGGTCGTGCATAAGTCAGCATTGCCAGTGCAAGATTTGGCATGACAGTGCGCATCTGGGGATTTGCTCAAAAATTGCTGAAATTCCATCCAAAGCTTGATTTTCTTCCGAGCAAGGTCGTTTATCCTACAAATTCACAAAAACAATAATTAGGACTATTTGCGAATGAATTTGCATGTTGTTAACGTTAAAACCGGGGGAATTTGAGTCGAATAATATGTATAATTTGACGTATATTAATAATCATTTAAGAAAAAGAAATATTCATGCAAGCAATCAAGAAACATTATTTGATTACATATATGTAATCAGTCTAACTATTTACATAAGTAGACATGATTACATATATGTAATTAAGTTACTTGTATGATTACATATATGTAAGCATTCAAGAAAAAAAATATATGTAAGAAATCAAGAAAAAATATCCAATTATAATACCAACTATTTACATATGTAATCATATACGCAGAAGGAAAAAAAAGTATTAATGTCATGATCGATCTAAAATTTATTCATACAAAAACGGAATAATAATGTTAAATTCTCATTCAATTTTTAAATCAATGACATTAGAATAAAGTAATTAAAAAAACAAAAAAAAAGTAAATCATATATGTAACTTGGTATATGTAATCATACATGCATATCAACTAGTTAAAAAAACTAAATCATACAATCGGATCACATGCACGTATTCATACAAGTAACTTGTTTAGATATATTTAACCATTCAAGAACAAAACTTAAAGACGAATATATCTAACCTAAACGAGCTCTTGAAAGATAAACAATAGATCCAACAATCATATCACATGTTCTAAAAGCAAGAAGTGTATAAATTACCAAACCCACAACTTGACTATATCTTGGGCCCCTTGTTCATCATATATTCAGCCTTCAAACACTCAATAAAAACTACAAAGAAGGGATCTTCATGAAAGCAGACGCTGGATGTTTACTTTTTGATGAGGGGTGCAACGTCGTTTTCAAATGATTTCCTAAACGAGTCACCGGAGGGAAGATTTCTTGTTTCATTTTTATATCAAATCACTGCTGCATAAGTGAAAAAAATACAAAAAACAAAAGAAACTCGCGTGGATGTTGTTCACTCTAAAACCATCGAACATGCTTGCTTCAAATCATTCTAGGAAATTTTGAATATATTGTTGTGATGAAAAATCAAGCCAAATAAAATAATTCTTCGTTGAGTCTTTCTCGATCCACAACACAGATTGTGAGAAGCCTCCTATAATATTCAATTGGTGAATTAATTAAGGTGTTTAGTGTATTAATGGAGAAAAAGATGGAATTAGTTGAAAAATATATAATTTCCAGAAATAACAAATATGTATTTTTACTAAAACACCCTTTTAAATAAAAATAAAAAAAATTAAAGAAATTTTTGATTGGTTGAATGTAGTTTTCTTAGTTTTTTTAAAAATAAGGAGTTTTCTTTTGAGCCCTCCTATATATATATATATATCAGTTTTTTACTTTCTAACATCCTATCACTGCAAAGATGAATCCAAGCTCAAACAACCCAGATTTCAACTTGTTGAATGATACCGAAATCATCCGAATGTGTTTGTTTCAAATGCAACGAATGCAACAAAACTCGAACCCTTAATGGCCGCAACATAACCCGAACTCTCAACTCCCACAACAAACCGGGCTTTCATCCTTCACGCAACTGGGTTTTCGTCATTCACGCAAGCGGTTTTCAACAAACCCTCTCAACCCCGTCATGAAAAGGATTTCATTTCTCCTGATGTCGTCCTCGAGACACAAGAAACTCGAAAAAAAGAAGAAAAAAGGAAAGAAAGCAAAAGAGACCGACACGATCGGATTGAGTAGCGATCCAATGGCACCGAAACCATTGACTCATGACGAAGAAACCACGCTCGAAAAATGTTATATCGATCATTCCGAAAACAAAACCAAAGGTAAAATATTATCTTTTATTTTTTTCAAATCTTTTATAATTAAAATCTTTTTAATGCTTTGTAGGCAATTCGCAAAAGCGAGGAAATTTTTAGGAAAAAGTAACCGCCTTCGAGTTAAAGTGGGTGGTATGAACGACAAAACGGGCTTCGTCTTCGAGTCATTAAACCGCCTCCTCTATCCCGACAACCAACGAACTTGCTCATCAACTTGAAGCGTTTACGAAATTTCAAAGACAAAAACATGAGGAGAATAAAAAAAATGCAGTAAAAGAAAAAAAAATCATGAGGAGAAGAGTCTCCGAGCTGACCTCTAAGCAATGAGGAATGTGCCTCTCGATGACGAAAAACGGTCGATCATAAAAAAATGAAATCGAAAATATTCGACAGTATCTTTGAGTTGTATTTTTATTTGCATTGTAACATTGTTTTTTTATGTGATTTGTTTAATTTATTGTTAACTTTTTTATTTTATTGTTATTTTTAATAATTAATTTACAATTAAAATAAAACATAATTAAAACTATATAGTGGTGATGATGTGGCAAAGTGAGAAATGTTTTATAGTGAAATGACCACTATGGGGTTTAAAGCACTTTAGTAGGGTGATGATGTGGCAGAAAATTTTAGTGGAGAATGATTTCAGTGAAGTGACCACTATGGATAATCTAAGTGATTGAACTGTAGATTGTAGATTGCAACTTCAGTTGGTTTTTTATTGTCACACCCCCAAATTCCCACTCGTGGTGTCAGTCCACATGGGTGTGACGTGGCCAGGATCACAGCTCTTGGTCATATAGAACGACTCTATATGAGTTACGCATTCACACAGATTGTAAAACAATACAAGTTTTCATTTAAAATGCAGCGGAAAATGTGTTCAACAACATAAGGAGCGGAATCATAATCAAACAATATTGCAGCGGAAAAATAAGTTGTATCAGACACTACAGAGTTAGATTGTTTTCAAAACATAATAAATGCACACAAGCCTAGGACATGAGTCTATAGGTAAGCTTGACTCCTTAGTGTGTCCTTGTGAGCGTCCTAGCGTGTGCTCCGTTAGTTACCTGAGAATACATGCGAAAAAGTGTCAACTATAAAGTTGGTGAGTTCACAGGTTTAGACAGACAGAAATAGTAAACAGACATATACTGAGTATGTTAAGTTGTTTGTTGGATACTACGATCCGTGGAGTGTGTCAGTTCATCTTACCGAAACTAGACTGTTTCCGTTTGCCTCCGCGAGTTATCGCTGAACTAGCAATTCACATCGAAATTACACTCGTTATGACCTCCAGTCAACATTGGTGCCGAGTGGGGCTAGTCAAACCCAGTAGTACTACCTAATTACGACTCGTTTGTTACACAACTAACGGTAAGGATAAGTGAGGACTTTATGCGATAGTAGTTACACTCGAAAATGGTTTTCACAACATACCAGTCATACATCTAAAACAGTTGCATTGTATTCTCACCCCAATAATTTAGCAAAAGCAGTTAAAGAGTAAAAGTGGGGCCGTAAACTCACCTGAGTCTAGTAATGCGTTAGCTCAATAAGAGTAGTGTAGCTCGCCGGCTAGTAGTCACCTATATCACATAGGTACTATGAGTTTGTGTTCACAAGTGCGGGTCGCACCGGACCGTGTTAGTGTTCAACAACACTAAGTGGTTATGTGGGTCGAGTTGACCGTGTTTGACCATGTCGATCGTGTTTGACCTAACGACCCGTTGGTGACGGTTTGGATCAAGTGTTTGTGTAATCGTGCGGTTTAGTGTTGTGTGAAGTGTACGGATACCAAAATCATTCCTATGAGGAAACTTACTATTTATGGTAAGTTTCTATTTTTGGGAAGTTTCCATATTTGTCAAGTTATGCATAAAATCATATTCCGATTATTCTAGCATGCATATTTATCCTAAGTGAGCATGTTATCACATAACACATAGTTACACATAGGGGGTTTAACATATTTTGCGCGTAAAAGTTTCCATAATTAGAAAGTGTGCGCAAACAAGCATATTTCATCAAATTTATCAACTAATATCATTTAACATTGCTATCCTAGTCATATTTAGCCATTTAATCATGATCGTTACGTTTAACATGCGATAATCATCAACCTAGCGAAATAAAGTTACTATTTTTAGTAACTTGTGAGATATACACAAAATCCAATCTGTCAACAACACAACCTATCAATATCATCATATTATCATCCAATAATCATGTTTGACTCAAGACATTATCATGTACATCATCCACAGGACATCTCGTGATAAAATGTTACTATTTATAGTAACATTCCCAAAATCATCCCTTTGACTATCCCAACAATTTTAATATATCCATAACCATCATTTAACTTCCAAACGTCATTTTTAAACATAACATATAGATCTAAACATGCAAAAGTGGTCCTTTTATCAAGAACACATATTTTGTAACAATAAAGTTACCATATTTAGAAATAATCACCAAATGACTATATGTAGCACAATCAACCCTTCTAAATCATGTAGAACACCATCACTAACACTTATAACATCATTTTAATACTCAAAAGTACTAAACACATCATTGATCATTCATGCATGTGGTTGAAAGTACCCATTTTATCATGAAATCAACAAATAGTCATCTAATCTCATCAAAATCGTCATGTATCATAATAAGATCATCAAATCAGTAAATAAATCAACCAATAACAGATCTAGAACATCAAAATTTCGTGCTAATGGTTGTGATGGTGATGCATGTGGGTATTTCCCCTTGCATGTGTGATTCTAAGTGCTAGAAACACAAATAGTGCAAGAAAACTACCTCTAAAGGTTCTTTGAAGCTTGAATGTTGATGAGTTAGAGATGGAAGGCTTCGAGAACTCCTGGGATTGTCTTCAAAGCAACTCCAAGTCGTTCAAGTGGTGGTTGATGGCTTCTATTTCTCCACAAGTCTCCTCAAACCTCAATGATGCCTCTCTAGTGATGATAATGGCTCTTTTTGGTGTAATATGGTTGTAACAGGGTGATAATGACCGCACAAGAAGTTTTCAGTCGAGAGATTTGGATTAGGGTAGCCAGAAATGATTAATCTTGATTTTATAAAGATTTTGCGTGTTGGCCGCCATCGCGTACCGCGGAGTCTGCCCCAAAAGCAACCCCGCGTACCGCGGAGATTAAAATAATCATTCTGTTCCCGAAACACGCCGCGTACCGTGACTCTTTTCGGAGAATTCAAATTTCCCCGCTCAAGCTTCGCGTACCGCGAAGGCGCAAGTTGGTGTCCATCGCGTACCGCGATGGGTCTCGGTGGAGCCCAATAGACCCAATTTCATTGTTTTGAACCGAAGCTTTCGTATTTCTCGAATACGATCATCGTTTCTCGACACGTCGGTTTTGTTCTAGTTAAATTAGGTTCACCGAACCTAAGTGTGGTGTTTTGTGTGCTACAGTTTGATCCGTTCACCAACGTTCGTTATTCAAGACACGTGCGTGTGTTGTGCGATAATTCCCTGAATTATCGGCGTGTTCAGACTGTTGTGCCACGTGTCACACTAAATGCATTCATTCTAGTGCCATGTATGAAATAATAATAAACATTATTAATAAAATAATAGAGTTGCTGACCTGGGATTTACGAGGTGTCACATCATCCCCTAGTTATTGGGAATTTCGTCCCGAAATTCAGTTCATGTGCCGGTGTTGGTTTGTTCGGCGAATAGATGAGGGTATTTCTTCTTCATCTGATCCTCCCGTTCCCAGGTGTATTCCGGTCCTAGTCGTGAGTTCCATCGAACTTTTACAATGGGTATCTTACTATGTTTCAACTTCTTGAGTTCCCGGTCCATAATTTCCACCGGTTCCTCTATGAAGTGTAGTTGTTCATCGATCTGAACTTCCTCTAGAGGAATTATGGGAGTTTCGTCTGACAAACACTTCTTGAGGTTCGAGACGTGAAACACGTTGTGCACGCTACTTAGTTCCTGTGGTAGCTGTAATTCGTAGGCCACTGGGCCTATTCGCTTAGTGATCTCGAAAGGTCCAATATAGCGAGGGTTTAGCTTTCCCCGCTTTCCGAACCGGATCACTCCCTTCCAAGGCGAGACTTTAAGAAGTACCCGATCTCCCACTTGGAATTCCAAAGGTTTGCGCCTCCTGTCGGCATAGCTCTTCTGTCGATCCCGAGCTGCTGCCATTCTGTTACGTATCTGCACGATCTTTTCAGTTGTCTCGTGCACGAGTTCGGGTCCGGTCAGTTGGCTTTCACCAACTTCCGCCCAACAGAGTGGTGATCTGCATTTACGTCCGTAGAGTGCTTCAAAAGGTGCAGCTCCAATGCTGGTATGGTAGCTGTTGTTATACGAAAACTCCACCAAAGGCAGGTGTGTCTCCCAGCAATTACTGAAGTCAATCACACATGCCCGAAGCATGTCTTCCAGGGTTTGGATGGTTCTTTCACTTTGACCATCGGTTTGTGGGTGATAAGCTGTGCTCATATCCAACCTCGTCCCGAGTGCCTTGTGTAAGGACTTCCAGAAGTGTGCCGTGAAACGGCTGTCTCGGTCTGATATTATAGAGATTGGGACTCCGTGTCTGGATACGATTTCCTTCAAATAGATTCGAGTTAATCTCTCCAACTTATTGGTTTCCTTGATCGGTAGGAAGTGTGCCGATTTCGTGAGTCGGTCGACGATAACCCAGATGGTATCGCAACCACTAGTTGTCTTTGGCAGCTTTGTGATAAAATCCATGGAAATTTGCTCCCATTTCCACACTGGGATTTCTGGTTGTTGGAGTAACCCTGAAGGTTTCTGGTATTCGACTTTGACCTTTGAGCAAGTCAGACACTTACTCACATACGTTGCGATTTCTGACTTCATGTTAGGCCACCAATAAGTTGCCTTTAGATCGTGATACATCTTGTCGGAACCTGGATGTACTGAATATCTACTCTTGTGAGCTTCATCCATTACTACTTCTCTAAATCCTCCGTAGCGTGGAATCCAAATTCGATCCATCAGATAGTAAGCTCCGTCATCCTTCTGTTTCATCTGTTTGTCCATCCCTCTCATGGCTTCGAGAGTGAGGTTTTCGGTTTTCAACGCTTCTTGTTGTGCGACCCGAATTTGATTAGGCAATTCGGAGTGGATGGTGAGTTGTAGTGCGCGCACGCATTTGGTTGTTTCCTTCCGGCTGAGTGCGTCGGCTACTATATTGGCTTTACCGGGATGATATTTGATTGCACAATCATAATCACTTATCAGCTCGACCCATCTGCGTTGTCTCATGTTTAGCTCCTTTTGGTCGAAAATGTGCTGTAGGCTCTTATGATCAGTAAATATTGTGCACTTGGTGCCATACAGATAGTGTCCCCAGATCTTCAGTGCGAACACTACGGCTCCCAACTCCAAATCGTGAGTTGTGTAGTTCTTTTCGTGCACCTTCAATTGTCGCGACGCATATGCTATAACTTTCTCGCGTCGCATCAGCACACAACCGAGTCCTTGCTTTGATGCGTCACAGTATACCACAAAGTCCTCGCACCCGTCTGGTAGCGATAAGATTGGTGCACTGCACAGTTTCTGCTTCAACAAGTCAAAAGCAGCTTCTTGTTTTTCTCCCCATTCGAATTTCTTGTCCTTGTGCGTAAGGGAGGTTAATGATTGTGCGATCTTCGAGAATCCCTCGATAAACCGCCTATAATACCCGGCCAATCCTAAGAACTGCCGCACCTTGGTTGGAGTCTTAGGTGCTGCCCAATTCTTGATTGCCTTGATCTTGGCTGGGTCTACGTGTATCCCGTTCTCGTTCACCACGTGCCCAAGGAACTGTACTTCGCGAATCCAAAAATCGCATTTGGAAAACTTCGCGTATAGTTGTTCCTTCTTCAGCAGTTCCAAGACTCGTCTTAAGTGATCGGCATGTTCCTCCTGATTTTTGGAATAGATTAGGATGTCGTCGATAAATACGATCACGAATTTATCGAGATACTGCTTACACACCCGATTCATGAGATCCATAAATACTGCCGGTGCGTTGGTTAATCCGAACGACATTACTAGAAACTCGTAATGTCCGTACCGTGTTTGGAATGCTGTCTTCGGTATGTCTTCCTCCTGTATTCTGAGTTGGTGGTAAGCGGATCTTAAATCAATTTTTGAATAGTAGCTTGACCCTTGTAGTTGGTCAAACAGGTCGTCTATTCGTGGTACTGGGTATCGATTTTTGATTGTTACCTTGTTCAGTTCTCGGTAGTCTATACACATACGGAATGAACCGTCCTTCTTTTTCACGAACAAGACCGGAGCTCCCCAAGGTGAGAAACTCGGTCGGATAAATCCTTTGTCTAACAACTCTTGCAGTTGATTAGACAACTCTTGCATTTCAGTAGGAGCCAATCGGTATGGTGCTTTGGCTATTGGTGCTGCTCCTGGTGCTAAATCTATCTGGAACTCCACTTGTCGCGCTGGTGGTAGTCCCGGTAGATCTTCGGGAAAAACTTCCGGAAAATCGCGAACAACCGCGATGTCCTCGATCTTTCGTTCCTTCTTAGGTTGTTCGGAGATGAGCGCTAAAATAGCTGTGTATCCTCGCGGTATCCCGCGTCGTTCCCCTTGGATTGAGATCTGCTCGCCACTTGGTAATGTAACTCGTACAATCTTCTCGTTGCACACGATCTCGGCATGGTTCGCAGATAGCCAATCCATTCCAATCACCACGTCGAAGCTTCCGAGAGTTACCGGCATCAGGTCAATAACCAGTTGATGGTCTGCTAGTGTCAGAACGCATCCTTTGATGATGTGTTGTGTTTCGATTAGCTTGCCAACCGCTAACTCTACGGTATAGTTATAGTCTAGTGGTGTTGGTGTCATATCAAGCAATTTTGCTAAAGTCACTAAAGATAAAACTCCAATCTGCACCGGTATCAAACAATATACTAGCGTAGACATTATTTAAAAGAAACGTACCGGTGACGACGTTTGGGTCATCTTTAGCTTCACCGGATCTGATCACGAATGCCCGACCCCTAGCCGGGTTGCCACCTGCGTTCTTGTTTTGTGGGCAATCTCTGCGCATATGCCCCGGCTTCCCGCAAGCGAAGCATCCCATTAATGTGTTGTCTTTGTTGAGGTTGGGGTTGGGGTTTGATCGGCATTCTTTGGCCATGTGCCCATTTCGTCCACAATTGGTGCATTTGACCCTCTTGCACGGGCCGAAGTGATGAAAGTTGCAGTTGTTACATTTCGGGCTGTTGCCCTGGTATCCCCCCTTGCCTTGGGTGTTTGGCTGAGTGGCGATGAAAACTTTGGCAGGTGCTGGTCGATGTTGGGTTGGTTGTTGTGGTGAGAAAACACGGTTGTTGCTGGGTTCCCACTTTCGCTTGGGTTCTTGGGGTTTCAGATAATCACCCCTTTTAGGCAGTTTCCCCTGAGCTACCGCCTGGTCCGTCAGTTTGTGTGCCAAGCGAATGAGTGGTTGGATGGTGGTGTGGTCGGAAGCAGTGACCGTGCTTTGGATTTGTTCCGGCAATCCACTGATGAACTGCTCGATCTTTTTGTACTCCGGCGTCACCATTGCCGGGCATAACTTGCATAGTTCATGAAATCGAGTACAGTACTTCTCGATTTCCGATCCCACCATCTTGTGCACCCAGAACTCTTCCTCCAGTTTCCTGATTTCATCTCGGGGACAGTATTCTTCGTGAAGCATCCTGGTGAAATTATCCCACGGGATAGAGTTTGCGGTGTCAAGTCCAAGGGTTTGGACATGAGTGTTCCACCAGGTGAGGGCCGGTCCCTCCAGTGTTCCCGTGGCATATTTCACCCGGTTTTCCTCCGAGCATTCGGCCACAGAGAAGACTGACTCCAGCTTCTCGATCCAACGAAAAAGTCCCACTGCTCCTTCAGTACCTTGAAACTTGTGAGGGTGACAGCTCAGGAACGCTTTAAACGAGCATCCCTTTGCCACTCCCCCATTAGATCCTGTGCATCGGAGTTCAATGCAACGTGTTAGTGTCTAGGCTGCCTATACTATGTTAGTCATGTTAGGCAGAAGTAAATATCGTTGTTAGAGCCACTCGTTTCACTGGCGTGCCGGTTGGCTTCGTACTCTGCGAGTACCTTGTTGAATTTCCGTTCGACCATCATGTCGATCCGTGCCTTTTCGGCCTTGCGTTTGAGTCGAAGGGCATTGGTTCCTCTTCCAGACATGTTTCTATATAGAGGGGTTAGAGTGTTAGTCAGCATATGCTAAGTGTTAGCCAAGGTTTAGAATAGTTGTCAGGTCAGATGTCCAGTTAGATGTCATAACAGAGATTTCAATTAACAGTAGTCATAATAATAAAGCGGATAATAATAAAGCATAATTTTCATTAATACCAAACTTTTGAAGTACAATAATTTGAAAAGAAAGTACAATGCAAGTTCTCCGAGCACATCCCGCTCGTCTAGGCCAAAATGAAATAAAAGGAAAACAGTACAAAATAAGAAAATCCACTAATCTGAGTCCATGGAGACATGGGAGATGTCACTAGCTACGTCCCCATCGTCATCGTCCTCCTCCGGATCCTCGTCGGGATCTTCGTCAAAATCTCCCTCTTCGAGGTCCTCGGCCTCGAACTGTGGTCCATCGTCCTCAGCTGGCGGTTCCTCGATGAACTGCGCCGCCCATGCGTTGAGCATGGCGTCGCTCGCCTGTACCATCGCCTGAGTCTCGACTATGTCCGTCCGGTTCTCAGTGATGCGTCCGTCGTGCTCCTGCACGACATCAACTATCTGACCGTGCTGTGACATGAGCTGGGACACCTGGAGGCGTCGTGTCTCCACCTGCTCCTCCAAGCGATCGTACTGCTCTTCCAGTTGGTCGCTTCGCCTTTCTAGGCGATCGTTCTTCTCGCGAAGAACGCGAACCTCGTCGGACAGCTCGGCGTTCCTCCGAAGCTCCCGCCGGGTTACGGAAACATGAGCCGCGAAGGCTCTCTATCAGCACCCCAAGTGCCGGTAGTCGCGGACCCTCAGAGGTATCGCCCCTGTACCGTGGAGTAGGTACCCGTTCTGCTACTATCCAATCCCGTAGGAGGTTAGGCAACCATCCCCAGTATCGTTCCCGTGCTAGCATCTGGGCTCGTCTCTCCATCTCAGCATCTACCTGAGCCACGATGCTGTCGATCCTACGTCGAGTCTCCTCAGTCAAGTCGTCGACTGCTGGGCGTTTGCCCGGGTTCCTGTTAGCGTCTGTCTGTCACACCCCCAAATTCCCACTCGTGGTGTCAGTCCACGTGGGTGTGACGTGGCCAGGATCACAGCTCTTGGTCATATAGAACGACTCTATATGAGTTACGCATTCACACAGATTGTAAAACAATACAAGTTTTCATTTAAAATGCAGCGGAAAATGTGTTCAACAACATAAGCAGCGGAATCATAATCAAACAATATTGCAGCGGAAAAAAAAGTTGTATCAGACACTACAGAGTTAGATTGTTTTCAAAACATAATAAATGCACGCAAGCCTAGGACATGAGTCTATATGTAAGCTTGACTCCTTAGTGTGTCCTTGTGAGCGTCCTAGCGTGTGCTCCGTTAGTTACCTGAGAATACATGCGAAAAAGTGTCAACTATAAAGTTGGTGAGTTCACAGGTTTAGACAGACAGAAATAGTAAACAGACATATACTGAGTATGTTAAGTTGTTTGTTGGATACTACGATCCGTGGAGTGTGTCAGTTCATCTTACCGAAACTAGACTGTTTCCGTTTGCCTCCGCGAGTTATCGCTGAACTCGCAATTCACATCGAAATTACACTCGTTATGACCTCCAGTCAACATTGGTGCCGAGTGGGGCTAGTCAAACCCAGTAGTACTACCTAATTACGACTCGTTTGTTACACAACTAACGGTAAGGATAAGTGAGGACTTTATGCGATAGTAGTTACACTCGAAAATGGTTTTCACAACATACCAGTCATACATCTAAAACAGTTGCATTGTATTCTCACCCCAATAATTTAGCAAAAGCAGTTAAAGAGTAAAAGTGGGGCCGTAAACTCACCTGAGTCTAGTAATGCGTTAGCTCAATAAGAGTAGTGTAGCTCGCCGGCTAGTAGTCACCTATATCACATAGGTACTATGAGTTTGTGTTCACAAGTGCGGGTCTCACCGGACCGTGTTAGTGTTCAACAACACTAAGTGGTTATGTGGGTCGAGTTGACCGTGTTTGACCATGTCGATCGTGTTTGACCTAACGACCCGTTGGTGACGGTTTGGATCAAGTGTTTGTGTAATCGTGCGGTTTAGTGTTGTGTGAAGTGTACGGATACCAAAATCATTCCTATGAGGAAACTTACTATTTATGGTAAGTTTCTATTTTTGGGAAGTTTCCATATTTGTCAAGTTATGCATAAAATCATATTCCGATTATTCTAGCATGCATATTTATCCTAAGTGAGCAAGTTATCACATAACACATAGTTACACATAGGGGGTTTAACATATTTTGCGCGTAAAAGTTTCCATAATTAGAAAGTGTGCGCAAACAAGCATATTTCATCAAATTTATCAACTAATATCATTTAACATTGCTATCCTAGTCATATTTAGCCATTTAATCATGATCGTTACGTTTAACATGCGATAATCATCAACCTAGCGAAATAAAGTTACTATTTTTAGTAACTTGTGAGATATACACAAAATCCAATCTGTCAACAACACAACCTATCAATATCATCATATTATCATCCAATAATCATGTTTGACTCAAGACATTATCATGTACATCATCCACAGGACATCTCGTGATAAAATGTTACTATTTATAGTAATATTCCCAAAATCATCCCTTTGACTATCCCAACAATTTTAATATATCCATAACCATCATTTAACTTCCAAACGTCATTTTTAAACATAACATATAGATCTAAACATGCAAAAGTGGTCCTTTTATCAAGAACACATATTTTGTAACAATAAAGTTACCATATTTAGAAATAATCACCAAATGACTATATGTAGCACAATCAACCCTTCTAAATCATGTAGAACACTATCACTAACACTTATAACATCATTTTAATACTCAAAAGTACTAAACACATCATTGATCATTCATGCATGTGGTTGAAAGTACCCATTTTATCATGAAATCAACAAATAGTCATCTAATCTAATCTCATCAAAATCGTCATGTATCATAATAAGATCATCAAATCAGTAAATAAATCAACAAATAACAGATCTAGAACATCAAAATTTCGTGCTAATGGTTGTGATGGTGATGCATGTGGGTATTTCCCCTTGCATGTGTGATTCTAAGTGCTAGAAACACAAATAGTGCAAGAAAACTACCTCTAAAGGTTCTTTGAAGCTTGAATATTGATGAGTTAGAGATGGAAGGCTTCGAGAACTCCTGGGATTGTCTTCAAAGCAACTCCAAGTCGTTCAAGTGGTGGTTGATGGCTTCTATTTCTCCACAAGTCTCCTCAAACCTCAATGATGCCTCTCTTGTGATGATAATGGCTCTTTTTGGTGTAATATGGTTGTAACAGGGTGATATTGGCCGCACAAGAAGTTTTCAGTCGAGAGATTTGGATTAGGGTAGCCAGAAATGATTAATCTTGATTTTATAAAGATTTTGCGTGTTGGCCGCCATCGCGTACCGCGGAGTCTGCCCCAAAAGCAACCCCGCGTACCGCGGAGATTAAAGTAATCATTCTGTTCCCGAAACACGCCGCGTACCGCGGTGGTGGAAGATGATCGGTCGTTCGGAGAATTCAAATTTCCCCGCTCAAGCTTCGCGTACCGCGAAGGCGCAAGTTGGTGTCCATCGCGTACCGCGATGGGTCTCGGTGGAGCCCAATAGACCCAATTTCATTGTTTTGAACCGAATCTTTCGTATTTCTCGAATACGATCATCGTTTCTCGACACGTCGGTTTTGTTCTAGTTAAATTAGGTTCACCGAACCTAAGTGTGGTGTTTTGTGTGCTACAGTTTGATCCGTTCACCAACGTTCGTTATTCAAGACACGTGCGTGTGTTGTGCGATAATTCCCTGAATTATCGGCGTGTTCAGACTGTTGTGCCACGTGTCACACTAAATGCATTCATTCTAGTGCCACGTATGAAATAATAATAAACATTATTAATAAAATAATAGAGTTGCTGACCTGGGATTTACGAGGTGTCACATTTATCTTGTGTACAATTGATTTGTGGCTTTAATTGTTGATTTTCTGATTACTCTTATATTAAAAAAAACTAGCTCCTAATAAACAAAAACTTTATAGCTTTTTAGTTTGGCCACTGATTTTTTAGGCTTCACACTGTTATTTGAATGACTACTCTGTACAAGACTGTTGTGCATATCATTCTCTCACAGTCACTGAGCATGTCCATCCATACCTTCTTTCTCTTCCATATCTCACCTTTATTTCTCGGCCTTCTTTTATGTTCTACCGTCTAGTTCTTTCCTTCTTGGTTGACTGTTTGGATTTTCAAGGTTTGCTACACTTTTTGTCTCCCTCATAGCAGTAGCTTGCAACCGTTATCGGAGAAACAAGTGCTATTATCTTTGAACTTCCCTTTTGTCATCTTCAAATCTGAACAGGTACCATCTTGTTTGGATCTTAAAGGCTTGCTGCACTTTTCATCTCCGTCATAGCAGTAGCTTGCAACCGCCATCAAATGACCAGGTACTATCATCTTCGAATCCCTGATTTTCGTCAGGTACCATCAGCTTTGAATATTTTTTATTATCTTCAAATCTGACCATGTACGTTCATCTTCAAATCCCTAAATTTAGCCATCTTCAAATACCTGATTTTAGTCATCTTCAAATCCCTAATTTTTCTACGTATCCAGCATTATTTTATTGCCTATTTCCTCAATGATGTTTCCCATATAGATGGCTATTTGTGACACCTCGCAATTTCCAGGTCAGCATTAATTTATTTTTTTATAATAACGTGTATTATTATTTCATATGTGGCACTAGAATAATTGTATTTAGTGTGACACGTGGCACAATAGACCAAACACATCGAGGATTCGAGGAATTATCGCACAACGCTCGCACGTATCTTGAATGACGAACGTTGGTGAACGGATCATACCACAGTACACTTTCACTGCACAATTAGGTTCCGGGGAACCTAAGTTAGTAGAACAATGTCCATAGGTCGAGAAACGATAATCTTAATGGTGAAATACGAAAAATTCGCTTCGAAACAATGAAATTGGGCTTAGTGGGCTCAATCGAGACCCATTGCGGTACACGATGGGCACCCAAATGGGCCTTCGCGGTACGCGAAGCCTAGGTGGGAGAATTTGAATTTCACCGAAAAGAGTCGCGGTACGCGACGACCGATCATCTTCCACCATCGCGGTACACGACGTGTTTCGGGAACCAGATGATTATTTTAATCATCGCGTGCCGCAGAGTTGCTTTTTGGCCATTCGTCGCGGTACGTGACGACCCTAACACGCAAATAATCTTTATAAACCCAATATTAAACATTTTGTCACCTCTCTACCCCTACCTCTCGACTGAAAACTGTTATCTCGACCTCTTGCACTCTGTTACAACCATTTTATACCAGAAGGAGCCATTATCATCACAAGAGAAGCATCATTGAGGCTTGAGGAGACTTGAGGTGAGCTAGAAGCTATCAACCACCACTTTGAACGACTTGGAGCTGCTGTGAAAGCAATCCCAGGAGTTCTTGAAGCCTTCCATCTCTGTTATTAGATGTTCTTATCACTGATTTGAAGTATTGATGATGATCTATGATGATTCTTGTTGAAAATGATGATGATTTGTTGATTTTAACATGAAATGGGTACTTTTAATGACATGCATGTATGATATAGTATGATTCACATGATATTTGATATTGAAATGTGGTTAATAATGATATAGGGTATGATTTAAGAGGTTAGAAGTGGTGATTGTAGTCAAGAAATGTCAAAATGTGTTAGTTACTATAAATAGTAACTTTATTTGTGCAAGTATGCGATTAGATGAGTTTGTAGCCATGTGCATGTGATTAAATCTATGATTTAAGCTAGAAAGGATGTTTTGTGATGTTATAGATGCATTGGAATGATTAGAATCGTTAAAAATATGATCTTTATGAAAGTTACTAAATATAGTAACTTTTTGTCATAAGAATGTTAAGAAATGAGGATTTTGATGATGTTTTGAGTCTAGCATGCTTATTTGATGTCAATATGATGATATTGAAGGATTGATGTTGACAAATGAATGGATTTGGTGTATTTTACTTAAATTACTAAATATAGTAACTTTATTTTACAAAGTCTATGAATAATAGCATGTTTTTTGTAACGAATATGATTTTATGGCTATTTAGGACTAGGATATTGGTATTTAGTTGATGTTGATTATCAAACTTGTGTAAGTATGCTTATTCGTGCAACTTTCTAATTATAGTAACTTTTACGCGCGAAACGTGCTAAATCGGCCAAGTGTAACTACGTGCCATGTGATAACATACTCACTTAGGATAAATATGCATGTTAGAATAATCAGAATATGGTTATTGCTTGAGTTGCTAAATTTGGAAACCTTCCTGAAATAGAAACTTACTATAAATAGTAAGTTTCCTCACGAAAGTGACTCTGGTATCCGTACATATCACACGACACCAAACCGCACGTTACACGAGCACTTGATCCAAAACCATCACCAACGGGTCGTTAGGTCAAACACGGTCAACACGGTCAAACACGGTCAACACGACCCACATAACAACTTGGAGTTGTTAAACACTAACACAGTCCTGTGAGACCCACATGTACGTAAGCACAAACTCATAGTACCTATGTGATATAGGTGACTGCTAGCCGGTGAGCTACTCAATCTTTCATACGGTATCGCTACTCAAACTCAGGTGAGTTTACGGCCCCACTTTTACTTATTAACTGTTTTGCTTAACTTTGGGGTGAGAATATTATGCAACTGTTTTAGATGTATGACTGGTATGTTGTGAAAACCATTTTCGAGTGTAACTATTATCGCTTAAAGTCCTCACTTATCCTTACCGTTAGTTGTGTATCAAACGAGTCGTAATTACGTAGTACTACTGGGTTTGACTAACCCCACTCGGCACCAATGTTGACTGGAGGTCATAAAGAGTGTAATTTCGATGGGAATGCGGGTTCAGCGATGACCTGCGGAGGCAAACGGGAACAGTCTAGTTTCGGTAAGATGAACTGACACACTCCACGGATCGTAGTATCCAACAACTAAACTTAACATACCCAGTATATGTCTGTTTACTTTTCAGTCTGTCTAAACCTGTGAACTCACCAACTGTTTAGTTGACACTTTTCGCATGTATTCTTAGGTAACTAATGGAGCTTACGCTAGGATGCGCACTTGGAAGCACTAAGGAGTCTGACTGGCATATAGACTCGTGTCTTAGGCTTGTGTGCATGTGTTTTGCTTTAAAAACAAATTAAACTATGTATTGTCTAATACAATCTACTTTCCGCTGCATTACTCTATATTTTCGCTGCTTTAGATATTAAACATTTTCCGCTGCGTATTGTTGAACTGGTATTATTTTACAAATCTGTGTGCTTGCGTAACTAATATAGAGTCGTTCTATATGACCATGAGCTGTGATCCTGGCCACGTCACATCCACGTTGACTGACACCACGAGTGGGAATTTGGGGGTGTGACACTATTATTTCCGCTGGTAGACATGAGGAGAATTCTAGGTTTCTGGTTACTGAACTCACCACTAGGCTTGTAGAATTTCATTACTCTTCCATTTCAAGTATGGACCTAGAGTTAAAGTAGGAAATTGAGTAATAGACTAGCCTTTTATAGTTGCCTTTCTTGCAAGAACCTATCAATTTCAAGACGGGACATGGTGGTAAAGTAGGAAATTGAGTAATATGGTACTTGGCTTACCAGATTTCTCTATTGTTATCCTTCGCTTATTTGACATACTTTTGACCTCAATGTATAACTAAAAACTTAATACAGTGGAAAAATAATTTCATTACGCAATGTTTGTGATAAACATGAAAGAGGGATCAGGGTTTAAGAGAATTGACAACAAAAAGGAGGATAAATATAGTTGGCAAATTTGCTGTAAAAGAAAAAAGTCATATGGGTCAAATTGGCCAATCATGTAGAAATTTACTTAAAATATAGTCATGATACATAAAAGTAGACTATTGAAATAACATGATTATTGGTTTTAAAAAGCATGAGGTACTTTGACACATTTGGGTCTAGAAAGTTGAGGCGTGAGATTGCTCTATGTTCAGCTAAATCAGTTATGTGTATAATCAAAAGCTTCATCTCTGTCATTTTTTAAATATAAATATTTTTTTATCAAGTAAACTGTTCATAATATATTGACCTTTCTGTTCGGTTTTACATATCAGCCTTCTCTAGACTTTAGTTTTAAGTCACATGTGCATGAAGCACTATCTCTCTGCTAGGAGTCTCTCTTTTTGTACAAAATGTTATATCGCCTTTTTCAAGACAAAGGATTTTCACTAGATTAGTGGTGTTAAAAAAATGATATATATTATATCCATTGTCTTGAAATGCCCAAAGTCCTCTAAACCTTAGAGATCACGACACTTAGTTCACGAAACCAAGTTCACGATCCCCTAGTTCACGAAACAAAGTTCACGAAACCTAGTTATCTAAACCTTGTTCACGGATTTGAGGTTCACGAAGGGTGTTCGAATACTACTATTTCGTGTACACTTCGAATACTCATCATTTCTGCATAATTCATCTCAGAAAATCATCCAAGACTTTGGGGAGGTAGTTCTAGGTTCCTTATGGCATTACCAACGCATTGGAACCAAAAAGGAATGAACTTTATGCATAAAAATCCTAACTTTCTCACATAGAATACTTACTTGATGTTAGATGATCCTCCTGGTAGCTTCTCACGTGTTCCCTCCTTCGTTTGGTTGCCCAAAGGTCGTTTCTTGTAGTTTACGATCCTCCACTTCGTGCACTTGAGAGAGAGTGCTTCCAGGAAAAAGTGAACACGGTTCCCAAGGCACTCATATATACAGGCAAGGTTTACAAAAGTAGGAGTTCACGAAAATGGGAGTTCACGATGGTTTCGTATACTTTAATCTTTAAGGTTCACGAAGTGGGGTTCGAGTACCCATTTCGTGATCTTTACTTAGCTTATCCTTTTTATCCCTTTTACTACAAGTTAACTATATGTTACGCGTTCGTAAATTCAAATAACTTGTATAGAAAATTTGGGGTGTTACAATTTAACATTAAACTAGGCATGAACAAACATAGAACTTAAAGGACCATTTTTGTAATTCTTGCATTCCTCTTTCTTCGTCAACAGGTTACCGTTCAAACCCCACCCGTCACTAGTATTCGATCCAATTCAACAAAAACATACAAATGAAGTTCAAACATTAATGGGTTTACATTCCAATCATGATTTCGATCCTAAACGCAAGATTTATTTGGGATTTTAATGCTCATTACAACGCGTGAACCATAACCGAACCATGATCGTATAAACATAAACTGAAATCGACTAAAAGCGTGTTAAAACTCCAAATTGATTTTGCAAACACATACACGACTTTATTAGGGCCTCTAAAACTAATGATCTCATTTGCGAAGGATACCAAACTCGTTTATGCTCGAACGTAATCAATTCGAAAGCATTTCAGGTAAGTAAACACATCATTTAACTCAGTTTGATCATGGGAACAAAAGTCGTATGATTAAAATGGCTCGCAAACATTCATTTGATTGAATTGAAACTGAATTAGAATTAAGGTTCTTAGGATGTTGGAGATTAACACCAATCTGTGTATTTTTAACAAAATGAATAAAAATTCATCAACATATCCACTCCAGCCTAGCGGTAAGTCACTGCGGCTGCGAGTGTAATGGTCACTGGTTCGAACCCGGCTCCTTCCCTTTGACAAGTTTTTTTACCTTTTGACTATTTTTGACCGTTTAAACGCTCCGAACTTTTTTGTAAAATATTCTTTTTTCATAAAACAACTTTCTATTTTATTTTTATTTAGGTCCAGATCAAGACTCGAGCTTTATCACTCCAATCAACACCAAATGCTTCTAACGAGTACAGAATCCAAGATAGAAGCAACAGAAGAGATGGAAAAATGGTAACTTTGATTTAAAACGTGAACTTTACAAGATAAGCCTCAATACGTCTAGAAAACTTTGCCTCGGGAATCCAACCCTAGTGCAGTACAAAATGCGTCTATTTTTACTACATCTAGGAGTACTCGAACCTACGTACACGAAATGATTAAGTACTCGAAAATCTAAGGTTCACGAAATCTACAAAAATGGGTCTTCATATTATCACACATTGATTTTGTCAGTCTTCGTCTTCGGATTGGGCTCTACAAACTCCCCCTAGACTGATGAAATCAATCAATAGCAAGCATGACAGAATGAGGACCGGCACATGCATACAGCTTAAGCTCCATAGCCAATGCAACAACCCTTATGAATGGCTAGGCCTCTTCATCCCAACCTCCATAGGTGCGAATGGGGTTGTCATGTAGCGCCTGCATATCGTCTTTCCCGAACTTTAGCAAGTCCATCGGGTTCAAAATAATATCTAAATCATCCTTTTCCTTCACGATAACCGCTGCATGAGTCTTCTCGTCAAAGTACCAGACATCAAATTTCTTTAGCGTGTTATCAGTAACCCTTGATGAAACAGGGACTGCTTGTTCGGTTGCTGGAGGAGGATATCTGTAGTAGATTTAAAACATATAACACTTGTTTAACAAATAAAAATCATTACTCCTAGTGAAAAACATTAAATAATGTATGAATTATTTTTATAATAAATAATATTACATGTACAAACACCATTTCATTACAAAAATAAAAAATAAATGATTTAATAACCTAAATTTCATTCAATATTGTGACAAAAAACTTTGGTCTATCCTAACTTGACCAAAACTTGAAACACATTAGAATATTATTGAGTCTAAAACTAAATTCAAAAGGTCCTCTTTCAAAGCCATATGCCTTCAAACTCCTAACACAAGTTAAGAACAATAAATTTTTTGTTCTAGCATAACTAAGTACCAAAATTATTGGACATCATTCAGAACGTTAAACTTACATATATATTAGTGCGAATCGTCACTTACACGAATACTCCGTCATTTTAATATTCATATAATGATGTCCGCTATTGTTTTGTTCTGTACAACCTCACTTAATAGTTTTATGTTGTCAGATAAGATTCTAACTGTTAAACCATGAATTCATGATATGATTCGGTAATAGATACGTAATAGTTTCGTATTAAACATCAAATGATAATAATACACATGAAATATACATAGTGCGTACCTGATATGTTGTACAAGTCACTGTTCTGACTACGGTTCCGGTACTTATGTTACAAATATCCAACACCTACGTTCTTGATAATCAAAAGTATTCGAATATCATGAGTATACGAATATAATAAGTTCCCAAATGGCATAGGTACTCGAATGTTAGTAGTATTTAAATAACATAAGTATGTGGATGTCATAAGTTTTCGAATAAAATAAGTACTCTAATACATGAAGTATTTGAATTGTGTAAACGCGTATTTTGATTGTTTTTGTCTCTTTGCAATACATCTATCTCTTTACTTAGACCTTATAACCATGTTGCATTCACATGTTGTTAACTCATTTTTCCCCATACACTAGGCTTCATGTTATGTTCGTCATTGTGAACCTCTACTCGTAAAAGTCTAAAACGTACCCAGAATACGTTCGTTGTTGCCCCTGCAGACGTAGGTTCCTTCATCAATCGTTTGATGAACATGAAGATCGAGTACATGTTAATGGCATCACGAATCTTTCGTGTGGGTGCTATTTACACATTTACAAAATTCGAGACTAAACCGAATGATGACACCTCATCTTCTGCGCTCACTCTCGTCTTCCATTACCATCTGATAGGTGTAAGCCATATGGGTGGAATTCATGAATTTGCCTACCCGATGTGCCCTAAGACCAAATCCTTGTCTTTCATAAGACACTCTTATTTATTCTAATGGCGAGACTCACCAAAATATTGAGCTCAAAGTACTCAATGAGTACTTTTTTTCCAATTCGAATACTTTGCCTTCTTTGAGTACTTTTAAGTACTCGACGAGTACTTCCTCTTTTTCTAAATACTTTCATCCGAGTTTCGTTTTTTCAAAAAGTAAGTAATATAGATTTTTTGGAGGGTTACATTAATTTGGTAGCATGACCATATTTTTAAACAAATGATATAAGGCACATTATTCATATATTAGACTTACAACATGCCATATTTCGTCATAACGAAGTAGGAAGGAAAAAAAAAAGCAAAATTTAAATTTGGAAGTTTCCACAGTTGCTGCAAGTTTTGTTTTATAAGACAACATTAATGAAATGCAAACAAAAAGTCTCTTAAATTTACACTAATATTAGTAGAACAATATTAGTAATAATATAATAAATTTTAACTAAGGAAATGTCACTTGAAAGTTCATGAAACAAAAGGTTGTAAGAATGTGTTACACTAGAAAGACTAATAGCATGTTACATGTCGCATGTAACATGTAACAAGGGATATAACTTAGCCCAAACAAAAAAGAAGTAATAAAATAAAATAAAAGACTAAATATTTTGGATCAACTTGCTCATTCATGGGCACTAAGGGTGGTTAAACTTTCTAATACGTTTCCATTAAGACCAACTTGTAGCTTTATGAAAACCATGTTTACTCATTTTATCTTCTCTTTAAACAACCACCATAAAACAAAAGAAAACATCCCCTTCTCACCCATTCTTGTAGTTAACATACGAAAACAAACACACATTAGAGATTTTTGCAAGAAGAAACCACGAACACGTCATCGTCAACTTCATTCCATCACTTTGGTAAGCATGAAGAAGTTGTTCATGTTTCATTACAATTCCTTCATTCTTAACACGAGTGTGTTATGTACACATATGATGTTTCATGATGATCTACTATGCTCATAATCACCATACAATAATCTCATAGAAATCATCATATGATTCCATGTGTAAGATTGAACAATGCAAGAAAACATATTTCAAAAACTTATTTTAACTACTAGATTTAAAACATATAACACTTGTTTAACAAATAAAAATCATTACTCCTTGTGAAAAACATTAAATAATGTATGAATTATTTTTAGAATAAATAATATTACATGTACAAACACCATTTAATTACAAAAATAAAAAATAAATGATTTAATAACCTAAATTTCATTCAATATTGTGACAAAAAACTTTGGTCTATCCTAACTTGACCAAAACTTGAAACACATTAGAATATTATTGAGTCTAAAACTAAATTCAAAAGGTCCTCTTTCAAAGCCATATGCCTTCAAACTCCTATTACAAGTTAAGAACAATAAATTTTTTGTTCTAGCATAACTAAGTACCAAAATTAAAAGGTCATAACCTACTTAATTGTTAACCAAATTCAATGATTCTTGGTTCAAATAGGGGCTGATATAGGCATGGACAACTACGGTAAGGATGATGGGAGTGAGAATTGTGTCGTAGTGAGGAATTTCAACAAATTTGGATTTCTTCACAATTGGCACAACACGTTGAATTCCCTATACTTAGAATGAATTGTTTTCGATATACATATAAATTATATAAAAGTTTCAAATTTTTGTTTTTCATTCTCTATCTCAGAATTCAATTTTGATTCTCTATCAAACAAAGAATGGCATTTACAAGAGCACAGGTTGTTCCCCTTCAAGCTCTGATATAACTATAAGAGAATCACTCACTTCAAGGGATAAAGGCTTTGACTTGGGGATCGGGTTGATAACCTGCATACAATTTTCCTTTTTATTTTTATTTTTTTCATAATGGTTGTTCAAAAAAGTTACAAAAAAATGTATTACCTTCTTATTGTTTTTCACATAACCAATGGCTACTTCTCTCCTCAAACGTGCTCTTTCAGAAAGCTCAGAAAATGACAAATGTTCATCATCCTTCATGTAGAGTCCAATGTCCTGTTAATGCATGAAATCATTAATCTCAATATTTTGAACAAAACAAAGTTAGTTGATAAAATAAAAAAAAAAGAAAGTAAAAAATAGGTCTTAATAGGTTAACCCAATCTAACAAACTTGTTTTGACTTTAAGAAACTTTGATCTTACCCCACCTACACACTAGGATGTTTTGGCAACCCTTTTTGTGTTTGCATGGCTTAAAGTACTTCTTACAATACTTTTTCTATCTCGTTGCCTATGAAATAGAAAGTTGGCAAAACGAACAAAATCAAACAACAAAGATCCAAGAAAAAGAAAATAAAGGAAAACGCAAGCAACTAGAAAGACTCCAATGATTAGAATCCATTACAACAGATCCTCATATGTTTTCTACCCAACTATAATCATAAAATTACTTAATCACTTGTTTTGCTTGTGGGTGTTTTGTCTATGACTAATTAGGTGCACGTGTGTGTTATCCTCTTGCTCATTATGTGCTTCATCTTGGTCATTATATTGTGTTGTGTGCTAAGGGTTACTTTTTATTTTATATATCGGTTGCCCACTGAGGCTAACCACTGACCAATAAACACTGAGCCTAACCAATGCCCAATAAACATTGAACCTATCCTTACACCATAACCACAGACACCTTGTACATAACCCACTAAGCCTAACCACTAACCCATAACCACCGAAGCATATAACCACTGAAACCCAATGAATACTGAGCCTATAACCACTTAAACCCATAACTACTGAAACCTCATAACCACTAAAAATCTATAATTGCGGATAACCACAACCACCGAAGACATAACAACTGATGAATAAAAGCACTCATGACAACCACTGATGCTGAAGACTAAAGCACAACCATTGAAGATTTTACATCAGTTGTTAGGTCCATCAGTAGTTAGAATAAATGTATCAGTTGTTATGTTTTTCCTTTCAGTTGTGATAATTTGTTTTTATCTGTGGTAGTTTAATTTTTGTTCGATGTCACTTTCATGGTGAAATCATCAATGATGTAATTTCGAGTATTTATACCCCGACATTCTCTGAATAATGTGATGATGATTTTCTGAAAACCCTGACAGAAACAATCTTTGCGAAATCATACGTCACACCCACCTGAGAGCATAATTGGAGAGGGAGAATAACTTAATCTAACAAATAATCGATCAACATAAAATATGGCCTAGGCACTAGTTGTGGGGGCGTTATCCTTCGATCCCGAACGCTTATTCTTATCATGTGCTTAGTCTTACGTACCTATGACTATTTATTTTGTTACTCATTATGTGCATCTTGTTGTCCATTGTAAAATGTCTTGTGCGATAGAATTATTTCATTGTCTTCTATGTTCATGTATTATCAAATTATTATTGAAATCATATATGAGAATCATGACTTGTTCTTGAGACTGTGTTTAATGAAAAGAGGTGTATGTAGGGGTAATGAAATGGGGCATAGGTTGTGTGTGGCCTCATGGAATGTAGAAACCTAAAGTTGCAAGTTGTTGGGGGTGGTAAGGTAATTAGAAGACAAATGATAAAGATATTGTATCTTTACGAGACAGGGTGGAAAGACATACAAAAGAAGAGTGAAACAACTAAAAGTTTAATTATGTGTATGATGAGAATGACATGGGATTCATAACATATACAAAATTACACAAAAATGTGATTGAAATATTGGCATAACGATAGAATTATGGTGTTGAGAGTTTTGTAATTGTCTAGACAAAATAAAGGACATAAGGAAAATATTTTACGCATGATGACATTAGCAGGTTAACAACTATATAGATAAACAAATTTAGTTGGTTCATGGTGATTTTGGTTTAGGCAATAGGAACAAGAATGGTAGGGATCTTTTGAACTTTGAGGTGGCATATAACCTAGGTGATATAAAATGTGGTTTATATGAAGCAAGAATTGCATCTAGTTCCTTTTAGGATTACCTATTAATGAGCAAGAGAATCAACAAAGATGAAGGGATTGTAAAGTTACACTTCGAGAAAATGCAAGGCTCAACACTGTTTATTGGTTGTAAATGCAACCATGTGATAAAAGGAAAACTTAACATGATGAGGAGAGAGAAATCCCACCTTGTTTATGGATAAGATCACATCAAGGACAATAATTCAAATAGGTGTAGACAAAACTGATGTCAGAGGCTATGATGACCAAAAGATTACTCAGGTGGCAACGAAAACTGTTAGGATTCAAACGAGAAAGACTCGTGGGAATAAGAAGTTTGGGTAGAATGAAGATGAACAAAACAAAATAAGGGATAAGCAATCTAGTGTTATGGAGCCTTTGAGGTGCATAGATGAGGAGAAGCAAGTGAGACTAAAAGAGAAATACAACGTAGAAGAAAGTGACGGAAGAAAAGAACACCACGTATAGGCAGATGCATTAACACCTTGAAAAAAAGGAAAGGGAGAATAATATGTTTAGGATTTGCTAGAGCTAGCGATGTTGGAAACAAGATCTAGGAGACAAAGTTTATAAAAGAAGAGGTTGGAAGAGCTTTTTTAAGGAACATAAATCAACTTGAGATGGCAACCTACTTTCATGACGTGCTTAATAGTGGGATGGCAAATTAAGAAGCAAGCAACACTAATAAAAAAATGCCAACGTAATAACAACTCTAATGTATCATACAAGGAGAGGTGACTATAACACTTAAGAATATGAGAAGGGCAAAGGCAACATGTCTAAACAACATGCCAATCGAAATGTGGAAGTACTTAAAATAAGAAAAATTTAATCATTAGTGACTTTGTTCTCAGGCTTGGTAGAATGCCATAACAGTGGAGCACTAGTGTTGTGACTTTTATTTTTTAGGAAAAAAGAGATGCCAAATGTTGTGGAAATAAAAGAGCAAGTTTAGTTACTATGCTATACTGTAAACAAACAAACATACCCAGTATATTCTCACTTTTCAGTAGGGTCTGGAGGAAAGGATGGACACAAACTTTACCCCTATCTCAGTTGGGATAGAGAGGCAGCTCCGAAAGAGTCCTCGATATATTCCCACTCTTCATACTATGCTATACTATGAAACTATAAAAAAAGGGCAGCAGAGACTATTAATAAATGAGCAACCAAAGTTATGGTATATAAATTTGTATTCAGGATGGTCAATTGAACTAGCAATCCACATCCTAAGGACATTAATGAAAATAACAAGCAGAGTAAGCAGGAGATGCATCTAGCCTTCATTGAATTGGAAAAGGCATATGATAAGGTTCCACGTAGATTGTTATAGGATAGTCTGGAGGCTAAAGAGGTCTTGAAAAAGCATACAGACATAATTAAGAATATGTACGAGAGAACTGCTATAAATGTTCAAGCCCCTGTGGTAGATAATGAAGCCTTCCCTAACAATTTGTGTTGAGTATGTTTCTCTTTGTCTAGAGGAGATTTTCATGATGCATGCTTATTGGGGACAACATTGCGTTAGTTACATGGAGAAAACAAAACCTGGATACACGATTAGAGGAGTGATGTGAGACTCCATAAAGTAAAGGCTTAAGTATTAGTCGCCTTAGATTTGTACCTATATTGTGACTTTAGTGATGCATGAGACAATGATGCCAGATGAATCACCATAGCAGGCCAAGTAGCTAGCTCCGCATGTAAGAAAGGTCAAGTATTTAGGTTCTTTTATATAGAATGATGGAGATAATGATGTCACACATAGAGTGCAAGCAGGCTGGTGTTGATGGTAGGCGGCTTCAAGGTGTTGTGTGAAAGAACTTCCCAATCAGGTCAAAGGGAAAATTTTATATTGACCAACAATTTTATACACAAAAAATTGTTAAGCCATCAACAACACATATGCGCACTAAAAGCAATTAGGGTAAAAGACTGATTGCCATTCATGTAAAACAACCCATCCCTTATATAGGGAGAAAATACAAACAAACTTAGCACAAAACTAGGAAACATAATAATCTAAATATATACACATTTTCTATTTATTTCATAATTAATGGCTAAGACACCCCCGCAGTTTGAAAGGGAGGAGAACACACGCTCAAGCCGGACCGGAACGACTGGAAAAGTTGTTTTGACAGGCCCTTGGTGAAGATATCCGTGTATTGAAAGGCTGCTGGAACATGTAGAACTCGAATGTCACCAACCCGAACCTTGTCACATACAAAATGTATATCGATTTCGATATGTTTCGCCCTCTGGTGTTGAACTTGGTTGTTAGACAGATAGACAGCTGAAATATTATCACAGTAGACCATAGAGGCCTGCCGAAGAGGAGTATGAAGTTCTGGTAACAGGTTGCGGATCCAGGTAGCTTCGGCCATAGCGTTGGTTGCCCCTTATATTCAGCCTTCGCGCTTGATCTAGAAACTGTAGGCTGTCGTTTTGAGGACCAAGAGATCAGATTGTCTCCGAGGAAGACGCAATAGCCGGAGGTGGACCTTCGGGAGTCTGGGCAGCCTCCCCAATCAGCGTCCGAATAAGCAATCAAGGAATGAGAATGAGATTTGACAATGCGAATACCACACTCAAGAGTTCCCTGTAGGTACCTGAGAATCCGCTTGAGAAAGACAAAATGGGAGTCCTGTGGTTCGTGCATGAATAACCAGATTTGCTGCACCGCATAGGAGATGTCAGGACGGGTAAACATGAGATACTGTAAAGCTCCAGCCAAGCTACGATAAAGAGTAGGATCTTGAATAAGTTACCATCAGTGGTACTTAGTTTGGCAGCCAAATCAACAGGTGTTTTACACGGTTTACACCCGGTCATGGAGGCCCGAGCAATGATATCTTTGGCATACTTAGATTGGGAGAGAAACAAGCCATTCGGAAAGGGAGAAACTTTGATGCCCAAGAAGTGATGAAGACGACCAAGATAGGTCATAGCGAACTCCCTCGATAGTGTGCTGATGATGCTAGCAAGCAGAGTGTCATTGGAGGCTGTTAAAACTATGTCATCCACATATAGGAGGAGATAGGCAACATTTGAAGGATCCTTATTATAAATGAATAAGGAGTTGTCGCATTTATTGCTGATGAAACCATGGGAGGTAATGTAGGTTGCGAATCGAGTGTACCAAGCTCTAGGTGCCTGTTTGAGGCCATAGAGGGATTTCTTTAAAAGGCAAACATGATGGGGAAACCGTTGATGCACAAATCCTGGTGGCTGGTGCATGAACACTGTTTCATGTAGATCCCCGTGCAAAAAGGCGTTTTTAACATCTAACTGACGGATAGGCCATGACTGTGAAACAACTAGGGATAAAATTGTCCGAAGAGTAGCTGGTTTAACAACCGGACTGAATGTGTCGTCACAATCAATGCCAACTGTCTGAGAATTCCCATTAACAACCAAACGATCCTTATACCATTCTAACGCCCCGTCTGCTCTAAATTTGTGGCAAAACAACCACATGCAGCGAATAATTGGACGATCCGAGGGACGAGGAACCAGTTCCCATGTTTCATTAACATGTAACACAGTAAATTCGGTTTGCATAGCAGTAGACCAGTTTGGATCGGCAAGGGCCTTGAGGTAGGATGTAGGGATAGGTGAAAGATAGGAAGTGGCAAAGGCCGAGTGACGGGTGGAGTTGGATTTCGATCGTGTGATCATGGGGTGAGAGTTGACAGGCATATGCTGGGAGGAAAGATGTGATGGCTGAGTAGAGCTACTAGCGACTGGAGGACAGGGTGGGGCGGCAGTGGCGGGTGGAGGTATAGGTGGTGGATGTGGGCGGCGGGAGTAAGTGATTGTGGCTGGAGGGCGTGGAACCGGGGTCTGAAAATTGAACCCCAGTGGAATGGGATCATCAAGGAAGGTGTAGGATGAAGATGTTTCAGGAATGGCATAAGGAAATGTGTTTTCATCAAATGTTACATGGCGAGAGGTGTGAACCTTGCCGGAGGTAGGATCTAAGCACCCGTACCCCCGAAAATTCGGGGGGTATCCGAGAAAGATGCATCGTACTGAACGAGGGTCTAATTTATGTGGTTGGGTGGCTGATTGGTTGGGGTAGCAGGCAAAGGTGGGAGTGTAAAAGTTTAATCTTTTTGTGGGCAAAATATTGTGAAGGCACGTCGCTGTGTGGAGAGCCTCCACCCAGAATGTAGGAGGAAGATTGGCATGGATGAGCAGGGCGCGGATTACATCATTTAGGCGACGAATCATCCGCTCAACCCTGCCGTTTTGAGGTGAGGTTTAGGGGCAGGAAAATCTGAATAAAAGGCCATTTTGATCATCAAAATATTTGAAAGCATGGTTATCAAATTCGCCACCTAGATCACATTGGAAAGTTTTGATCTTTCTTTGGAATTGTGTTTGATTTAGTTGGTGAAACTTAGTGAATGTAGGGAATGTTTCAGATTTGTACCACACAAAAATTAGAAAAATTGTCTATAAGCACCATATAATATTTATACCCAGATTTGCTAAGAATGGGACTAGTCCAAAGATCACAATGCACAATATCAAATGGGGCAAAAGTAAAAGAATTGGATGAATAAAAAGGAAGACGTTTACTATTTGAGTGTCGGGGTGACCGAGCCGATCATGCTAGGGAAGTGAAGCAGAAGTAAGATAGCAAGCTTGAGGCGGGAGTTGAGGTGGCGTGAAAGGATAGAGATCCCCGATGCTGTTATGTCTAGATAGAGTCTTCTTAGTTTTGAGATCCTTCAAAGATAAACCAAGAGGGTCAAATTCAATAGAACCATTGTTATCACGAGTAAAACGTCGAACAGAAATAAGATTTTTAATAATTTGTGGGTTGTACAGGAGATTAGGTAGGATACAAGTGCGGTTGGGCAAGGAGTGGAGGCCTATGCTGGATCCAAGTATTGGTAAATAACTGCCATTGCCTACCAGAATGTTACCGTGAACAGGAAAAGAATTAGGGAAAACAATTCTACCCGGTTCCTGTGTGAGGGGAGGCGGTATGCTGGGTATTGTGGGGTCTCCATGGTTGTTGAGTGGGGTAAGGGCAAGGTGGGGGTGTCCACCAGGCCCAATTTGGATAGCCTTGCTGCTGTCCGGCCCAAGAGTATTGCTGATGTTGACCAGAACTGCGGTCCCTTCCGCCTCGTTTGTTCCAAGAGGCCCTGCCCCTGCCCCTACCACGAGAAGAAAAAGTGGCAGGGTCTGAAGCCTGAGGTTGCTGTTGTGTGGAAGCCGGTGGAGCTGCCAAGACCCTTCTGTGCCTCAAGGCGGAGCACCTCATCATTTAGCATAGATATGGCCGGATCCCAATAGACTCCTTGTTGATTGATAAGAGCAGCAGTGGTGCTGTATTCGACAGGAAGACCAAACCAACTGAAGAACCAACCTGGATTCACAAACAGGTTGGTCGACATCAGCAAGTTGGTTGGACAGGTCTGTAAGATGTTGACAGTAATCTTCTACGGATGAACAGGCTGTTAACGAGAGGTTGCAGAATTTTGTTTCAAGGGCTGCTGCACGGGCCTTCTTGTTGCTAAGAAATACTGTTTCGAGTTTCAACCAAGCCGCATAGGCGGTGTTTTTGATGTCAAGAATGCGAATCAGCAGATCATCCGAAACCGTGCTATAAATTTATTGCAAAACTGGCCGTGTTTGGTAGCCTCTTAATCCCATTCAGAGGCTACCTCTTAATGGTTCATAACATGTGAATGGTTAAAAAGTATCCTTAAGTCTGAATGGTTAAGAGGTTGGCAATGGTTCATAACCTCTGAATGGTTAAGAGGTAACCTAAGTCTGAATGGTTAAGAGGTTATGAACCATTCAGAGGTAACCTCTTAATGCCATTCAGATGCAAACAAACAACCCCTAAAACATCAAGCTCTTGCCATGAGGCTGCATCAGCAAGCGACGAAACCGGTGCAGGGGTTCCATCAATGTGGTTGAGCACCTTGTAGGCGACAACATGTAATCGAAAAAGTGTAACCCATGAAGAGTAGGTCACCTTAGTTCCATCTAGGGTTTGAATCTTGGTTTGTATGTTCGAAACCGAGTAAGCAGGGTGCAAGGAGGAAGGTTTCGGAGAGGGTGAATCATCTTTTGCCATGGCAGCAGAATCGTCAGAGGTACTCAGAGATCACGGCTCTGATACCATAAAAGCAATTAGGGTAAAAGACTGATTGCCATTCATGTAAAACAACTCATCCCTTATATAGGGAGAAAATACAAACAAACTTGGCACAAATCTAGGAAACATAATAATCTAAATATATACAAGATTTTCTATTTAATTCATAATTAATGGCTAAGATGTACAAGATAGAGGTAGGAGATATGAAGATGTTGAGGTAAATGTGTAAACAAGGTTACATATGATAAATTTAGAGATTGGTAAGGAGTATCTGGTATAGTTGATAAGAAAAGGGAGAATAAATTAAGATGGCTTAGGCTTTCGAAGAGGGGGAACATGAAAACTCTGGTTTGAGTAGTGGAAACTGTTGGATGTTTGAAGACTAAAGCATGGTTTCGCATGGAACTAGGTTTCGCATGAAACTAGGTTTCATGCGAAACACAATGAAGAGATTTATTTCTTGCGAAACTGGCTTCTTAGTGATCGATGTCTTCGGCTCTATAAATATCTGATAGATGAAAATGATCTTCCTTTCATTATAATATCAATCCCCTATATATAATACAAGATTGCCTAATCTATATATAGCAATGATTTTACAATTAATACTATTCAATATATTACAAGAATACACTATATCTAATACACCCCCGCAGTCGAAACGGGAGGTGGACGAATGTTGAGACTGGAGCGAAAATCTTCAAATAGGATTCTTGGAAGGCCCTTTGTGAAAATATCGGCAATCTGAAAACGGGAGGGGATGTGAAGAACTCTAACTTGACCTCGAGCTACCTTTTCTCGGACGAAGTGAATATCTATCTCGATATGTTTTGTGCGTTGATGTTGGACCGGATTTGTAGACAGATAGACTGCACTCACGTTGTCACAGTAAACAAGGGTAGCTTTGGATGGAGCAAAATTAAGTTCACATAAAAGGTTACGGATCCAGCAAGTTTCGGAGACTACATTAGCCACTGCTCTGTATTCGGCTTCAGCACTCGACCGAGAAAGAGTGGGCTGGCGCTTGGAAGACCAGGATATGAGATTGTCCCCTAAGTACACGCAGTAACCCGAAGTAGATCGGCGCGTATCTGGACAACCGGCCCAATCAGCATCCGTATAGGATGTGAGAGAAAAGGTATTGGGTTTGTTGATGGTGAGACCGTACTGGATGGTACCATTAACATAGCGCAGGATACGTTTGAGGGCATGCATATGGGTGGATCTGGGAGCATGCATATGCAGGCAAACCTGTTGAACTGCGTAGCTGATGTCGGGCCGGGTGAAAGTTAGGTATTGTAATGCCCCGCATAGTTGCCTGTATTCGGTAGCATTCTCTAGAATGGTGCCATCAGAAGAACTCAGTTTGGTGTTAGTATCAACAGGTGTCGGTACAGGTTTGCATGAGGTCATTCCAAAACGCTGAAGAATAGTTGAAGCATATTTCTGTTGACTGAGAAATAGAGATCCTGAGGATGAGCGGGTAACAGCTATGCCAAGAAAGTAGCTTAAGGGGCCCAGGTCTTTCATTGCGAATTCTGCTGCTAAGAGAGCCATGAAGCGGCTGCGAAGAGCTGGAGAGGATGTAATGAGCAGAATATCATCGACATAGAGAAGTATATAGGCTGTGTCATGTCCTTTGTGATAAACAAACAGGGAAGTGTCACATTGGCTATGAGTGAAACCCATACCAAAGACATGATCCGCAAATCTTTGGTACCAAGCTCGTGGGGCTTGTTTAAGACCGTAGAGCGATTTCTTCAAAAGGCAGACATGATGTGGAAATGATGGATCCCGAAAACCCATTGGTTGGTGCATATAAACAGTTTCATGAAGTTTCCCATGTAAAAAGGCGTTCTTTACGTCGAGTTGATGAATTGGCCAGGATTTTGCTACTGCAATGCTGAGAACAGTTCGGATTGTGGCAGGCTTTACTACTGGACTAAAAGTCTCCCCACAGTCCACACCAACATGTTGGGAGCGACCATCACAAACCAGCCTAGCTTTATAGCGTTCCAATGAACCATCCGATCGTGTTTTGTGTTTGAAGATCCACATACTCCGCACAATGTTCATATGAGGATGCCGAGGTACAAGTTCCCAAGTCTTATTGTCAATAAGAGCACGGAACTCGTCTAGCATGGCGTTTTTCCAATCCGGGTTGGCCAGGGCTTCTGTGGGATTACGTGGTATTGGGGAAGGGTTGGTGGTGGTGTGGAGGTTTAGGAAAGGCTGCCGTAATTTGGATATTCCAGTCATGCTTCTGGTGGTGATTGTTCTGGTAGGATTAGAAGCAGATGGGAGAGATGGTGGGAGGGTTGGTTTTGGTCGTCTGGAGTAGGTGATAATGGGAGGTGGGTTGGATGTTTGTGTGGGATCAGGTGGGTGAAAGGAAGTTGTAACAGAAGATTGAGGTTGGGATTGGTCAGAAGGTGGAAGTGGAGTAGAAGAAGGATTTTTGGCAGGTGGGTGGTCAGTAGGTGAAATAGGTGTTATTGGTGTGGTTGATGATGGGTTGTCAAAAGGGAACCGCAGAAAGGGATGAGGATCAGAGGTGAATAGATCATATTTGGGAGGAGAAGTGTGGAGGTTTCTAAGAGGGAAAGTGGTTTCATCAAAGATGACATGGCGGGATAGGAAGATTTTCCTAGTGGAGATATTGTAACATTTAAAACCACGATGGTTGCTGAGATAGCCAAGAAAAAGGCAGGGGTAAGAGCGTGGTTGAAGTTTGTGGATTGTTGTTGAGGGTAGTAATGGGTAACACAAACATCCAAAAATGCGTAGGTGATCATAAGAAGGGTGACGGTTGTAGAGAAGAAAAGTTGGAGTTGAGAAAGACAGAAGTTTGCTGGGTAAGATGTTAAGAATATATGTTGCAAATTCTAAAGCATGGTGCCAGAAATTTAGATACATGGAAGAATGGGCTAAGATTGTTCGAATGATGTTATTAATGGAACGGATTTTCCTTTCGGATTTACCATTTTGAGCAGAAGTATAGGGGCAAGAGAAGCGAAGAACCATGCCATGGGAATCACAGAATTGTTTGAACAATGTGTTGTCATATTCTTTGCCATTATCACATTGTAGAGATTTTATATTGGTATTAAATTGAGTTTTTATCAGATTATAGAATTTAACAAAAGTGGGAAAAACTTGTGATTTATGTGCAATGGGGTAAGTCCACAAGAAGTTAGTGTAATCATCCAAAAATAACAAGTAAAATCTGTGACCACCTGAGCTTAAAACAGGTGATGTCCAAAGATCACTATGAATTATATCAAATGGAGAACATGTAATAGAAGTAGATGTAACAAAAGGTAATTTTGTATGTTTCCCAAAAATGCAAGACTGGCAAACAGAATTAGTGTTTACAGTACGAGGAATAGACAAATTTTTATGTAAAATAGACAAAATGTTGGCTCCTGGATGTCCAAGGCGATGATGCCAAAGGTCTTGAGTAATTGCAGCAAAAACGGAGGGGCTGGTGACATGATTCTTCTGTGGAAAAGTAAGTGGATAAAGGTCACCGAGACTGTTACATCTGAGAAGAGGAGTGCGAGTCCGAAAATCCTTCACATCAAAACCATAAGGATCAAATTCAATGGTAATATTATTATCAGTTGTTAAACGACGAACAGAAAGTAAATTTTTGATGAGATGTGGAACATGAAGAACATTGGTGAGATGTAATGGTGGGTATGGTTTGGGCAGGGTTTGGTTGCCAGTACCTTGGATTGGAATTTGAGCGCCATTACCAACAACTATATTCCGAAAAATACTCTTATTGTCATAAGAAGAGAGATTACCTGAAGTATTTGTCATGTGGGAGGTTGCACCACTGTCCATGTACCAGTTTTGATCTGGTGGAGTGAGGGTCATGGTGTGAAAAGCCTGTTCCAGATCGGTTGGAGTAAAGGAGTTTTCTGATGCGGAATAAGCCTGTGGCGGACGAGGGCCTAGAATTCCAGGTGCAGCATGTGGGACAGAAGGTGGTTTGGGTGGAGCAGTTGGATAGGGGCATGGTGGGGATGAGGTCCAGGGTGTATACCCTGGTTGTGGAGCCCACTGTTGAGGAGGTTGGTGAGGAGGTTGGTAAAGGGAAGGATGCCATTGATGTTGGGATGAGTAAGGGGGAGGACGGGCCGAGTATGAGGATGGTCCTCCTCCACGAAAACGGCTACGGCCACGACCCCTTCCACCCCGACCACGCCCACGTCCCCGCTGAGTGGTGTTGTAATCAGGAAGTCTATTGGGAGCAGGAGCTTCAGAAGATTGAGTGTGTAGGGCAGTGGCGGGTGGCACAGTTGAGTTTGTGGCCTGATTGCTTTTCCGAGTTTCTTCTAGAATTAATTTCGACCGGGCTTCGTAGAACTCTGGCAGAGGGTTTGTTTGTTGTATCATCATAGCAATCCCTTCATAAGATTCTGTCAATCCAGCGATAAGTTGAAGAACCAGTCGCTGATTTGTTACCGGAGCGCCCACATTAGCGAGTTGATCGGAGAGCATCTTCAAAGCTTGACAGTAGGCGGAACAATTTGGGAAGTTCTCGAGTTTGGTCGTAACCAGTTTGTGTTCCAAATAAACGGCGCGTTGATTTTGATTGTCTTGAAAAATGTTTTCTAGGGCCGTCCATGCTTGCGCAGCCGTGGAATCAACTTTAAGAATGGTGTGTAGGAGATCGTTGGAGATGGTACTGTAGATCCATTGAAGAACGACCGCATCCAGTCGACTCCACAATTCAGCATCCAAGGGTTTGACAGGGGTGGACGAGGAAGTATTTTCAGGGTTTTTGGTTTTAGGAAGAAGATGATCAGTAACTTGAAACGCACGGCAATGGATTTTGAATAGTTCGGCCCATGATGTGTACTGGCCGCTCTCCATCTCGAGGGTTATAGGAATGAAATTCCTGATGTTGGTCACCATTAGCGCCGGATGTAGGTTTTTAGATTCCATCGGTGAGAGAAGAAGAAGCAGAAGAATTAAGGGTGAAAAGAAAGAAGAATGTTTAGGGTATTCAGAGAAGAAGCTCTGATACCATGATAGATGAAAATGATCTTCCTTTCATTATAATATCAATCCCCTATATATAATACAAGATTGCCTAATCTATATATAGCAATGATTTTACAATTAATACTATTCAATATATTACAAGAATACACTATATCTAATAATATCTATTATTTCTTTTGTGGAGGGTTAGACTTTTTGGTTCTTTATGAGAAAAACGCATTTTGTGAGAGTTTCGTTTTGTCTGTTTCTATGGTGCTTAACATTGATCATTTCTAATTGTTGATTGATTCTTAATGAAAATCATGAGTTGTTCATATTCTGTTTCATCTTCTTTCTTGATTATCATTGTGATCGTTATAGTTTGATTCAAATCAATCTCACGCAATTGAGATTCCACATCAATTGTGTGTTAATTCAATTCAAGAACGTGATTAAGGGATCTACAATTGGTATTAGAGCTTTGGCTCAAGTTCTTGAAGACGTTGAAGATTTTTGATCAAATTGGTTCAATTAGATGGGTAAAAGATGAAATTGAAGGAAGATTTTGGTTTTGATCGTGATTTAGCTTGATTTTTCTGTATTTGATTGAAATGTTGGCATGAAATTTGAGTTTTCTGGTGATTTGGAGTTATTCAAATGACAATCTGGATGATGTTTCTTGATTAGATCCAGGTTTCGCATAGCAGGAGGTGATTTTAGCATCTTTGAGTTTCGCAGGAGGTAGTTTCGCATATCTGAGTCTTTAGCAGGAGGGGTTTCGCAAATCTGGTTCTGAGTTTCACATCTGGTGCTGAGTTTCACAAGAGGCAGTTTCGCATATTGAGTTTCGCAGGAGGCAGTTTAGCATATCTGAGTTTCACAGGAGCAGTTTCGCATATCTGAGTTTCACAGGAGCAGTTTTGCATGTCTGAGTTTCACAGGAGTTTCGTATTTCTCTGCTGAGTTTCACATTTTGAATAGAAACGAAAGTTTCAAGGAGGTCATAAAGATTTCTGAAATAAAGTGCTGCTAAAATCAATTTTGAGTTTCGTGATTTCTTTGGTTTTGCAAAGATTTCTGAAACAAAGTGCTGCTAAAATCAATTTTGAGTTTCATAATTTCTTTGGTTTCGCAAATTGTTTAGAAACGAAGGTTTCAACTAAGATTCAAAAATTGATTTTTAGACAAAGTGCTGTCAAAATTTTGTCTAATTCAAAATGGCCAAAGTAACAGAATCTAATTTTGGGAATGGAAAACAACCACCAAAACTTCAATCTACTGAAGATTTTGAAAACTGGAAACTCAAAATGAAAGCTTTCTTAAAATTCACTGATTATACCTTATGGGATTCAATTTGTAATGGACCTCGTTCCAATGAGATGTGAAGTGGATGGTGTAGAATCAATAACAAATCCTGCTCTGTATTCTGAAACGGACAAGAAGTTGATTGAAAGAGATAATCGTGCTCTTGGTGCTATAATACTTGGTTTACCACTTGATCTTTACATGAATTTTGAAAGGTTTGAAACCGCAAAAGGGTTATGGGATGCGTTGCGTGAACGTTTTGAAGGAAATGAAGATTTAAAGGAGGGAAGAACAGATCTTATTAAAAAAATAATATGACATGTTCACATATATTAGAGGTGAATCATTGAGTGAACAAGTTAATAGGTTCACAACGTTGGTAAATCGCTTAAGAAGAATGGGGGTGCATTTGAGAGAGTATGACTTGGTTCGAAAATTAATGGATGCGCTTCCTAACACATGGAGCGTAGATTGCATGATGATTAAGAAAACAGGAAATTTAAAAACAATGAGTTTAGATGAGTTAATTGGTGAACTAGAGTCATGTGAACTAGATCGAAAGAAAAGAAGCATTAGTACTGGTAATCAAAGTGGGAGTTCATCACAAAATGTTGTGTTTTTTAGCAAATCATCTAGTGGCAGTCTGGAATCAAGAAAAGAAGATAATCAAGCTGAAGTTGGTGGTAAAGTGTGTGAAAAAATTGGAAAGTTAGAAGGAAGTGGTTTGTCTCATATTAAAGAAAAAAAACTTGAAGAGCATGTGGCATTATTTGGTACATATCTGACAAGCTATGAAGCATTGATTGCTGGAAATCTTACACCAATGAGCTTAACAAATGATGATCTTAGTCAAGTTGATCCTGATGATCTTGAGCTTATAGATATAAAATGGCAAATGGCAATGCTAACTCTTCGAGCAAAGAACTATCTCACAAAGACAGGGAGAAAGAATATTGTTGATAGAGACACTTATCGTATTGGATATGATAAAGCAACACTAAGGTGCTATAGATGTCACAAGCTTGGTCACTTTGCAAGAGAATGCTCAGAATCAAAATATTTTGAGCAAACACCAAAGAAGGTAGAAAACAAAGTGCAGATGATAGAGATAAAAGAAAATGAGGAAGCTAAGAAAGGTGTAACTGCTTTAATAACTGAAAGCAAAAGAGGTGGAGAATGGAATTTGGAAATTGAGCAAGCAACTGAAGAACTAAATCATGCATTTATGGCTCAAAATGGTTCTACTGAGGTATATGAGAATATATGTTCTGATTTGTGTGTTCGTAAAGTCACTCGTTATCGAGAAGCTAACCAATTTCTCCTAATTGAAAATGAACAATTTAAACGTTTAAATCAAGAGTTTAAGAAAAATGAATAGTTTTTAAAACTAAAATTAATGCTCTTGAGGCTAACAATCAAGACTTGAAAATTTTGGTACATAATAAGGATATGTTCATAAAGAATGTTAGTGAGAAATTGGAAAAAGCTCAATCTGATTTGCTTAAAGCTCAACTTACGATTGATAAGTGGAATTTGGCTAGCATTAAGTTAGATAAATGCTTGAGTCAACAAAGATCGGTAAAATCTAAGAGTGGTTTAGATTTTACTGAAATTTGTCCACCGGATAACTATGCAGAAATGCCAAGGTTCCATCCAGCAAATGATTTGGCTAACTTTTTTGTGAAGACAGAGAATGTTTTGACAGGTTTGCAAGTGAAAGACAAGACAATAGAAGTTGAAGATGGTTGTGAAGAAAAACATTTATCAAGTGTTTATTTCAATAAAAATTGTAATAAAGAGACAACTCATGTTTGTATTGATGAATCACTTGATGATTGTAGTGTTTCTGTTAAAAATTGTGGTGAAAATGTTTCATCTCAAGATTTCTTTTCTAAAATAGTAAATGTGGCAAAAGCTTTTGTACCTTTGAAATTTGTAAAAGAAGGAGAACTGTCGAAACCTCAAGATTTTTTGCAAAAGACTATGTATAGTCAATTTTACAATGATGTTGAAGTAAATGAGAAAGGTGAACCAAATTTCGAAGAAGAAGATATTTCTCATGAGTTTCCAACAAAGGGTGATGAGTTTGATTTGGAACATACAATTCGTACAACAGAACCACTAGAATCAGATTTTTGGAAATTCACATCAAAAGTGTTTGAAACAACAAATAATCAAATAGTTGGTAGAAAGCTTGAAAAAATTACAAAATTGTTAAAAATGAATTGAACACTAAAAATGTGACAAAATCTTCACAAACATCCTTCCCTTCGAACAAGAAAAGATGTTTCAGTTGTGGTAGTTTAGGACATCTTGCATATACTTGTGCACATAGTGTTCAAAACAGGATGATGCTAGAACGACAAAAGCAACAAAGAGCAGGACGAAATGTGATCAAAAAGTGTAACTTGGTCAATAATTCAATGGTCAAATATGGAGCTGGTTTCGAGAAAGCTCATGGGTTTGTTACTAGGATACGAGGTTGGGCTAAGGATATAAGAAATTCTAAGACATTGGTAGCTCAAGAGTACAAACCATTCAAATTCAGGTCAAAGTATCAAATACAAAAACCAAATGACAGAAACATTCAGATAGGAGTGCTTGAAAAATCTAAAGACAAATCTAAGTCTGGAAAGGCTTGGATTCCAATTTCTCATTGATATTTTTTATGTGTGTAGGAGCAACCAAGAAGGCATGTCAGTAGTCTATGGCATATTGATAGTGGTTGCTCAAGACACATGACCGGGGAGCTTGAGTTACTTGATGATTTTAAAACTCTTAATGAAGGATATGTGGCATTTGCTGGAGATGAGAAAGGTGGTGGGTATTGATATCAAAGAGCAAAAAGCTGATTAGTTTACAAATGCTTTTGATGCCCCAAGATTTAAAGAACTCATTGAAATGCTTGGCATGATAATTTTTTTTTAAAATTTTTGCTTGATTGTTTTTTTTGTCAGTTGTGTGCTTGTATCTTTTGTGTGTCATAATTAGAAAATCACAAAAATACAATAAGCATAAATTTAGGGGGAGTATAGTCTTAAGAAAAGAAAATAAAAAGGAGGTTGAGAATGTGACTTGCTGAACTTTATGGAAAATGATTGTAACCGGTTTGATTTTTCAAAAGTGCATGAATAGAGTAGAATGATGAACAATCAGGTTAATTGTGATATGCTAGTAGACTTGAATTTTGCATAAGTAAGCCATTTCAATGTGTTGTAATCAAAATACTTAATTTCTAGTAAATTTGAATTGTTGGGACATACGTCTTAAACTTACGGTTTGCACATGCTAAGTCCCATCAAAAATGGATTGAGAGTGCTATTCTTTTATCAGACACCATTCATTATAAGGGTCATGATCATGATCATCTATTATCTTTAAGTCTCTTCTGCTACGTGATGACGTTGGCCCAGAGATTGATCCTCTTCTGCTACGCGGTGGCGTTGACCTAGAGTTGATCATATATCTATACATCAAAAAGATGTCAATGCACACAAAGTCTCATACATAAATCATACACATTAAATTATTATAGTGAGATTGATCTTATGATGGGTGGTTTAGTTATGTCTGATGATGTGAATTCTCAAGAAATCATGAGGATGGGTAGGTATACACCATGTTTAAGTATGTGATCCATAAAATTCAATGTTACTAAATTGAAATCTAATGAATATAATACCTGAAATTGGCAGAAAATATGTATTTTCAAGTTTAAAGTGGACAAAGTATATGGGCAATCACTTTAACCTGTTGTTTTGTCTTTTTAAATTTATGTGTACATTGAAACGTTGGTGTGGTATGATTCCTTGTTACAGCATTAGGTTACAAAGTGAAGTTTACTTAGTAAGGTTTTACTTTGATTAAGTAATATGTGTTGTGTGATTTTATGGTGATTAAGTAACATTTGATTGCTTTTGTATTAGTGTAAGTGTGTGTTTGTGTTTGTGTGCTTGTATGCTTGTGTGTTTGTGTTTGTGATTTAAGTAGGTTTGCTGGTTTTGGAGGAAGAACAAAAGATAAGCAAACTGAATTGAGTCATAAAAAAGGGAAACATATTGAATAACAATTTCAAGAAGAAACACATTTTGTGGTTTTGGGTTTGAAGGCTCCTATGGTTATACAACTCGAGGAAGATGTCTTTGGAGCTGAATCACATGAAGATTTGGAAGTTGAGATAGAAAATGCTGGAAGACTTGATATGGTGGTTGATCTGACTAATGAAGTTGTGAAGTCTCGGGCATGTAATTTGAAATATGAATGCAAGAAGTGGAAGAGTCTGAATGTTCAAGGACAATCCTCAAGTGGACAAAGAAAAATCTTTAAAGACTTGGAAACTAAACTGATGAAGGATGATAGTCAAGAGAAAGATCTGAAAAGGTAAATGAGTTTATGCAAAAATTTGTAGAAGATATGATGCAACATGATGAAGCTGGTGATCAAACAGAGAAGTAGTTGAATGTTCAAACCATGCTATAGCCTAGGGGGAGATTGTTGGATATTTGAAGGCTAAAGCATGGTTTCGCATGGAACTAGGTTTCGCATGAAACTAGGTTTCATGCGAAGCACAATGAAGAGATTTATTTCTTGCGAAACTGGCTTCTTAGTGATCGATGTCTTCGGCTTTATAAATATCTGTTATTTCTTTTGTTGAGGGTTAGACTTTTTGGTTCTTTCTGAGAAAAACGCATTTTGTGAGAGTTTCGTTTTGTCTGTTTCTATGGTGCTTAGCATTGATCATTTGTAATTGTTGATTGATTCTTAATGAAAATCATGAGTTGTTCATATTCTGTTTCATCTTCTTTCTTGATTATCATTGTGATTGTTATAGTTTGATTCAAATCAATCTCACACAATTGAGATTCCGCATCAATTGTGTGTTAATTCAATTCAAGAACGTGATTAAGGGATCTACAGTAACTCTATATGTGAAAGGAAAGGGCGGTAGAGACAGGTCCAAACTGACTTACAATGTGCGAATTAGGCAGGATTTACAAGAATTGCACCTTTTCAAGAACATAGTTCATGATAGGAGCTTGTGATTGGATGTCTACTATTTTTGTTTGTTTGATCTTAAAGCCAATGATTTCTCAGGAAGCGGATTGTATTTCCTTAAGATTAGAGGTAAGGTTTGTTGTTTGCATACATTCCACCCTCCCCAAACCCTGCCAAAAGGTTTGCTATAAGTGGGATTAGTCTACATGATTGTTGTTATTGTTGTTACCCCATCTCACAAATTTTGCTAGTTATATTAAAATATATGAAAGTTGCTAACAACTAAAAACTGCAAATAAAAAATACAAGTCCAAGCTCCACAAGTATGATATTACCTTCACGTATATTTCATCTCCATCTGCATCCAAGATGTCTTTCCAAACTGCATTCAATTCGCTGTTTTCTGCCACTGATTCAAAACAAGGAGTAAAATTACATTAGTTGTGTGAACTGTGAACTTTTAGGCAAAAATAAAAGTTCATATATAACCTTGTGCTGTCACAAGGCTCATTATTTCCTCAGCCGCTATGTACGTTAATGATGGCTTGATTCTTGTAATCTAAAGGTGAAAACATAACATCCATTTAAACAAGCATAATAAAATGAGATCAACACCGAGATTTAATGGTAAAACATTAAAAAAAAAATACCTGTTTGCCCAGTTTTGAGTCAACAATTTCTGCAACCAGATTTTGAACCTATAATTACAGTCAATAGCATTGTTTTTTTAATCAAAATTCATAATAATCATTAATGCATGTTAGCATAAAAACATGTTCTGCATACTCTTTACATAGCTTTGTACTCAAAAAAGTAAAATTAAGCATGCAGGCACGTCAAGGTACCTGACCCATTTTGCTTTGGCTGTTGCTAAAGTTTACTGAATACCTGCTCCTTGCCCAATTTTAGCACTTAATATTATAATATATAGATGAGTGACTCTGGTTAATTATATGTATTTTTTCTATGAAGTGAGATGTTAGACATTTGAGTTCTAATGATACCATTTGAGGAGTCAAATGTCACAGTTTTTCGAACCTATACTAAACATAGGTAAGTCACAGGACCATCTCTCACTGAAAATGTCTGATGATCCACCTACTTGTACAATTGTACATATACCAAAAAAGCCACAAAAAACATATAGCTAATTAAACAATGTCAGCATGTAACTCACCTTCACACTAAGCTTCTGACAAATGCTTTCTGCAAGAAGGAGAGAATAAGCAGACTGCTTGTCAGCCCCTAATGGATCTGTAACAAATAATTGAGTTATGGCAAGTCCCATGACATTTTTTGGCTAAAAGAACAAAAAAATAGCTAAAAGCAGCAATTGAGGGCCATTAGCTTATGAATGGTTTGGGATGTAGTAGGGTATTCATGGTCCGGTTTCAAACTGTGAAACCTCCCTGACCGGTCATTGGTTCAGTTTCGTGGTTGGTTTTTTTTTCAAACATTTGCTTGGTCAATTTCAAAAGTTTGAAACCGTAATGAACGGTTTGGTTTACGGTTTTCATCAAAAATAGGTCGTAAAAACAAAACCGGGCCATATGTGTATACATATATAAATATATAAACATATATATATGTATGTATGTATGTGTGTGTGTTTAGTTCATGATTTATGCATCATTAAAAATAGTACTTTGGGCAGTCTCAAATAGTAAAACGGTTCGGTTTAGCGGGCAATAAAATCAAAGCGTTGATAACGTTTTAGTTTGGTTTGGTTTGGTTTTTATTTTTTAACAATTTGGTTTTGGTTTTCATTATTAAAAACTGTAACTGTAAAAACCGTTAACACCCATAGGCTGTAGTTTTCCCTGAATGGATCGACAGAAAGTTAGGTTAAATTTGAGAACAGGTTCATAGTCTCGTAAGTGTTTTTAGATGCTTACCGCCTCCAAATTGTTTACAATTAAAAAATAAACCAAATGTTGTAATAGCACAGATTTTGTAATCAAATTTAAAGCATTAACTATTTTCAAGAACAGAACCTAACCCAACCCAATTGGGCTAAGTTTGTACATAAAAACATCATCTGACTCGCACCCATTTTATTCCATTTCCATTTTGGCACTTCTCATACCTTCAAGCAGCCACTCTCTGTCAGATATTACAACTACAGAGAATGGAACCTCTTCTCCTTTCTTATGCGCCTTTTGGGTGTGTTCAATGGTCTCTTTTAAGGTATCATAGTTCCTTGGATTCCCGACCTGTTTTTACATTGTACATATACATATATGATTAAAAATGTTGATTAAATAATAAATTATTGAAATGTAGACATAGAAGAAGATTGTTCTGAGATTGTACCTTATGGATGACTTTGACATTTTTTAGCTTGCGGTGACCAGAAAATTTGTATGTTCGTTCTCTGTCCTCAATTGGTACATCGGACAAAATCTCCTACATGAATCAACTTATGCTTAGCACACAAGGATGTCCATCTTACTTCACTTAAACAGAATAGTACAGTTATGCTAAATATAATGGCCAACAATAATGCATTTACCAAAGTTACCGAATATGTTTAAAACACACATGAAACGGGTATTAGTTATGACCGGTTCAACATTATTTAGGTATCTTGATTGACGTCATAGAAAATTCTCTCTTCAAGTGAAACATACCACCACACTTCCAGGTCCTAAGTAGTTGTCGTATTCCTCAATCATTTCAACAACATCAGAGCGCCACCCAAGTAATAATATGCATTCTTTTGGTCCCAAACTCCAGTCTGATCCCTGCATTTATTGGTCAAAATTTACTAAATTTCTTTTAATTCAAACTCAGTAATGTTGCTGCAATGAAAACTAGTTCTCATCAAAATATACCTTCGAATCTTGTTTTGCTGGACGTTTGACAATTTTATCCAACCGTGCTTTTGCCATATGAAGAGCGTTATGTGGGGCTTCTTCACCAAGCTCTTTTAAAACTTGAAGATTATGAGGGTCAATGTCTTCTTCCTTAATAGAATTCAAATATGAAATCTGGGGTTTCTTCTTCCCATTAACAGGTGCAATGAATAATACCTATTACATGCAATATGAGTTGATCAACCGTCTGACCTTTTGATTTTTGAAGTTATTAGAGGCATTATTAATATCTAGTACAAAATCATCAATTAACTAAAGACTTCACCATCATTGATACATACTTTGTCATCTTCATCCAGAACTTCATTGTCCATAGGATGAAAATTTACCTTCCCATTCTTATAAAGGCCACAAACAACAGCCTGAAATATAAGTATACAATACATCAGATGTCACATTAGCACTTAATTGAGAAGTAAAATACACAATTTATCATTTATGTGATGGGACGTCTTCATTTATACAAAAAAAAAAAAATATATATATATATATATATATATATATATATATAAATTGATGATTGTTCTCAAGTTTTTTAATTAGTTGGAGATTCAGCATACCTCTTGAAATCCAATTCTTAGCTGCCCATATTTTAATCCTGCTAGATGAGGAAAGCTGCAAAGATTGAATACGTTTTCTGCAAAAAAATTGTCATCAATCTTGTCAGTAAGCATAAAGCATTGCAAAAGCAATATATGACGCTCTATAAGGTTTTATAAGATGAAGAGTTTGTGTTTTTTTTCAAGTCTAAGTGTTGCAGGCATATGATTAAACTACATATATCATGTGATCCGGAAAAGATTTTCATTTATGTTTCAGAGCCACAAAACATTTGATAATAAGGGAACATAATACCTCTGGATTTTCATTGTTATTCTTACTCAGCACCATATATGGTGAGTTAGACGGGTCGGGTAACATGTCAAAACAGGTAACTTTGTACCAGTCGTGTTGGCTAGAAACACTTTGGTTCAATGCGTCATATATGATTACAAAAGTTATATTCTGTCAGAAACAGTCCAAGCTTTTGATGAAACGATTCGAGAAGGTTTTACTTTGAATGCCTTTCAATAACTTATATATATATAATCAATGTGTCAAATAGGATTACAAAAGTTAATTTCTTTCAGTGACAGTCTAAACTTTTGATGAAAATGATTCGAGAAGGTTTCACTTTGGATATCTTTCATACCATTTGACATGCATCTTATTGAACCATCTTACTTAATTTTATATGTTTAATCCAAAAGAGAGAAAACAACCCGAATCGGGTCCATTCGTAAGAATATAGGCTAAAGTTTCCACCTCTATCATATATCAAAAAATATAAAAGGAGAAACAATTTTATATGTTACATGCCTCTATTAGTTAATGTTTTAAATTTGATGGTATGATGGTCTTCTATATCAATCAGTTAGTGATGTCAGAATTTTAACACTAGATTTCAATAAGCAGTGGGAGGTTACTTTGGTAATTAAGCAAATGTCTATATATCTTTACGAGCCCCTTCTGTCGAGAGCATTGAACAAATAACTTCGATGTTACATTTTCCACAGGCTCTACTTTTAACCCTGATATTGACTTCAAGAGCTCACATGTATTAGGGCTTGAAACCTGGAGGTAATTAAGAGATAATCTTTCATTACGCTTGAAAAAACGATAGTAGCTCAGACATCGCATGCAATATAGTGGCAGCATCTTCGACTCGTTTACTTATAATGGGTAGATTTAAGTTATACTTTATCTCAAATAGGTCAAACAAGTAAAACAATTGCTTAAAAAGAAATGGTCAAATTGTAATTAATGTATCAAACTTCCTAAATCAGTTTATCATATGCTTGTATTATTTTGAAATGATATAACACTTTAATCATATTAACATACTAAATATTAAATTAAAAATTTGGAAAAAAAACAAATGTTTCTGGTCAACACAACCTGAACATTTCGAGCCATTCTAACGTTACCCATTATAAACCCATGATAAAGCCCACCCATTTTACCACCTTTAGTTTACAATTAAAAACAGAAAGGAATAAACTTTTACCTCAACAATTGCTGGCACAGATTCCATGTCTGAAATGGGTTGAAGTGCAAGGACTGATAGGAATGCGTCTGTATCAATTCCATACCTAAAAACTCCAAAAACTTAATAAAAATAACAGAAAACCTCATGTTTGAATACAAAGTTTTAAACACATACCAACTTATACAAAATCTATAATCAAATTAGCGTATTATCACAACTGACACCATGATAAGAACTGGATTAATGGATTAGATTAATAAACCAAACGATCACAAACAATAGCCATATTCGAGATGGACCAAATCTCCACAAACATAACATGAGAATTATAATCTAGAACAACCGTACCAAACAAATAATCTACGTAATAAACATATGAAAAGTAACTGCTTCCTAAACCCTCTCCTCCACTACTTGGAACTGCCCAGTATTCATTGCCGCATATGGGTCATATTGGATACCCACTAAGTATCCGAGTTGTTTGACCAAGTCCACTGCATTTGATTTTCCCTCCATTTCCAATTTGCTAGCTTATTTCCTATTTTTTTCTTCTTGAATACACGATGGGAACCTTATCATTACTTCCCCCCCGGTAAAACGACTTGTCCACAAGTCGAAAAGAAGGAAATTGGTCATGTAACAGATCATATAATTCCCAAGTAGCCTCTTCAACTCGTCGATGCACCCAAGTGATGAGTAACTCCAACTGACGCTCACCTGTATCCCCCACCCAACGAAGATCCAAAATTTGTCGAGGATGAAGATCAATTTCCCAATCACGAGTAATAGGTAAAGGTGGAGCTGAAATACTAGGAATTGGACCAGGAACTGGACCCCGGACAGGCTTCAACAAAGACCCATGAAAGCTAGGATGAACTTGAGAACCCGGAGGAAGATCCAACCATAGTTACCAAATTCGCTAGCCATGCCACGAATTTCGATTTGGATCGTGATGTACTGGTTCGCAATTCGCCATCGACCCCAATCGCTCCGGTACGGCGATTTGGTTCGTCTTTGGTTCGACGGAAATAGACTACGGTCAAGAGGCCCCGGAACGGAAAATTGGTCGGCTTGGGTTCGAATTTCTTATTCAAGGTTCGGCGATTTGATCGTTTGTGGTACACCGTCGATTCAAGTTCCGGTGAAGATTCACGTTCCGACGGAGATCCTTCACGTTCCAGCGACAACCCTTCACGTTCCTGCGATGATGACGCCACTAATTTTGCATGTGTATCAACGATTTCTTATTCTAATTTTGCACCGATTTCTTCATGTCGTAAACCTTTTCACGATTTCTTCCTTTTTTTGGTATTTATTTTATAATGGAGTTTTATAATTTATTTAATTTTGATTATGGAATTTCTTATTTTTTGTTGACATTTTTCGGTACATCGTACCGGCTATAAATGGTACATCGTACTTCATACCGAAATGAACCTACCCTCCTCCGTACCGAATTCACTAAATCTAGCGCATCGCGTACCCGGCCCGCGTACCCGTACCGAAGTGTACCACGATTTAGGTAACTATGGATCCAACTCATATGCCATTGAGCACACTTCACATCTAACTTAGTACGACCCGAAAAAACGAGGAGACAATTTCTCACAACGTCGACGAGCTAAACTTTTTTGGCAATACGGTTGGATGCGCAAAAATACAGTCACCCACTTCAAAAGAGACATGTAACCACCACATACAAAATTGTATAGACTTGATAACGTATTACACGATTTAGTTGTATGGTGATTTACATTTAGACATATTTGGTCTGCATGATTGAGGCCTCCCACTTGTTAACACTAAACCATGAGTCGTTTTAGTTTGAAACATAACTAGACATGCTCAACGGTTTATGGCAACTAAACATATTCAAAACATGATGTTGGAAGGAAGTCGTAGCATAGGATTCTATCACTAAATATAGGCAAAAGGCATAGGTCATGATCCATCGAAAATGTGGTGGGCTAGCGGTTGAAGCAGTTGCGATCGACTTCTACGTATGCCCTATACATAAACTTTCTTCGGTCTTTCATGAGTATGTCGGTGTTACGATTTAGTGAGGAGGATCTGGAATTTGGAACTGGAATGAAATAATTAAGATAAAATAATGATTTGGTAAACAATAAACGACGGTGAGAATACAAATGTTAAACAAGCACATAGGTAGCATGATTAGAATATTAAACTAATAGTGTATTCGCGTGGGTGACGATTTACACGAATACGACTGTTAGGCTTAACGTTCTAACGTGATATCTCATAACTTTATACACGAGTCAGAACATGAGACGAGCGTTGTATTTGTGTAGGTGACGACCTGGACGAATATATACGTAAGCTACGCTTTCTGACGAAACATTTAAAAATAAACATTCTACAAAATTTAAAAATAACAAAAAGGATTTAAAAACATTTATTAGGAATTACAACCGAAAATCCTATAAATGAAACTATTTTACAAAATAAATAATATGTTTAATGTTATATATTTAAAAACCGAGACATTTTCGCGTAAACGAATGAACCCGAACACGCTTTAAGCACGGGCTATAAAAGCCTTGACTCCTCTCTCCCCTCATTTTTACAGCCATCATCTCTCTCTCCAAAGATTTTTCATCACTCCCTCTCTCTAGACTCTCTCTAGAAACCCTAACCTCAACTTCTTCGAAAGTACAATCCAAACGAGCTTACAACTACGAATCCAAGGTAGATCTACATGTTAATTTTCGAGGTGTTACAAGACATCTCTGCGTTTTTATCCCCTTGGCCTTTTCTTGCGATCCTGCGCCTTTTGAAGATTAGAACACAAAAGATGAAGCATGCCATCCCGAGTAAGCAGTTGATCTTCCAGGTCTGCATTATTGGTGTCTCCCCAAACATACGAATTAAGATGAGGAGGAACCCTGCCATAGACAGCTTTGAAAGGAGTAATACCAGTAGCAAAATGAAAACTAGTATTATAAGAGTATTTGGCCCAAGGTAAGAAAACACTCCATTTAGACGGTTGATCATGGGCAAAACACCAAATGTAAGTTTCGATACAACGATCAACACTTTAGTTTGACCATTAGTTTGCAGATGGTAGTTAGTACTCATTTTTAAAAAAGTTTTGCCCAAACGAAACAGCTCCTGCCAAAAGTACCAAGGAAAATAACATCGTAGTCCGAAACAATTGAGTTAGGGAAGTCATGCAGGCGCACAATTTCGTTTAAGAAAAGAGCAGCAACATTTTTTGCAGTGAACGGGTGAGATAATGGTGAAAAATGAGCATATTTGGACAAACAGTCAACCACCACAAGTATGGTATCAAAACGGTTGGAAGGTGGAAGACCCTCAATAAAATCAAGAGAAATATCTTCCAAAATTCGCGATGGGATTTGTAAAGGATGTTAAAGGCCAGCTGGAGAAAGTGTATCATATTTTTGTTGTTGGTAGGTTAAACAATTTTATACAAACAAACAAACATCACTTTTAAGTTGAGGCCAGAAAAACTGGGAATTAATCCGTTTATCCATCTTAAGAAATCCCCCATGACCTGCCACAGGAGTAGGGTGAGCCTCAAATAAAATCTTGTTGCGAAGAGCAGGAATGTCACGCATTACAATGTTTCCCTTAAATAACAGTGTCTCACTCACCATGGAAAAATTCGGAAAAGGAGGATCATGCATAAACTTTACATGATATTAGAAGTGTAAGGATCCACTTTTTATCCTTCTTGAATATCTTTGAAATCTAAACAATAAGGACCAAAGTCAACAATTCAACCATCATAGGACGTCGAGACAAAGCATCAGCACCTTTGTTCTCTTTACCAGATTTGTGACTAATTGAGAAGTCTAAGGAACGAGCTTAACCAGAAGTCTTTGTTGTTCGATGGTAGTAACTCGTAGCTCCAATAGAAACTTCAAGGTGTAAGGATCGGTTTTGACAAGAAAAACCGTCGACCTAACAAGTAATGGTTCCATTTTTGTACCGCAAGAACCAAAGCCAATAATTCCCGATCATAAGCTGACTTAAGCATGTTATTGGTTGAAAGCCCTTTACTAAAATATGCAACCGGATGATTATTCTGAATCAAGATAGCGCCCACCCCTCCAGAAGAAGCATCACACTCAATAATAAAAGATTGGGAAAATCGGGTAACCTCAAAACCGGAGCTGACATCACGAGATGCTTCAGTGTGTCAAATGCTTGAGTAGCCTCATCATTCCATTTAAACCCCTCTTTCTTAGACAGGGCCGTAAGGTCTAGCAATCACCCCATAATTTCGCACAAACCGTCAGTAGTACCCCGTGAGACCCAAAAATCCCCTGACCTCCACAAACGTTGGTAGGTAATGGCAAGTTTGAATGGCTGCAATCTTGTCTTGGTCAACTTGAACCCCTTGCTCCAAAATAATATGGCCCAAGTTTTGTATATAATGTTGTCCGAACATTTTGGAAGTTTGACAATGAAATGTTGGGGGGACAGTAATTCCAAGGTAGTTCTCAAATGCTTAGAGTGTTGCTCCCGTGTTTTACTATAAACCAAAATGTCATCAAAAAAATCAAAATGAATTGGCGTAAGAAGGGTCGAAATAAGTCATTTATGGTAGCTTGGAAGGTTAAAGGAGCATTAGAAAGGCCAAAAGGCATCACTTGGAACTCATAATGCCCTGAATGAGTTCGAAAGGTTGTTTTTTCAATGTCCTCCGGTTTGACCCGTATTTGGTAGTACCCTGACCGCATGTCTAGCTTAGAAAAGATTGTGGCATCGAACAACTCGTCTAAAAGTTCATCTATGTTCGGAATAGGGTACTTATCAGCAATAGTAAGCTGGTTCAAGGCTCTAAAATTAACACACATTCTCCGCATGCTATCTTTCTTTTTGACTACAAGGACGAGACTGGAAAAAGGGTTGTGACTGGGTCTTATATATCCAACTGATTTCAAATCAGCCACATATTTCTCTATCTCTGACTTTTGAGAATTAGGATACCGATAGGGTCGGATGTTAGGGGGTGAGTTATTTGGGATTAAGGGAATTGAGTGATAGTGGTTGCGAAAAGGTGGCAGTGTAGTGGGTTCTAGGAAAACATATTAAAATTGTTGGATTATTCTCTATAAGAACTCGGGTATATCATTACTAACCTTGGGTTTGACTGCCAAATGTTTAAAGGATTAAGATTTTTGAGGACAAGATGAAATTCCCTGTAATTTATATCGCTTCCCCTCCACAGTAAAGACCATAGACATCTCTTCCCAATTAGCTTGCACCATATTCAAAGTGGATAACCACTGGATGCCTAACACCAAATCTGCCCCTCCAATCGAAAATAGATGAAAGTCTTCCACTATTTTTAACTCATTGACTTGAAGAGCAAGACTTTTACAAACTCGGCTGCATCATATTACATCATCATTGCCAATCTAAACCCCAAAGGACTGAACAGGTAAATTCAGTTCACTGACCAACACATCAGATATAAAGTTATGTGTAGAACCTCCATCTACTAGAATAAGGACCTCATTGGTGTTAAGTAACCCCAGGACCTTTATAGTAGTCGACTGCAAGTTTCTCAGGATTGCATTTAAACTAATTTCAGCTACCTCTGATGTGTCTTCCTCACTGACTTGCTTCTCAGCCTCGAGAGAACCATCTTGATCCTCCTCTATTTCGTACAACTTATGGGTACCTGTTTTGCCTCTATGCCCAAGACCGTGTTTATCCCCGCATCGGAAACATTCCCATTTGAGATATCGTGCATGTTTCTCGGCATACGATACGCGGACCGGTGATTTTGTAGTACTTTCAGATGGTGTCAACGTGTATCTGAAGGTTGGGCTATTGTGGGTGGTTGGCAATTGGAACCTCTACCAAATTTGGTGTGGTTAACCTTGGATTCAAATTCCAACGCAATATTCATAGCCTTGTATATAGTCCGAGGTTTGTGAATCCATACGTTCTCCTTGAGTTCTTCTTTGAGTCCATTCAAGAAAACTCCTAGTAGACAATGATCCGGCCAATTTGTTACCCGGGAAGAGCGTTTCGCAAACTCTTGTCGATAGTCTTGGACCGATCCGGTCCGCTTAATACTACACAGGTGTTCGTCGAGGTTCTGGAATTCAGCAGGTCTAAAGTGCTTCTAGAAAGCGTGTACCAAATCTTCCCAAAATGTGATCTACAGGTCCGTTGATAGCCAGGAGAACAGATCCAAAGCATCCCCCTCTAGGTGCATGGATGCTACATCAACAAAATATTCATTAGGTACGTGATAGTATCGGAAGTACTTATCTGCTTTCAGAATCCATCCTCTGGGATCTTCGTCACTATAGGTGGGGAACTCATTGTTATTGTAAGGTCTGAACTGCCGAAAGGAATCACCATCTTCAATTTTTCTCGATCCGCTAGCGGTTCTCTCCACATGTAACTTGAGCGTAGCTACGTCATCTTTTAATCTCTCCATGGCATCTATTTAGCAGCGATTGCCGCTAATTGGGTAGCCACGGGATCGCCACCGGTGCTAGTGTTGTTGCCGTCCATATTCCAGGTATTAACCATTTTCAAATTCTCGGCAATGCAACCAAAATGATAAGAATTGGATTAACTAATAGATTAATAAACCAAACGATCACAAACAATAGTCCTGTTCGAGAGGGGCCAAATCTGCACAAACATAACAAGAGAATTATAATCTAGAACAACCCTACCAAAAGTAAATAAACTACGTAATAAACATATGAGAAGTAACTGCTTCCTAAACCCTCTCCTCCACTACTAGGAATTGCCCAGTATTCGCTGCTACAGATGGGTCATATTGGATACCCACTAAGTAGCCGATTTGTTTGACCAAGTCCATTGCATTTGATTTTCCCTCCATTTCCAATTCGCCAGCTGATTTCCTATTTTTTCTTCTTGAATACACGATGGGAACCTTGTCACACCACATCACTATAATAATACTGATCATAGGTAGCAAGTTTGACCAATTTGCCTATGAATGGATTTGATATAGGTTATATTTTCTAACAAATGGGTTAAAAAAAGAACTAAAAAGGGAACACACGATCGGGTCAATAGTGTATTTTTAATGCATGCATTTTCATAGATTGATTTATTAAAAAGTCAGCTGCTGTGGAGTTAGATAACCCTACCTATCACCCTTGGTTGGTAATATTATTATGGCACGTGCCTTATTGGCGGCAGCCCTTTGAAATGATTTTGTTAAGCTTAGACTGCAACTGCATACCAAACAAATGTTAGTTGAAACAAGAAACAATGTGAAATTATAGTTGTTGCTCCTGTGATACAAAGAAATGTGAAGATATCCTGAATACCTCTTTGTAAGGACGTCAATATGATAAAGATCTTTTGCAATATTATCAACCGTTTTATCGATTTGCTTCCTTGGAATGTCAGATAAAAGAAGAATTCTCTGCCTCCTGTTTATGCATTGAACATCTATTAGCACTTGTATGATGAATAGATATTAGAATAGTAAAAACATTACCTAGTTGTAGCTGTACCTAATCGCACAGAAAACTCATGATACTTGTTTAATTGCTTCAATATGAAGCTCAGATGGCTATTAACTCCACAAATAATTATATGGTCACTCTCTAGGACTTGGATTTGTGCTCCTTCTCTAAGCTTTTGCATGTTATGCTGTACAAATGGGAAAATTATATATACAGGTTACAGTTTACTGAATTTAAACTGCAGAGGTGTCATATTGGGCAGGTTGGGTATCTAAGTATCTTTGTTGAAACGGGTTCAGGTTGACACGGGCTGCTTTAGTATGGATTAATCCATACATGTTTTCTTCCTGTCTTTATGATATAGCAATAAATAAGTTGACCTAGGAGACTGTAAGCATTGAGAATATACTTCTGCCATGTTTGACCCATTTATGTTTCGCTAAGGTTTTAAATGGACCTGTTAGTGATAAATCATAGCCCTGATCATCCCAGTTATAAGTAAATGGGTTAAAATTTTCATCTCTAATTTCAAGGCTTCAAGAACTTACCCTAAACTGTTCTGTCATTGTGCCCAACAAGCGAGAATAAAATAATATGCCCCATATAGCAAGAACAAACCCAATAACACGTTCAATTCTAGTTCTTTGCTGCACACATCATTATTAAACTAGTCACGTATTAGATAAATGTCGTTCCATTTAATTTATGATGTTGATGTTGAAATGAATTCTCACTTTTAGATGAGTTGATGAAGAGCACAAACAAGCCCATGCCTCCCAAAGACAGTCCTCAAATGATTGTGTATTACGCCTGCACAATTCAGGGCATTATTATCCAATTATCCAGTGCCTAAAATATCCCATATTAACACAAAATTAAGAAGCTTTGTACTAACATCTAATCTAATCAATATTTATTGATGATTGCTAATGGACAAGTGCCTAAATTTGGAAAGGGTTGAAGGAAATGTTACTTTTTGTTGCACCATCCAAAATAGAAAATGCAAATTATTTTGGACTGCTACATGTTGTAAGATGACACAAGATAATAATTTCTTCTAAGGACTTATCATGATTGTCATTCATCATAATGACTCTTCAAAGTATAAAAGATGGTACCTGTACTTATAAAAGAGTAAACCACCAATAAAGACAAATGAGAAGCAAGCTCCAAGAAGGACAATCAAGAACCTGCAAAAATATCGATGAACAATGGCTCATTCCATGACATAACTTCAAACACAAGGAGATTGTGATGTGGGCATCCATAAGTAGATTCATCAGAGAACTAATTGATAGAATACACACACATGCAAATGTGTGTGTGTAGAGGAGGTTTCAAATGAGATCCACTAAATATTTGATAATTGTTAGGAACTTTCATTCACTGTGCATACAATGTTCGTTGAATCATATTAACTTATAGTGTATTCACCGGTAAATACTTGTATTCACCGGTGAATACACTATTTGTAGAACCTTTAAACCATTAGTTCATGCATGTATCTTTCAGTTAAAAAAATGGTTCATTGGTTCATGATGGTTCTCATTTAATTTACTAAGGGTGCATTCAAATGAGAACCCAAAAAATCATTATAAACCACAGAGTTCAAGAAAAGACTTAACTACCCTAACGAGTTAAAAATAATTTAATTTAATTTTGTGGTTGAAAATTGGTTCTATAGGTTCACAACATATATTATGGTTCCTAGCCTCTCTCTCTCTCTCTCTTTCTCTCTTTCTTCGCGTGCGTGCGTGCGAAATCATTTTAACCAATGATGTGTTGATTAGCAAGTACTTGTTTTCGCCAACGAATATACTATCTGTGTAACGTCTAAAGTATTATAATATAAGCATTAGTGTGTGCATGCTTGTGTTGAGAGAGAGAGAGATAGCGAGGGAAATGCATATTAATTTTACTTACATAGACACATTTCTTTCAAGTTGTATGTTGAATAAATACATCAGGCGGGAAAAGTTCCATTTGATATCATGCAATGAGGGAAGAGAAACATCCAATTGCAGAGGAGTGGGTCTATCCAAGGAATTAGAGATGCATGCGAAAGGCAAACTTCTTGTTGCAAATGACTGAATGACAGGAGAGAGTTGATATTGTAAAGTAGAGATGATTTTTTTCCCGTGATGTTGTTGCATTAATCTGACAATAAAGCAAGCCGCCAAGACACCCAAGATGATTTTTGTCTGATGCACCTGCAAATAATTAATTAACTCATCTGATCAAACGGATCATATCAGGAAAACCAATCAAGTAATACACACCTGAGGATAATCCGATAGTTTCACTTTCAAAAATTGTGTCCCAGAAATTTTCATCTGAAAACTCATCTTATCTGATGCTTTTATTCTATTTAAATATGCCTTCTCTGTGAGATGAAAGATGTGTAAGAAAAACGTATGAAAATATTCACTGATAACATAATAATTTAGTTTTAAAAGAAGGATTCATGCTACTACTTAGAAATGGAAAATTTTGAGAGATGGAAAATTAGTTGGAATGAATCAGGTCATTTGTAGTATGTATCACCCTCTTAAAACTTTTTGTCCATTTTAAATAAACTTTATAAACAATTAATAAGCTAATCATGTTTATATAGACGAGATAATCATAATAATACTCATCTAAATTACAAAAGATGATGATTTCAAAGGATGTATAAAGTATAAATAGGCTTTGAGTGATTTTCAAACCATTTTTCCAATTCCCCATTTAGCAACTTTTTATTTGACCCATTTGATACAAATCAAGTAATCAACCAATCGAACTTTTATAACTATATGGATCGAAATTGCAACATGTACTTAATATATGTGCATGCTCCATTCAGGTTAAACTAAATAGTGTATTAAAGACAACTTCATATAACATGATTTAAAACGGTGAAAGAATGACGGTAATTCTAGATTAATAAAAAGAAACTCGCCTTGATAAATCTTGAGCATGGTATTTGCATGTAAGGTTGAAGAATGGATCCAACTACATGGGAATGGGATAGATTTTTTAATAGCAATTTCAGAATACAAAACCACAGATATATCACCACTTAGAATGCAAAAATAAAAAATAAAAAAATATATATAAATTATAGATTGTTGTTTGATGCTACTATGTTAAAATGTCAACCTTTCTCCAAAATTATTTCTACAATTCATTTAATGCAGCCAAATAATTGCATTTGATATCAAAATACATTTTATGAGAACCGGTAATCTAACTATTTCCTTACAAAATACCGCAGCCACGGTCTTAGCAGTAAAAGGATGAGTCAGAGGCAGAAAATGCGCATACTTGCTCAAGCGGTCCACCACAACCAAAATCGTATCAACCCTGTTCGAAGGTGGCAAACCCACGATAAAATCCATAGATAGGTCTTCCCAAATCTGATTCGGGATAGGTAGAGGTTGGAGTAATCCAGCTGGAGAAAGTGTTTCATTCTTGTTCTGCTAACAAGTCGCACAATTTTGCACAAAGGTGCAAACATCCCGGGATAAATGAGGCCAAAAAAATTGACTTGAAACGCGTTTCATGGTTTCGAGGAATCCGCCATGGCCTGCAGCAGGGGTGGCGTGAGCTTCTTGCAGAATGCGTTCCCGTAAACCCAAATAATCAGGGACCACCAGCTTACCCTTGTAGATTAAAGCCTGATCAATGAGGGTATAACCTGGGACAGCAGTTGGGTCTTGTTGCAAAGCAGTAAGAATATGTTTGGTATAAGGGTCCACCAGAAGGCCAGTATAAATATATGCAATCTCAGAAGAATAAGGGACAGCCAAAGTAACCAAGGTAGCATGTAAAGGACGCCTTAATGCATCAGCTCCGCGATTTTCTTTGCCCGAACCCGAACGATAAATGATTGAGAAATCATAAGGCATCAGCTTCATGAGTAATCTTTGTTGTTCAGAAGTAGTAACTAGTTGTTCCAAAAAAAATTTCAAGGTGAAGTGATCGGTGCGGATAAAAAAATGAGTCCCCAACAAATAATGGTTCCAGTTTTGCATAGCCATAACTAAAGCCAACAATTCCCGATCATAGGCAGGCTTAAAACGTGTGGAAGGGGCAAAGGCTTTGCTATAATATGCCACTGGGTGTTCTTCTTGTATCAAAATGGTACCCACTCCAACAGAAGACGCATCACATTCCACGACAAAAGGAATAGTGAAATCTGGAAGGCGTAAAACTGGAGCAGAAATAAGGGCATGTTCAAGAGTTTCAAATGTAGCCAAAGTTTCATTGTTCCAATGGAATCCATCTTTCTTTGTTAATGCCGTGAGAGGACGAGCAATAATACCATAGTAACGAACAAAACGGCGGTAATAACCTGTTAAGCCTAAGAACCCACGGACATCTTTAACATTCACTGGTACAGGCCCAGAAACCAAAGCTGAGATTTTATCTTGGTCGACTTGCACACCAGCAGCGGTAATAACATGACCCAAAAATGGCACCTGCGACTGGCCAAAGTAGCATTTAGAGAGTTTTACATAAAAACTCTGCTCCTGTAGCAATTGAAGAGCTGTTTGCAAGTGTTGTTGATGTAACTGCTGGTTGGGGCTATATACTAGTATATCATCAAAGAATACTAGTACAAAACGGCGTAAATGAGGTCGAAATAGGTCATTCATGACAGCTTAGAAAGTGGAGGGTGCATTCATGAGCCCAAAGGGCGTCACTTTAAACTCATAATGACCTGAATGAGTTCGAAACGCTGTTTTCTCAATATCATCAGGATTCATACGAATCTGATAATAACCCGAGCGCAGATTCAGCTTAGTAAATACTGTGGCTCCATGTAACTCATCAAGAAGCTCATCAATATTAGGAATGGGGTATTTATCCGCAATAGTTGCTCTATTCAAAGCACGGTAATCAACACACATGCGCCAAGTATTATCCTTCTTCTTAACCAACAAAACAGGACTGGAATAAGGGTTGTTACTAGCTTGAATAAAACTAGCCTCCAACAAGGTTGAAACTTGTTGTTCTATCTCATTCTTTTGGGAATGTGGGTAACGATAGGGCCGGATGTTTGGTGGAATCGTGTTAGGAATGAGAGGGATGCAATGGGTATGGTTTCTAAAAGGGGAAAGTGATGTTGGTTCAAGAAAAACAGTGGGGTGGTTATCAATAATGGGTTTCAAAAAATTGGGTATTTCAGCTTCTTTAGTTTCGGTTGCTTCAACACATAAGTACTGGAATGCGGCTGATTTTTGTTGGCCTGAAGCTACCCCTTGTAGTTTGAATTTCTTCCCATTAATAGTGAATATGAGAAACATTTCATTCCAGTTTGCTTGGACCGTATTCAGTGAAGCTAACCATTGAATTCCCAAGACTGCATCAGCACTACCAACTGAAAAAGGGTAGAAGTCTTGTGAAATTTTTAGCTCAGTTAACTTAATAGTGATGTCCTTGCATACCTTGTTACATCGGATAATGTCACCATTTCCGATTTGTACTCCAAAAGGAGTAACCAACTGGGTTGTAAGTCCCAATTCTCTAACAAGATTATCTTAAATGAAATTGTGGGTGGATCCACTATCAATAAAGATAAGTACTTCAGTTGAATTAATAGTACCCGTAAGTTTCATGGTGGTAGTATTAGGTTTGCCAAAAATCGCATTAAGACTGATCTCTGCCATTTCCTCCAAAACTAACACCCCGTTCCGTGTCGTCCTCATCATTGATTTCGTTCTGTTCTTCACCCTCCATTAGCTTCAAAACTCATGTTCTACATCTATGACCTGGCCCATACTTGTAACCACATCGGTAACATTCTCCCCGTACAAATCGAGCCTATCTTTCAGTTTCTAAAAGGCGCGTCGCGGGTTGATGTGAGGCTGGTTGTGCTGGTTTAACTACCAAGCTGGTTGGATTGGTTTTAGTATCTCTTACACCCTTTGAGCTTGGAGTCCAAGCAGTGGATCTATAAATTCTACCATGCCCTATTTTAGCCTCATATTCCATGGCTAAACTTAAGGCATTATAAACCGTCTTGGGTTTATGTATCCTCACATCTGCTTTTAATTCCTCCAGTTAAACAGAGAATACGTATAATTGTTGTTGTATATAATCAATTGAGGAATACAATGTATATATAGTGTACATTTGACCCTTGAGATACTAGAATACATAACAACCCTTAAACAATAACTATCTAATTAATTACGGAACCCTTGAGATACTAGAATACATAACAACCCTTAAACAATAACTATCTAATTAATTATTAGACTAATAGTTGTCTAATATCCCCCCTCAAGCTAAGGCCGGGAAACGACTCTTAGCTTGGACCGTAAGTTCAGGAATCTCTGAGAAGGCAGCGGCTTTGTGAAGACATCTGCGATCTGGTCATCTGTAGAGATGAATTGGACGGACAGCTGACGTTTGGCAACTTTTTCTCGAACAAAATGGAAGTCCACTTCAACATGCTTTGTACGCGCATGGAAGACTGGATTGGCTGATAAGTACGTAGCACCCAAATTATCACACCATAAGGTAGGTACGGTCTGGATTGGAACATGTAACTCCTGCAGAAGTGTTTGTAACCATGTGAGCTCAGCGACAGCATCAGCTAGAGCTTTGTATTCTGATTCTGTAGATGACCGAGAGACGGTTTTCTGTTTTCGTGCAGACCAGGATACAAGATTCGTTCCTAAGTAGATAGCATAGCCCCCGGTGGATCGACGGTCATCGGGACAACCAGCCCAGTCCGCATCAGTAAAGGCTGTCAAGGTATTGAAAGTTGCATCGGCATAGGCATGAAGAACTGGAGAGGAGTTTTGCTGAACCAAAAGACCATACGAAATGGTACCCTTTAAGTATCTCAAGATACGCTTGACAGTGGACCAGTGGTTAGTGGTGGGGAAATGCATGAACTGACAGACTTTGTTGACTGCATAGGAGATGTCCGGACGGCTCAGGGTGGCATACTGTAGAGCCCCAACCACCTGGCGGTATCTGGCCGGGTTATCAAATGGGGGACTGTCACCCAGGGCTAGATTAGCCGAAGTGGAGATGGGAGAGGAGAGTGGTTTGGAATCTGTGAGGCCAGCTTTCTGTAGCAATTCCAGGATGTATTTTTGTTGAGACAAAAGGATGTCCGAACCTTTCTGAAGAACCTCGACACCCAAGAAATAAGATAAACGACCCATATCCTGGACCGGGAAGGAATGGCCAAGCTGCTGAACCACTGTGTCTATAACCTGTGGGTTATTGCCTGTCAGAACGATATCATCCACATAAACAAGCATGTAAAGGAGAGTACCCCCTGAAGAGTAAACAAACAGGGACGGATCAGTTTTGGATCCCTGAAAACCAAGCTTGTGAAGCGTGGTAGATAACTGATGAAACCAAGCCCGTGGCGCTTGTTTGAGGCCATATAGGGACTTGTGAAGAAGGCAGACGTGGTCTGGCTTGGCCGGGTCAACAAAACCTGGTGGTTGTTGTAGATACACAGTCTCCTGTAGATCCCCATGTAGAAAAGCGTTTTGGATGTCCAACTGTCGAAGAGGCCACTGTTGGGTAACTGCCAAAGATAACACTAAGCGAATTGTAGTAGCCTTAACAACAGGGCTGAAAGTGTCAGAATAATCGATGCCTTGTTGTTGTCGAAAACCCTTTGCACATAACATGGCCTTGTAGCGTTGTATGTGGCCCTGTTGATCCCGCTTGATCTTATAAACCCATTTGCAATCTACCACATTAGAGCCCGGTACACGAGGAACCAAGGACCATGTCCCATTTCTCATCAGTGCAGAGTATTCTTCTGCCATAGCATGACGCCATTGAGGAAAGTTATTGGCAATAGTAAAGGTGGCTGGTTCGGTGTCGGGATCAGTGGTAGAGGAAACAAAGGAAGAAATGTTGTAAGGAGTTGTTTTTTTTGGGTTTTGGCGCAGGTTGGAAGGGCGGGTATGCTGGACGAATTGGGTGTTAGAGGGGGCTGTGCTTTCGGATGGAGGTGCAATGGTGGCGGTGGTGTTAGGTGGCTGAACAGAGGCGGGTTGTTTATGACGGCGGTGATAAGTATGTAGAGTGGGTGGCGGTGAAGATGGTGGGGAAGGTGGGTCCGGGATGACCGTGGCAGTATTGGCCGGGACATCAGGATGGGGTGGCTGTGGAGACGTCATCGGAGGAGTTTGATCCAGCAAGTCATCCAGAAGAGGTGGTGTTGGGTAAACAGAAGTATAGGGGTCAAGGGAAGGTGGAAAGCCAGGTTTATGGCTCGGTTGAAGGGACTTAAACGGGAAACAAAGTTCATTGAAACGGACATGTCGAGCAATGTAGATGCGGTCTGTTTCGGGATCGAGGCACCGATAACCATGATGTTGGGAGCTGTACCCAAGAAATACACAAGGAGTGGAGCGAAACTCCATTTTGTGAGCATTGTAAGGACGTAAGTGAGGAAAACATTGGGAGCCAAAGACACGTAAGAAGGAATAGTCGGGTGGGTGTTTGAAAAGGTGTTGAAAGGGAGAAAGGGAGGAATTTGAGCGGGAAGGCATTCGGTTGATAAGGTACACCGCCGTGTCGTAGGCAAACTGCCAGAAGTGTGGTGGAACGTGCGATTGGGCAAGTAAGGTAAGACCAGTTTCGACCACGTGTCGGTGACGCCGTTCGACCACACCGTTTTGTTCACTGGTGTGTGGGCACGAGAGGCGATGAAGAATGCCCAAGGTTTGGAAAAAGGAGGATAGATAGCGAAATTCTCCACCCTAGTCGGTTTGGACTTGTTTAAGTTTGGTGTTGAATTGTCGTTCAACCATGACAAGAAATTGTTTAAAGGTGGGGAACACATCAGACTTACGTTTGAGGGGAAAAATCCACATAAATTTAGAAAAGTGGTCCACACATAACAAAAAGTAATTGTGGCCCTCACTCGAGGGAACTGGTGAGGGACCCCAGACATCAGAAATAATTAAATCCAAAACATTAGAACTTGTAAAAGTAGATGATAACAAATGTAATTTAGAGGATTTGCCAATGGCACAAGGTTCACAAAAAGAAACAGAACAAGAACTACTAGTTACAGGTAATTGAAAAAGAGATAACATGGACTTCAGCAGTTGAGGATGTGGATGCCCCAAACGTTGATGCCAAAGATCCGAGGAAGCACGATGAGCAGAAAAGGCAACTCGAGGAATGACTTGTTGTCTTGGAAATTGAAGCGAATAAAGCCCATCGTTACTTGGTCCCGTGAGGAGGGTATTGTGTGTAGTCTTGTCCTTCACAGCAAAAAAAGAATCGTGAAATTCAAAATAAACATGATTATCACGACAAAATTGTTGAACAGAAAGAAGATTTTGTTTAAGTTGCGGAACATGTAGGATATTGGTAAGTCGAAAGGTACGGTTTGGGGAAGTAAACGTGGATGAGCCAATGTGTAAAATAGGGAGACCCTTACCATTGCCAACATGAAGATTGTCACCGCCATGATATGGTTCGGAATAATCTAAGCTGGAGAGATCTGGGCCAGAGTGATGACTCGAGCCTGTGTCCGGTAGCCAAGCTTGATGAGCATAAGACCGAGAAGCTGCAAAATTAGCGGACGGCTGCTGCCGTGGGCGAATGGTAGCCGGGTCCCGATTTGGACACTGTGAAGGCAGATGACCGATGCCACACCTGTTACAAGAGCCATAAACAACATTCTGATTCGAGGCCCAACTGAATTGGCCTCGATTTCCAGTATTCGGTCCACCAGAACGATTAGAGGCTCCACGGCCACGCTGATGACCCTTGCTGGAGCGTTGTGTGTAGAGAGCCTGCGGTTGAGAAGGCAACCGTAGTTGCACACCCAGTTGAGCAGCCAGTTGTTGAACTGCCTGGACAGCAGCATCAGGAGGAGGAGAGGGGCTGGTTGCTGGAGGCTTAACCATGGCTGAGAAGGCCTGAGTGGGAGGAACTGTCGGGGCTGTTCGTTTCAGCATATAATCGTGATCAGCAATGACTGCATGAAGCTCGTTGAAGGCGAGTTGACGAGTCAGTGCCATGGTTTTAACACCATGGTATTCATCACGGAGGCCAGAGATGACCATCATGACCAGGTCCTTGTCTTTCAACGGTTCGCCGATGTTCGCAAGGGCAGAAGAGTACTCTTGTGCACGTTGAAGGTAGGTGGTAGGGGTCTCATCAGCCTTCATTGAAATCCGTAAAAGTTGTGTCTTCAAGGTGTATTCCCTGGAGGATGTGTGGGGGGCAAAGGCCTGTTCGAGGGCAAGCCAGAGATCACGGGCGGTCAGCGTGCCCCGAGCATGATGAAGGGCAGCCTCAGAGATAGTGGAGAGCAGAAGCATCCGAACATGAGCATCGTTGGACAACCAGATGGTATATTGCGGGTTGGGTTGGTGTGCTGATAGAGCGGCATCTTTGGAAGCAGCATCTTTGGAAGAGGCTGCTGGAGCAGCGATGGTTTGTGGGGGGCAGGGTATCGAACCGTCAATGTAGCCGAAAAGATTATTGGTGACCAAGAACGGGTGGATAACCAATAACCAGGAACTGTAGTTACCGGAATTGAGAGTAAAGCCAAACTTGTGGGAGTTGTGGATTGCTTTTACTTTTTGATCAAAAGATGTGAGGGTGGCCATGGATAGCTGCGGTCAGTGGTGAGGGTTGTTGATGTGTGGGTGGCAGAATTGTGCTGCCGGCAATTAGGGTAGGGTTAGGGAGGGATTTAACCTAGCTGTGATACCAAGTTAAACAGAGAATACGTATAATTGTTGTTGTATATAATCAATTGAGGAATACAATGTATATATAGTGTACATTTGACCCTTGAGATACTAGAATACATAACAACCCTTAAACAATAACTATCTAATTAATTACGGAACCCTTGAGATACTAGAATACATAACAACCCTTAAACAATAACTATCTAATTAATTATTAGACTAATAGTTGTCTAATACCTCCTTTAACCCATTGAGACAAACTCCCAATAGGCTGTTATCCGACCAATTTGATACCCGAGCTGATCTTTTAGCAAACTCCTGTCTATACTCTTGTACGGTACCCGTTTGCTTGATACTACACAAGTATTCGTCGGGATTTTGGAACTCTGCAGGACCAAAACTTTTTTGGAATACCAGAACTAACTCTTCCCAGCAGGTAAGAGGCTGTTCTGCTGAAATCCATGAAAATAGATCCAATGCGCCTCCTTCTAAATGCATGGAAGCAATGTCAACCTTTTCATTTTCTGGAATGCTGTAGTATTTGAAGTACTTGTCAGCCTTCAAAAACCACCCTCGAGGATCTTCTTCACCACCATATTTGGGAAAATCAATCTTATAATATGGACGGAAATTACACATGGTATGATTGTGACTCTCTGCTTCATCATACCCGCCTAATCCCGAGCCGCCGATCGATTTGTCTTTCTTCAACGCGCTTACTTCAGCCTTCAAGGATTCCATGGAAGCCGCGATTGAGGTTAATTGATTCGCCAGAGCATCTAGCGTCGTACCCTCTCCGTTGCCCCCTGAATTCGCACGAGTCTGCACCATTTTCTCCTTCGATTCCCGGCAATGGAACCAAAATGATACAACTAATCAAATAGAACGGTAATTGAAGGATTAATCCAACCAAACGATCAAAATCCACCCCAATTCGAGAAGGGGAAGTCACCAGTACAAAGAACAATATCAAAAACTGAACAACCAAAACATAAACACACGACCCTACTAAATAGCTAATACGAAAAGTAAATAACCGCTCCCTTGTAACTTCTCAGCCACTTGCTTCAGATAATGGATCCAAGTTAATGTTGGCGATGGTCTTCAGCTGGTCCAATAACTCCAATTGGGCTTTTTTACTCCTTCGAGAATAAACTTTAATTGGGCTAGGATGAGACGTAACATGGTGCCTTAGACCTCTTTGCTTATTCAATCATAGACATGAAGAAACATGATAAAACGGTTACTCAACAGTTGGGACCCAATACTGTCTTGAACAATGAAATAATGAGTAAATCTGAGCCGGAAAAGTGCACTAACATTCGATTAGTCTCTGAATATCCATCTCACGAAAACTTACCCCTTGATTTTGTCAGGTTTGTTTCATAAAATATTTCAAAGTATGAAGTGATACAATTTGTAGCATTTTGTAGTCGAAAAAGGTATAAATTGAAAACCGGCTACTGTAACAGGGTATAAAATGAATTAAAAGCTTACTATTGTAACAGATACCTTGATCAAAATCGTAGATCCAAAATAGATAATACTTTATATCAAGAGATGAGTAATGTTGCACAAGGATAAGAAACGTGTACTGGCAATAAAGACTTGTGTATGTCAGATCTTTTCTTTCAATGACAGTTCAGATATGTTAACACGATAGAAAATAAAAACACCATAAAATCTCAAACACATGAAAAGGGCTGTAATACCACTTAAGCATGATAAAATTAAGATCATGCATCTAATCATCATTATGGCTTTAGCAACCTCAACCTCTCATCTTTTGTTGGATATTATGTTCTTACGGCACTTTGTTTAATTGAGATTACTTAAGACCAAAGAAGTAAGAATAAAATTTGATCGAGTTAGGAGGTATGGAGTGTACACTCAACCACAGGTGTCTAAGTGCGGAGCCGCTAGTAAACGGATCCAAGGAGCAGAAAATTTTTAATTTTGACAGGTTTTTTAGTGGATTCTTTGGATTTACTTGATTTAAGAAAAGATGCATGAATATGATCCTCAAAAGTAGCTGAAAATCAGTAGCAAGCAGCAACAGATTGGTAGCAATCTATAGATTGATAGCCAGTCTAACATCAGTAGTAATTTCATTACTACTAATCGAGTTTCTGCTAATGTAATTCCACTATTCAGCCATCAAGTGATTCTTATCACCGCCAAATGTCATACCTTTCCATGAAGAATTGCAACAGCTTGTGACAATGATTCGACTAATATATAGAGGATTTATATGATTTGGATGGGTGAGAGAGCTCATTTGGCGTATAAACGCCACATCAATTGCCCATAGAACCGATGCAGGACAAGTCCGTACCTTTCGATCCCTAACAGTTTTTTAGGTTAATGTTCATATACAAAATTAACAGAAAAGAACATCTCATTTTTAATTAGAAACTTGAGTCCTATCCGATTGAAAATTGTGTCTGTAGGCAAAATACTTAAATCTTAAAGAGATTACCATACTCGATTCAGAAAGGTATACAGGGCATAAAAATCCATAATATTAAATTTATACCATTATATAAATCCCCGCATCTGGTGGCACAAATTTAGTGATGGAACTTGGCGAACTCATAAATCTAGGAGAGGCAAACTCAACATAGTATTAATCAAAAACACATATTACACCGGAGCGAAAAAAGACCCCCCTTCAAAGAAGAAGAAGAAGAAGAAGAAGAAACCTATCCTACGTCGATGGGCGCAATAATCGAATTAAATTAAAACTATCTTGACTAAAGTTGGATGAAGAATGTTTTAGACTAGACAGCACTGAACTTTAAAACAATACCTCGTATTACGGTAGGGAGTCATAAATCTTTCTTCCTTAGTCAATGCACGTTGTAGTCGAAAATTAGCAAACCAATACCTCGTATTACAGTAGGGAGTCATAAATCCACGAGTGTTTGTATACGCAGCGTCGCAAAGGTAATATTTATCTGTAAAAGTATGAAAACAATTGCATAGAAATAACAAATATTGTATTTGATAAACGTAACTTCTTCACGCCCATGGAGTGTAATTTCATGAAGACATGTTTCAAGAAATGTTTTCTCAACACCTTCTTGCTTCCAACTAATCCTAGTCCTTTTTTGTGCCATTTCTTTACATATTGAAATAGAAAAAGCAAATAAACAATTAAAAGTTATCATGAACACTGATTCATAGTTGTACAGCAACTTTGTATACTCTAAATTCTAATGATTGGCTAAGCTCTAAATTCTAATGTGGTTCAACAAATGATAATGTAATTAGTTAATGATGCCTGCCTTGTAATCATTCTCAAGAGAAAATGATGCCAGACTTTTGTTTGTGTGATCAGACTCACAAAATTCTAAAATTAAAAACCTAGTGAAAGATTTGAGCAACAAAAAAATCAAGCTTTAACCTCCTTTAAAATCGCAAGGCATCAAGCTTTGACAACCAATACAAAAGCATCAAGTTTTATCTCAAGAATAGGCAATACAAAATCACAAGGGATTAACAAAAATCATCATACACGTTATGTACAAATCAAAACCTAATAATAATACTTCAAGAAGTGAGTCACATATGGTCTATTGATAGCACCAAGGAAGAAATTGATGGGCAAATGAGGCTTAGATCTGTGAAAACATCATATATGTTCAAATCGTGATGGTTCTAATAGAGGTTACCAGTGGGCACTTACAATCCTTTAAATTTGCATCACTGTATCATAAAACAAAGAAGCAAAATCATGTTTTAAGCAAAATCATAAACCTTAAAATTCCTAAAAAAAAAGTGAAATCATTGTAACCCTATTGCAAAAGACCATTGAAATCAAACAACAAAATTACTAGGCATTCAATCTTTAGGGGAATGGAGGGTGATTTTGGGTAAGAACAGAAATATTAGCAAAAAACCACTGAAATTGAGCAAAAAACCACTGAAATTGAGCAACAAAACGACTGTAATCGAGCAAGAGAGAGTGGAGAAGAAAGAACGTACCTCAGGGGTAGATCGTCGATTGTTGAGGCTCTGATCGTCGGCAAGAACTCACCGGTGATAACTGATGGCCGTGGAATGCTTTTGTGCGGCGAAGAGAGAACGAGAGGCTGATGAGAACGTGAATATCTGATTAGGGCAAGCGAAGGAGAAGGATGCTATGCAAGATGAGCATATCCCCTCTTATATCTTGCACCCCCTCTTGAAACGGCAACGTCACACAGGTTTGAGGTAATTCATCTCGCCATTGGAAGTATATGTAATGGTTCCACAAATTGCCCAGAAAGGGATGTGAATTTTGGATTTAAAATGGTGGGGTTTTTGTCAATGGATTTGAACGGCGAGAGTTGATTTTGTAACTCACCGCTTCCATTTAGGTAGTTAGTCTTAAGACCGTACGTAATGGGTGAGCCGCTCTCCAACGCTGATGCATCTTTCGGCTAGGCGGGCATACTCCCTCCACGGCTCCCATTTTTCGCCCGAAACGGCCCCCGTTTCCCGTTTCCCGTTTCCCGTTTCCTTGTGATTGACCATTGTTTAAAAAATGGACCGTTTGAAAAATGTCATATATTAAAAAAAATTTATCTCATATTCAAATTCTTTTACATTTAACAAATATATATATATATATATATATATATATATATATATCAGTTTTTTACTTTTTTATGGTGTAACTCTTTTAAAAAAATAATAACGTATAAAAAAGTTATGAACGTTTAAAAAAGATTGAGGAAAATGCATGTGACTTGCATGTGCAGATTTTTTGCTAGATCTTCCCATTCTACCCTTACTATGGTTTTAACTTATAATTAATTACGAAAATACCACCAGATTAATCTCAACCACAAAACAAATTGATCTAATGGTTGAGATTCATTCTCACACTTCTCATGGTTTCTAGACTTTCTTGCCAAACCTTATACTATATATATATTGAATTGATGACTTGGGCATCATTCAAAAAAAAAACTTCAGGAATACAACAGGACTAATCGGTGCTAGTCGGACAAAGTCGGGGCTAGTCAAGACTAATCGGTCCTAGTCGGATTAATCGATCAATACGGTTTAATTATCTAATTTCAAACGGTAAAACCGTAAAACATTTCTTTTTTTTATTTTTAATGGGCTTAGAAAGCTAAAACCCAAAAGACCCAAACCATAAAACCAAAACGTTGGTAATGATATATATACCTACAAGATATATTTAAAACTATTCCCTAGTTTCTTACTTGAGGATAGAAGTTTGTTTTTAGTGAAATCCTATTTGCGGTAAAAAAAAATAATAAAAAAATAAAATAATGAAAAAATAAAATGTGGGTCTGCTTGTCGCAGCAATGAACTTGGTGTCAGAAGATCCATGTCCGCTTGTTTATGTCATGAACCACCCAAATCCAAAACATACCCAGTTACCCACTAAGCATATTCAAATGGTTAGACCCCGTACTTTCTATAACTTCCATCTGAAAATTTTCTTGTAAAATATTACTATTTTTTATATTATTATTTTAGTTTAAATTCTTCACATTCGGCAAGTGATTCGGTGTACAATCTTAACTAGCAAACTAAATAAATATATTAGGTAAAATATTATTATATTTTTGGTTGAAATAGATAACACCTTAAGGGTCTATTTGGTATAAATGAATGGAATGGACGAGGAAAGGGAATGGACGAGGGAATGGAATGGACGTGAAAAATAATGGATCATTATCATTCCATTGTCATGTTTGGTTACATCTGGTAATAAAATGATTTATTATTTTTTGTTGTTTGATAGACATAAAAAGATGAAGGAATGAAATACAGATTATGAGTTGAGTCGTGGTTTTAATTATTGTTCAAATCATGGGTCAGGTCAGGTCGTGAGTCGAGTCATGGTTCGGATCATCGTCGGTTCATTGGTCGGTTGTTGTTTAGCTCATGGTTTGATCATGAGGCATTTCATGAATCAGGTCATAGTTTGGTTTGTGAAGCGGGTCGTGGTTTGGGTCATGGGTCGGGTCGTGGTTTGGTTCATGGGTTGATCAGGCCATTGTTTGAGTCAAGGGTCAGGTAATTGTTTGACTCATGGATCAGGTCATGGTTCGAGTCATGGTACGGGTCATTGCTCACGTCATGGTACGAGTCATCAGCCTAGTCATAGTTCATGTCATGGTTCGCGTCACGGTTCGAATCATGGTTCTCGTCATGGTTCGGGTCATGAGTCAGGTCAAGGGTCGGGTCATGGTTTTAGTCATGGGTCGGGTCATGGTTTTGGACATAGGTCGAATGATTGGTTGGATCCTTCCCTTAAGAGAATGAAAAAAAAACGCATACTCCAAAGAATGAAAATCATCAAAAATGAATGAATCACATTCCTTATGAAATGGTGCATTTCATTCCTATGTGGTAACCAAACACGTTTCTTTTCATTCCAACGTAATGATTCATTTTATTCCACCATTCATTCATGCATACCAAACGCTACCTAATACAATACAAGTCAAAACGGTAACTTAAAAACTATGCCAATATAACAGATTCAAACGGGTAAAAACAAGTAATAATATATTTGATAAGAAAATCATTAAAAGCTATTAAAATAAATTGTTTGTTTCGTTACAACTCATTTTAACTTAAAATAAATTGATGTTTTTAAAAACGACCCATTTAGATTCAAACTGATTTTGCTAAAACTCATCTAGATATGCATCCATTCTGACCCATTACGGCGTTACCAACCCAACCCAACCTGCCCACTAAATGGATCATTGCCAATCAAAAGTACCATTCAACATCATAAACAACACAAAATCCATTTAAACAGTGTTAAATCCAAGTCATTACAAAATGTATTGATGACAACATTATTCAAGAACCAAGCCCAGATCAGCTTCAGAAACAATTGCAAAACGTGACATCCTTCAGCCTCAATCTTCAGGAGAATCAGACCTAATACCTGTTCGAGAAACAATAATAAGCACATCTGTCCTTGTACATAAATTCAGTACATGATTAAAAAAAAAAAAAAGATTTCATTTATCAACATCAAAAGGCAGAAAAATAAGAAATCAAGAAAAATGTCTATAGAAACGTCAACTCTGCCCAAATCCTTGTTGACCTGACAAAAGGAACCTATTGCGTAACGAGTTTGGGTTACTACGAGTAATTCTTTTGTATTAGTTGTCAGGTTGGGTTAACCCAATAATTATATTATTTTTTTTATACATTATTAGTGTGATATATAATTAAAAAATATATATATTATATCCAAATAAAACTATTTAGAAGGTCTTCGCAAAGCAATGTCAAAATTCACTTTTGTCTACATGTAGCAATATCATGTTTCATGTATGGGCCTTATTTCAGGTAGCAACCAGCAGAAATAGCTCATTCTGAGGATCTGAAGCACTCATTGGCAAATTATTTTCCTAAAGGCCAGTTGCAAAGTAATTAACGTCTAACAAAACCCTCAATATACAAAAATACTACATATAAATGGTTAAAGAACGTTAATGTTCAAAGCTAAATGGACTAGAGATAACTTCTCATTTTATGTCACAAGGATATGGATTCAAATATTTATTCTATTAATTGTGTTGTAGACCAAGATGATTAGTTGAACCATGAATAGGTAAAGTTTTAAAAAGCTAATGCAGGCAAGAAGATGATTGAGGTAGAAATAATGTTTTTTCTGCGAGGCTGCACTGCTGAATTATCTATGAGACAAAGTCAAATTTTAGAAGCAGTATCATCAACTGCAAGCCTGCAACAAGTCTAAAATGCGGTGCATATAATGCTAATATATATTCACACTGAGTGTAACAAAAAAATAAACTGTTGTGAGGCAAAAACACACAAACTGGTGAGACTTTAGGATCTTGATCCCCTGAACAGTAGAAGTCCAGGCATATGGAATGCTTGGAATAACTACCTTATTTGCGTTGGTTCAGCTGATACCAGCAAGATTCACTTAATTCAGTGATACTTATAATCTTATGTCTTTGATAGTGGTAAATAATTTATAACTTATAAGGTATCTGGAGGTGGCAAATTTGAATCAAATGAACTGGGTTGTCTTTTTCTAACTAACGTGTCACATCGGTAAAAATAGCTAAAAGAAAACAGGTAAAAAGGCCCTCAGTGAGTAATTTAAATGCATACAATATCTTAAATAAGTTTATTCATAAAATCAAACCTATACATAAAAAGCTTTAGGCTATCCAACCATACCAGTTTGCCATCTTCGTATCCAAATTAATTTTCTAAGACAGAACATCACTTGATAACCGATGTAGTATCATTGCTAAACTTGCAGTTGGATTGATTAGAAATACAAATGCATGCTACATGGTTCCAAACCAAGATTGAATAAGAGCAGTTAAAAAAATACACATCTGGCCATTCACAGAAATAAGTGAATACAACAAGTAGCTTAGTTGTGTCTTAAGGGCCTATATTTTCCTACATCTAAGAGGACTTTGCATGTGCTATTTTAGGATATATATTTGTTGCTACTTATACAACACCATTTTTTGTTGTTGATAGCTTCCGATTTAATATATGTTTAAAACTATGTGAGTATGTGATTATCTGCTTGTTGTTTGTTTTGAAGCATGAGTCTCTCTAAAAGCTCTTTCTCCAGAAAAAGAGGTAAGGCTTGCCTACATTATACCCTCCCCAGACCCTAACAATATCTATTTGTCACGAGTGAGAGTTATTGGGCACAGTTGTTGTTGTATACTAACCAGGTAGGTAAGATTTACAAAGCATGGTTGTTGTTGTTGTTTGCATGCTAACAAGTAGACAGGATTGTGGCAATTCACGATTAATTGAGTCACGTGAACCATGTTATGACCACCCACCAAAGGGCTTGTGGCCTAGCAGTACCAGAGTATTAAGGAATGGTGTTTCTTCTCAAATGATTAAGGGTTTAGATCTCATGTTAGACAAAGTTATAGAAGTAGAAAGAGGATTAAAGGGCGTGCAAGTTAGCCGCTCTAAAAGAAAGCATAAAACTATCCGGTACGTATAGCTAATTGCCCACCAATTCACATGACATAAACCAGTTTTTCTCTCCTGATACCTGATTCTCACAGGAAAAACAGCATGATGCTATCATGGATAGAGATATAGTTGCAAACACAATGATGGAGGTCAAGTAATATTATTCCAGATGACAAATGTGACATTAGCATACTCTAAGATTCAAATGCGACAAATATCACAAACATGATTTATCCCGAGTCTAAAAGCAACAAAGAGCGAACAAAAAAGCACAGGTCACGAGGTCAAATCAAACGTAATCTAAACATGTAATCATACGCAGAAATCTAAAATCCCATAAATCCACAATCGAATGATTAAAATCATCAATTCTAGGACGAAGGAATCAAACCCTAACCCTAACAATCGAAAAATCTAAACAATTAAAAAAGTAGGAAATTACTAGGTTTCTGAGGTTTTCCGTCGGCCCATTTGGTGATAGAGAAATGAACCTTCTCCCGGCTGACAGCTTCAGATTTGTAGGGTTCTTTGAGGCAATTCCTCACAAGATTGGCGCATATGTTGGAATACGTTATGTAGGTCATCCCAGCAGATCTCCAAAACGGCACCGCAGCGGTTGAAGCCATTGATAGCCTCCCTCTTTCTTTTCTGTATATTTTCACACCTCGATCGCCACCAAATCTCCGGCAAACCAGAAGTGTGTGTCGGGACGAAGATGATTATATGAGTTTTGTTAGGGCAAGGGGGCAACCACTAATGTAACTTGACCCGGCCCATTTGTCGATCCGAAATATAGAAAATTGATTCGGGCAGTGGGTAAACGGTAAACCTAAGTACCTAACACACAACCCGAAAAATCAACATAAACATAAACATAAACATAAACACAACCTGATATACGTACAAACCCGAATACGACACAAATCTTCATGGATTGATACTAATATTGTCTGTTTAACCTGAAATTTTTTATTTTTGTTATTTCTTAGAATGTCAATACTTTTAAAAATATAATTTTATAACAAATATACAAAAAAATGGCGTTTTATTGTAAGATCTCGTGTTAATTTATTTTAGTTTTAACTTTTAGTAATAAATAACCAACCAAGTTACCATGAAAACAATTAAACAAGTAAAGGTTTTAAACGGGTCAACAAGTTAATTTGCTTGGTTGTTACGAATTTAGCGTGTTTTTGCTAAAAGGGTTAGTAGGTTTAACTCGAACTCATTCATACTAAACCCAAACTTGTTAGTTCCATGTTAGGTTTATGTCGTATAAGAAATTTTCACGCATAATGCAATTTGTTGATCAAAACTTTTAAGTTTTGTTTTGAAAGAAACATAGTATTTTACATTTCACGTGTTGTGGTGTCATCGAAATCTATGATAGAATAATTTATATTGTGAAAAGAAAACGTATTATATTTGACTCAACTTGTTTCGTAGCAAAATTTACATTGAAACATAAAACAACTTGATATGTTGTAATAAATAGGGACTTAAAATGTAAATTCAAATGAGGTGAGGGGTGTTAGTGTAAGTGTTCGGTTGTGATTCGGTTATAAGTAGTTAATCAATAACAATCGAGCTGAGACTTGAATTGAGCTTTTAGCTATTCTCTCTTTTGTTATTTTCTTATCAATGGTATCAGAGCTACCGTTCCTTGGCAGCTCTTGATCGGAAAACTCTGATTTCGCCGGCCATTGTTCAAAGGCGATTAAATGACGACTAGAAGCAGATCGAATTTAGAAAAGACAATTGACGAACATGCGGTGACTTTATTGAAGGTAGATGCATTCATGCAGAAGTCAGAACAGACGTTTGCCAATTTGAATGCTAATGTTCAAGCGATTTTATCCAAATTGAATGGGAGTTCCAGTCATACAATTAATGGCGATGAAGAAATGAGTGGTACTAATTCAGTGTTGAATAGAAACGATAGATTACATAGAATTGGAAAAATTGATTTTCCTAAATTCGATGGCAACGAGGTGGATGACTGGATTTACAGGTGCGAGCATTTTTTCAGTGTTGATGATACGCCAGACAACTTCAAGGTTCGTTATGCTGCGATACATTTGGAGGGAAATGCGGTGAAGTGGCATCAATCGTTCATGAGAACTAAAGAAGTTCCTATTACTGAACTTTCTTGGAAGGTATATTCAGAGGCAATTGTAGCCAGATTCTCAACTACGCTATTTGAATATGCAATGGGGATTTTGACTTCCTTGTCACAATCGGGAGCACTAGAAGATTTTTGTCAACAATTTGATGCATGTTTGCTGAAGGTTTCAATTCTAGAAACCTATGCGGTTAGTATTTTTCTTAAAGCAGTCAATCCTTCGATTGGGGGTCCTGTTAAGATGTTTCAACCTAAGACATTAAGAGAAGCTTTTTACCTAGCCAAGATTCAAGATGCTACTAATAAATCCATGAATGTGTCTGGGGGAAATAGGAATAATCAGATGACCAATTCGTTTTTAAGCAAAGGTTCCAATTCTGTTAAACCGCCCATTAGTGTGACTCAATTACCTGTTTTACCTACTCCTCCTATTACTAAAAGATTAACAAATACTAAGCAGATTTCTAGTAAGGAAATAGAAGGGAAAAGAATGAGGGGGGAGTGTTTTTGGTGTCCAGAAAAATTCACACCAGGACACAAATGTGCGAATAAGCAATTATTTGTGTTAGAAGTGCAAGGTTGTGAAGATGACGAGGAGAATAATGAAGAATTAGGGATACAAGATTGGGTAGAACCTCAAATTTCTATAAATGCATTGACTGGAGTTGCATCTTTTTCCACTATGAAAGTCATTGGAACCATTGGAAATAAACAGCTGAGAATTTTAATTGATTCTGGCTCAACTCATAATTTTTTGAATAAAGATTTAGCTATTAAGCTGAACTTTTCTTTGAAGAAAATTGATAGCATGATGGTAGGAGTTGCTAATGGATCTGTAATTCAATGTGCGGCTTATTGTCCAAATTTTCAGTGGTTTATGCAGAATATGTGGTTTACCACTGATGTGTTAGTATTACCCTTGGATAACTATGGTATGGTATTAGGAATTCAATGGTTATTAACTTTGGGGGCTATTATGTGGAACTTCAAAGATTTAACAATGCAATTTTCTATTGAGGGAACTCAATGCAGGCTAAAGGGAATAGATAATAATGATGTTTCTCTATGTTCTGCAAATGTGATGCACAATCTGTTAAGGCATGGTAGTAACATAATTAAAGCTCATTTGTGTAGCTTACAATTACAACCTGCTAAGTGGGATTTTCAACATGAAGCTAAGGTTTTGGGTCAATCTGGTGATGATAAACTTCACAAGTTGTTGGAAGAATTTAAAGATGTGTTTCAAACTCCTTCATCTTTAACTCCTAAGAGATTATTTGATCACAAGATACAATTGAAAGATGAAAATCAGGTGGTTAATTTGAAACCCTACAGGTACCCTTCTGCTCAAAAAGATATTATAGAAAAATTAACTAAAGAATTGATGGATACTGGGGTAGTAAGGGATAGCACTAGTCCTTTTGCTGCACCAGTGGTTTTAGTTAAGAAGAAGGATGGTTCTTGGCGTTTCTGTATAGATTACAGAAAATTAAATGATGCAACTATAAAAAATAGCTATCCTATTCCTCTAGCGGAAGAGTTATTTGAGGAATTAGGGAAAGCAGTGGTATTTTCCAAGTTGGATCTGAGATCAGGATATCATCAGATTCGGATGCATGAAGAGGATATTAAAAAGACAGCTTTTAGAACTCATGAGGGGTTATTTGAATTTGTAGTGATGCCATTTGGTCTCACAAACGCTCCTGCAACTTTTCAGGCACTTATGAATGACACTTTTAAGGAATTTTTGAGGAAGTTCGTGTTAGTTTTTTTTGATGACATACTGGTGTTTAGCAGTTCATGGGAATTACATGTCACTCATTTACGCAAAGTATTAGAGATGCTGAGAAAACATCAGTTGTTTGCAAGACAATCCAAATGTACTTTTGGAGGTACTTCAGTAGAATATTTAGGCCATATTATTTCTAATAAAGGGGTTCAAACATATTCTAAGAAGTTAAGTGCTATTCAAGATTGGCCTGTACCTTCTGATGTGAAGCAGTTGAGGGGTTTTTTGGGGTTGACCGGTTACTATAGAAGATTTGTTAAATCTTATGGTTTAGTTGCCAAACCTTTAACAAACCTATTGAGAAAAGATGCGTTTGTATGGGATGATAAAGCCACTAATGCTTTTAATCAATTAAAACAGGTAATGCTTTCTCCACCTGTGTTAGCTTTACCGGATTTTTCTAGACCTTTTGTTTTGGAAACTGATGCCTCAGGGAAGGGAATTGGGGCAGTTTTGATGCAAGATGGTCATCCGATTGCATTTATTAGCAAGGCTTTATCTGCTAGACAGCAGGCCTTATCTGTATATGAGAGGGAGTTATTGGCAATTATTTTTGCTGTGAAGTATTGGCATCACTATTTGTCAGCTGGCCATTTTATCATCAGAACTGATCAAAAAAGTTTGAAACACTTGTTAGACCAGAAGATTACAACTCCATTACAACAAGTATGGTTGACAAAATTGATGGGGTATGATTATGAGATAGTGTATAAACAGGGATGTGATAATGGGGTAGCAGATGCTTTATCCAGAGTGCAGTCCCCAGCTTTGATGTCTATTACTTTAAATAGTTTTGATCCGGTTATATGGAAGAAAATACAAGATTCTTGGTCAACTGATAGTAAGTTGCAGTGTATTATTTCAGATTTAAAAAAAGGCAAAGTTCATAGAAAATATGCATGGAATGGGGAGGTGTTACTTAAGAAGGGAAAGATTATGGTGGGTCAAAATTCTGAATTGCAAGGTACTATAATATCTTTGTGTCATTCCAATGTCACAAGTGGTCATTCTGGTGTACATGGTACCATACAAAGGATTCGATCATTGTTTACTTGGAAAGGGGTTGTTAAGCAGGTGAGGAATTTCATTAGAAATTGTGTGGTTTGCCAAAAAGCTAAGTATGAGACTATAGCTTATCCGGGTTTATTGCAGCCACTTCCTATTCCAAGTCAAGTTTTTTCTGATATTTCTATGGATTTCATTGGTGGGTTGCCAAAATCACAAGGTAAGGACTCCATTTTTGTGGTTGTTGACAGACTCACAAAATACAGTCACTTTATGGCTCTGGCTCATCCTTATTCAGCATCTGTAGTGGCTCAATTGTTTTTAGATAATGTCTTCAAATTACATGGCTGGCCAGATACAATAGTATCGGATCGTGATCCTATTTTCATAAGTCAATTCTGGAAGGAGTTTACTTCATTGCAAGGGATACAATTAGCATTGTCCCACAGCTCATCATCCGCAGACCGATGGTCAAACAGAAGTAGTCAATCGATGTGTGGAATCGTACTTGCGGTGTATGGTTATGGATAAGCCTAGCAATTGGGTGAAATGGTTATCATTAGCTGAATTTTGGTACAACACTAATTTCCATACATCATTGGGAATTACTCCATTTCAAGCTTTGTATGGATATCCTCCTCCCTTATTTGTACCTTACATTCCTAAAGATGTAAGAGCTATAGCAGTTGATCAGATGATGTGTGATAGAGAAGAAACAATTAAATTGTTAAGGTTTTCTTTAGTTCGAGCTCAAAACCGCATGAAACAGATGGATGATAAACACCGAAGTGACAGAGAATTTCGAGTGGGTGATAGTGTTTATGTCAAGTTACATCCTTATGGTCAATCTACTTGATGCGAGCGGTCAGTATACTAAAAACAGAACTAAATCTAATCTAATTAACCTAAGCTAAAGACACCAAATCTAATTCTAGACCTATACTTAACCTAAACACCTAGTAATAATCGGAAAACCTAAACTAGACCGCTCCTAAGGCAAGTGTACCTGTCGGTGGCAGTATAGCTGACGGAAGTCCGGATATCGAACCACGGACACTAGTGTAGCAAACTAAACCTAGACTGTAAACTAAACTAAGGTAAAAGAGGGGGGGGGTTTTGGTGCAACTGACAACTTAATCAGACTGAATCTGAATAGTGAACTAAGCTAGCAACTATACTAAGAACAGCAACACTAAGACTGAAACTGAATCTGGAATCTGAATATGATGAGGAAACAGGTGTACCTAGGCAGGGAATCAAAAGTGTGACAGATGCTGATCTGGACTGATTTACTAAAGATGAAAACTAGGATCTTAATGAACAGACCTAAAAATACCTAAAGGGGACCCAGATCAGATACCAGGCAACTCCAATAGAAGTCCTAAGTCTGTAATGAATATACTAGTCAATCGGGTATCCTCCCGGACTCCCCGACATGCATTTGTACTCTAACTGGTGGATCACCTCCCGGATTTCTCCACCAGTTTGCATCCTAAGATACTAGAGAGTCATAAAGTTGACAACTTTAACATGGATTGACACTAACACTAAGTAGATCTAAGACAACGCCCTCCCGGGTCGTTTAACTCAAATTTCCTAAGTGTAAGAGACCAACCATCTAACCTATCACCTCCCGGATTTCTAGGTTAGGTTACAAATGCAAATAACTATATTTAGTGAAGTCTAATCCTATGGAATGTGATCAACAACCCATAAACTAACCTAAAACACAAAGTAGTAGGCCTAACATGCATCTATGTGTGGAAAGACATTCCTAAACACATGTGGATCAAACATACACCAAATATAATCATTCAACATCTGTAATAATCATCAAAGTTTCAAGCTTTACAACTGATTACAAAGCATTCATCATCATTAAGCATAAATCAAGTCCAAAATCATCAAAGTTCACAACTTTATCATCCCAAACCTAGATACAACCATAGATCTAGCCACAAATCATAACTACAGTAGCTAAACAAGTCTGAACAAGGTCTACAAACATTAAAAATCCAAACTTTAAACTAAGAACATGAAAAGTAAAGAGAAATACTCAAGATCTAGCTCCTTCTTCACTCTAACAAGCCCTAATCAAGCCCAATACTCCATGGTTAAGCTCCAGCTGCTCCAAGGCTTGATTAGGGTTCAAAATACGCAGAAGAAGATCCTTAAAGCGGCTGGAATGCGATCAATTTATAGAGGGCTTGAAATTAGGGTTTCAAGGCTCAAAATCACATCAGGCGTAACGCCTGACGTGGGTGCCCAACTTCAGGCGTTACGCGCGGGCCAATTGGAAGACTGGCGGCTGATGATGCCGCGCGCATCGCCTGGGTTGGGTGCACTCGATAGGCGTACCGCCTAGGTCATATTTCCTTGATTTTCTTCGCGTGATCATCCGATCTTGATTCCGACGCCCGTTTGCCTTCATTTCTGCTCCTCCGGGTCACATTCCTGTACAAAAACAATAAAATGTAAAAAGGAACTAGAATCGACTCAAAATATAAACAAAACAGACGAAAACTGACTCGAATATGTACGAAAACGGATGTGTTAAACTAACACATCAAAAATACCCACACTAAAACCTTTTTCGTCCTCGAAAAAGCTAACAAAATGGAATCATAGATCAGGGCTAGGTTTTTAATATGCAAGGATTTATCAATCTTAAATCCTTGTGTATTAACCGCGATTGTTGGTATAATGGTCCAATCTAAACCCAAACACCAATTTCAAGTTCCCTAAACATGATTTATTTATGTTCAAGTTTAATCATTCATCTTATGGATCCCATCCCTTGGTCAAAACGAGTTATCTTAATCCTAAATAACAGCTTTCAAGGCACAGGATTAAATCAGAAGACTTAAACCCACCTCTGTATGCAAACTACCTAAATAAAGTTAAAATTTTAACCTAATGATGGAGATGGATGAAGGTGTGAGCATTTTGCCTTTTTATTCTCTCAATTTCTTTTTCTTTTACCTCACTTGAGCATATTACGGCACTGTTTCACTCGGTTATGAGCCGGGGTATGACAACTGCTTTTTAGCTCTTATTCTCTCTTTCTTTTATTTGCACAGGCTCAGCTCACTTAGTGGATTGTGGAATTTCTTTTATTTAGCGGGCGCCATAAGTATCGGATTTATTTTCATAAAAAGAGAACATATGTGCCAGGTTTAAATTTTAAATAATCTAGGTTGTTAGTTTACAGAGGTTCCTTTATTCACTATTACTTAGTTTCAGATTTCCCGAATTTTCCAAGTCTTAAACCCACAAGAATCCTGAATTTAAGTTTTATTCTATCAAATCCTAAGGAACTTTCTATCGGCTGGGCCTACCAACAAATCCCAAATCAATACACAAGTTAGCCTATAAAATCCTAAACCATAATCGTAGTCCGATCATCTTCCATTTATAAAATGCAAGCCAGAACGAGGACATTTTTCAAGACTCTAGATATATACATCCTAAAACTCTAAACTCAATCAGAAAATGCAAAATAAATGCATAAACAAACAAATATTTACAGAAAGATAAAAATAAGGTAAAAAGTGGAAAAGACTTAGCTGATCACACAATCATCAGCACGAGTGAGTCTATTCCAAAAAGAAGCCAATCACTGCCGGTCGTTTGCAAAAGAAATAGCCTAAGTCGTCGCCACCCGAATGTAATTGAGTACGAATGGTTAGAACCAGACTGCAATTTAAGATCTCAAACAAACCAACTAGATTAACCGAAAACAAAAAGACTCAAAAACTGACTTAAAAATATTTACATTAACTCAATTTAAAAGAAAAATGTTTTCGTAAAGTTTTTGATTTTTTTTTTTTTTTTTAATTTTTTTGTGTTTTGTTTTTTTTTTTTTTTTTTAATTTAAAATAATTACAATTTCATTATTTAATTACAAATTGGAGTTTATTTACAAAAATTTCAAAAATTGTATTCTAAATTACAAAGCTAAATTACAAAATTGACTTGATATATACAATGACTTGATTTTACAAAATTTACAAAGCTAAAAGGCGCCAGCCTGACATACCCACACTTAGAACAACACATTGTCCTCAATGTGAATCCAGAACTGGCACATAATTATTAATGAAAATAAATATACAAAAGGTTAGCACGAACTCCCTGAAATTTGTAGACGTGTCGTAAATGGAGTTGCGCGCCTCTAAATATACAACAACACTCATACAATTGTTAATTCAACTATAAGATAATTACAATTTACAACACAACACAAAAGTACAACAAATTAATTACAAGTGTTAGATACAATATTATATACAAACATTGAATACAACGAATACATTACAAAAATGAAACAAATAATACAACCAACACATTGTACAAATGTTACAATAAATATACACAACCAAAGCACAACAGAATTTACAACCACAATAATACATGAAATAAATTTACACAACCACAGAACGAATAAATAAACAGCAGACATACAAAAAGAAATGACATAGATACTGTCCCGTTCAAATACATACAACGTAAAACAAAATACATAAACTAAACTAACTACATATTACTCCTCATCCTCATCCGTGCCCACATCAGGCTCGGTGTCAGAGCCGTCCTCGGGATCGGATGGAAGATGAGGAGCTGGCAGACGTGGGATCAACTCAACCTCCATGTGTTCACCTAGGCGCCGGATGTTCGCGTCTATCGTATCCATCATCTGATAGAGATACATAAGGGTAAGACGACGACGAACAGGCCGGCGGCCCTGGGCATCACGAGGTGGTCGCTCACCAACGTGCAAAATACGACGCGTGGATGGAGGCGGAACGGGGGGTGCACGCACCGGGGCCGGCAGGATGGGCATCCAACGGGGTGGTCGGTCAAATGTGACCATCCCCGCTGTCTGCATATCGTACAGCTCATAAGGCGTCGTATCCGGGCCTCGGGTAACATGCTCGACGGGGTAAGTCTGGAAGACCCGGAATACATGCGCCAGGTGCCCTATGTAAGGCCCCATGTCGAGGCGCGCCGTGCTGCCTCCACGGCGAGGCCTCGCTAAAGATGTAAGCAAAAGTGCAGCGAGGTTCGCCGGGTGGCGACCGTGGAGGCAATAGAGGCAGAAGAGGTCCATGGCGCTCACCTTGTCCTTGCCTGAGTGGCGACAGATCAAGGTGCTCCCTAGAATCCGATGAAGATAGCGCAGGAAAGGGTCTCGGATCTGGGAAGCCAGCTTCCGGTCGGTGTGGGGCTGGTTGGAGATCTCCCTCCAAAAGGCAGCGACATCGTCATCTGCAGCAAACCCGGGCCTGGCGACCCGGGCAGTGCCTCGGAGGTAGCTCTCAAACTCAGGAGCCGTCACCTGCTCCTGCGTGTAAAGCCCGAAGGCGACCGCGAACTGGGCGACACTCATGGTGTGAGGGTGTCGCCCCAGAACAAACGATACAGCTCCAGGATCAGTGAGGGAGCCTGCATCGTACTGGAGAGTGGACAGGAACTCCACTGTAAGCTCGTCATACTGCAGCCAGCTGCAGCGGAGTACTGATGTCCACTGTGGGGACATCATCGTGTCAAACTCATCTATGCGCCCTAGCTGCTGCAGTACGTCTCTCGCGTAGGACCGGTGCTGAGTCGATGCTAAGTCGACGAGGGTCTGCATCCTCGCGTGCTCAGGAGTCCCGGGCGCGAACTGGAGGAAGGTGTGCTCGGCTCGTCGACGAAGCTGCGGTAGCGGCGCAGGAGCGTCCTCCGGTGGGATGACGATGGGAGCTGAATAGTGGTACTGCCTCTCCCGTGGCTGCTGCTGCCGCTGGGCCTGTGCTTCGGCCACGGTAACACGACGTGCTCGCTTGGGCCTGCTGCCCGATGTAGAAGCGCCTGCCATCTCTGCGATAATATACAACAAACATATACAAAAATAATTACAAAGTAACTACAATCCTAAATCCTAAGTTTTATTATTATAAAAAAAATTGTTTATTTATTTACAAAGTTTGTTGGTCATGTTTTTGTACAATTTGGTTTATTCAATTATTTGTGATATACATATATACAAATTGTTATTAAATATATTATACAAGTTTTATTTTAAAATACAGTTAATTAATTAATTTACAAAATTTTACATACATATATTACATACAATTATTAATTACAAAATAATATACATTTTTTTTTTACATTATTTATTTTACAAGTTTTAGAATACATACTTATTAAATAACTTTATAACATACATAATACATTCCTATTTTACAATACAAAAGTTTTTATTACAATTATTGTTATACAAGTTTATTTATTTAAATATTACAAGTTATTTTTATTTAATTAAGAAAATTTATTATTTAAAATTACAATGTATTTTACAAGTGTATTATTTATTTTACAACACGTAAATATTATTATTTTTGGTTTTACATACAACATACTTATATATTTAATTTAATTTACATTAATTATACAAAATACATAAGTTTACATACAACACTATAAATACAATTTTATACATTTTAATATACAAATAGTTAATTTACATATTTTAACATAATAAATAGTTAGTTTACAAACATATACATTATACATTTACATTCTTTTTATTTAGTTATTTGTTTATTTATTATTATTATGATTATTATTATTTTATTATTATTTTATTTATTTATTTAATTAATTTTTTTTTTTTCTGAAACCAAATTTAACTTAACAGAAATAAAAACGAATAAAATAAATAAAAATAAATAAAATAAATAATAAAAAATTTTAAAAAAAATTCGAAATGAGGGCTTTGCACCGGGGTTATTTTCCGGCCGAATTCCGGCCAATTTCCGGTCAAAACACACCCAAATCAACCCCTATTCTAACCTAACCTAATCTAAACAATAAAAAGAAAATAAATTCAAAAACAAAAAAATTAATCAAAAATAAAATAAAACTAAAATAAAATAAAAAGAAAAAAAAAAAAGGGTTACCGGTTTTGTTGGTGGAGCACCGGCGGTGAAGACTTGAGACGGCGGTGGTGGTTTTGATGCCCGGAGGTAGTTGGTTGTTGTGTGACGACCAGATGAGGGTGGATGATGGGGCTCCGGCGGTGTGGTGATGCGGGAGATGTGGAGGGGTTGCTGCGGTGATGTAGAGCGGCGGCGAATAGCTAAAACGGCGGTGGTGGTGGTGTTTGGCGGTGAAAGGGGGGTTTAGGGTTTTTGAAGTGCGGGAGGTGATGATCGGAGATGGGGGTTTACCGGTGGCGATGATGGTGGTGACCGGTGTCGGAGGGGTTTCGGCGAAGGGGTTAGGGTTTTTTAGAGCGGTGGATGACGATGTGAATGATGGTGGTAAAAGAAATTCTTAAAAATTAAAAATCAAATAAAGCAAACAAATTAAATCCTAAAAACTTAATTAAAACTAAACTAAAATTAAACTAAATTAAATTAATTTAAATCAACTTAACTAACTTTAAACTAACTAATCTCTATTAACTAAAATCAAATTAAATTCTAACTAAGCTTAACTAGGCAAAATTAATTTAAACTAAATCTAATTAAAATTAATGTCAAACTAGGCAAGAAATTTAATTACAATTCTAAATAACCTAAGTTAAACTAGAACATAAAATTAAACTAACTTAATTAAAGAAAATGAAATCAAAATTAACATAGAATTAAAAGCAAACAAACCTTAAACAAATTACAAAACTAAAATTAACCTAACAAAAATAAAAGAGAAACCGAGTAAAGCAACTAGTGATGCAAATAAGTAATTAGATTTAATGCACGGTAATGAAATCAGTTGTTCGAAATGGTGATATCGAACAAGCATGATGACATACCCACACTTGAATCTGACATAATCGCGAAAGCACAAACACATCATCAATCACATAAACTCGAAGTACCAAATAAAAACTATGTACACTATATACAAACTGGGCCTAAGCCCAAATCCCTAACCTGCTCGGGATCCGAGGAGGATAACCTCCTCGTCAGATGGAATCGGGCCTCCAATGTAGGGCTTCAGACGATGCCCATTGACCTTCCAAGTGTGGTCACCCGACTCCAACTCCACCGCACCATGCGGGAACACCTCGCGAATCACAAACGGGCCTCTCCAACGCGACTTAAGCTTTCCTGGGAAAAGCCTCAGTCTCGAGTCATATACCAAGACTCGATCGCCCTTCGCGAACTCCTTAACATTCCTCAACCTCCGATCGTGCAGCGCCTTCGTGCGCTCCTTATAACTCCACGATCGAGCGTACGCATCGTCGCGTAGCTCATCCAACTCATGCAACTGGAGGAACCGGTGCTTGGCAGCCTGTGACATATCCAAATTCACAGCCTTCAAGGCCCAAAAGGCCTTGTGCTCAAGCTCAACCGGCAGATGACACGCCTTACCATAGACCATCCGATAGGGAGTCGTCCCAATCGGATTCTTAAACGCTGTCCTAAAGGCCCACAAGGCGTCATCTAATTTGTCGGCCCAATCCTTCCTAGTATGGCCGACAGTCCTCTCCAGAATCCTCTTAACTCCCCGATTAGCGTTCTCCACCTGACCGCTGGTCTGCGGGTGATATGCGGTCGACAGACGGTGGGTGACCCCGTACTTGGCAAGCACTTTGTCCATCTGGACATTACAGAAGTGCGTGCCACGGTCACTGATCAATGCTCTCGGAGTCCCAAACCTACAAAACAAGTGCTTCAGGAACCTCACCACTACTCGCGCGTCATTAGTGGGGAGTGCCTGTGCCTCCACCCACTTAGAAACGTAATCAATCGCGACGAGTATGTATCTGTTCCCTCGAGAAGCAGGGAAAGGTCCCATGAAGTCGATGCCCCAGACATCGAAAATCTCAACAACCTGAATAGGGTGCTGGGGCATCTCATTCCTGGATGAGATGTTGCCTGTCCTCTGACAGGAATCGCACTTCCTACATAACTCATGAGCATCCTTAAAGATGGTGGGCCAATAAAAACCTGAATCAAACACCTTCTTCGCCGTGGAAGAAGGCCCGTGATGCCCACCAGTAAGGCCCTCATGGCAGTGCCTTAGGATCTCCAATCCTTCCTCTCTGCTCACACACCTCCTAAAAACCTGATCAGCACACACACGGAAAAGGTAAGGCGCATCCCAGATGTAATGCCTCGTGTCGGCAAAGAACTTCTTGCGCTGCTGGAATGTCAGACCCTTAAGAAGGAAACCGTTGGCCAAATAATTGGCAATGTCTGAAAACCACGGTAATCCCTCATCTAGCCTATCTGTGCGGCAGATCTCATCTATCCCTACGCTCATAAGCGTCTCCTGTGGAAAGCAATCTCTCATCGCACCCTCTCGAATGAATTCCCTCTCCGGATCCTCAAGTCGCGACAAATGGTCGGCGGCTACGTTCTCAGCTCCCTTCTTGTCCTTAATTTCTATGTCAAACTCTGAGAGAAGGAGGATCCACCTGATCAGTCTAGGCTTCGCGTCCTTTTTAGCAAAAAGGTAACGAAGAGCCGCATGATCAGTGTAGACAACAGTCTTGGAGAGCACGAGGTAAGACCTAAATTTATCAAAGGCATAGACTACCGCTAACAATTCTTTCTCGGTAGTCGTGTAATTCTCTTGCGCGCCATCTAGGGTCTTACTCGCGTAATAAATGGGGTGGAAATGTTTGTCCACCCGCTGCCCAAGGACAGCCCCAACTGCGAAATCGCTCGCATCGCACATGAGCTCAAATGGCTGGCTCCAGTCGGGGGCTATCAAGATCGGGGCACTAACCAGCCTCTCCTTCAGAAACTCGAAGGCTCGCACACAATCATCATCAAACACAAACTCCACCTCCTTCTCCAACAAACGAGTGATAGGTCTAGTGATCTTCGAGAAATCCTTAATGAACCGGCGGTAAAATCCCGCATGACCTAGAAAGCTTCGCACAGCTTTCACACTCGTAGGGGGTGGGAGTTTGCTGATCGTCTCTATCTTCGCCTTGTCGACCTGGATGCCGTCACGGGATATTTTGTGACCTAGAACTATCCCCTCCGTGACCATAAAGTGGCATTTCTCCCAGTTCAACATCAGATTCGTCTCCACACATCTCCTAAGCATCCTCTCAAGATTGATCAAACACTGATCGAACGAGCTCCCAAAGACAGAAAAATCATCCATAAACACTTCCATGGAAGTCTCGATCATATCCTGGAAGATAGCTACCATGCACCTCTGAAACGTCGCTGGAGCGTTACACAACCCGAACGGCATACGACGGTATGCAAAAGTGCCGTACGGGCATGTAAACGTGGTCTTTTCCTGATCCTCCGGTGCTATCGGGATCTGGAAATAACCAGAAAAACCGTCCAGGAAACAGTAAAACTGCTGTCCCGCCAAACGCTCCAGCATCTGGTCGATAAAAGGAAGTGGGAAGTGATCCTTACGGGTAGCGTCATTAAGCTTCCTATAGTCAATGCACACCCGCCAGCCCGTGACTGTACGTGTGGGAACGATCTCCTTCCTCTCGTTCACCACTACAGTCATACCTCCCTTCTTAGGGACCACATGAACTGGGCTCACCCATGATGAATCGGAAATAGGGTAGATGAGCCCAGCATCTAACAGGCGAAGGACCTCCTTCTTGACCACTTCTCCCATATTAGGATTAAGCCTCCTCTGTGGCTGAACCACCGGCTTATAATCCTCCTCCATCAAAATGCGATGCGTACAAAAGGAAGGGTGAATACCCTTAATGTCCATCAACCTCCACGCAATCGCCTGCTTGTGCTCCTTAAGCACAGCAATGAGTCTACTCTTCTCCACATCTGTCAGAGCTGCTGATATGATGACAGGTAGATCAGAGCCCCCATCAAGGAATGCATACTCAAGGTGAGGTGGCAACTCCTTTAGCTCTAATGACGGGGGAGCCTCAACAAGTGGCTTGTCAGCCGGCTCAGAACTCTCAACCTCAAACACAGTGGGATAAACAGGAGGCTCCATGGCTAAACTGCTAGGAATGTAATCAAGGTAAGCCTCAATAGCAGCAGCCTGGACCTCAACACCCACACTCTCAACTCTCTCATCACTGTCACCTAAATCCTGATCTCCTAACAGATCAACTCCACTGATGTAGTCCAGGCAACGATCCATAGTAGAGAAAAATGCATCTAGAAAGTAAACCTGATCGTCCTGACCACTGGAGTTCCTCATGGACTTCACCACATCAAAGGTGACAGTATCATCTCCAACACGCAATGAGATCTTCCCCTCATAAACATCAATCATGGCCTTCGCCGTGCGAAGGAAGGGTCGTCCCATGATGAGGGGAACTCGGTCATCAGCCTGCATGTCAAGTATCACAAAATCCACTGGGAAGACAAACTTGTCCACCTTCACAAGGACATTCTCAACAATCCCCCTAGGATACTTGACTGACCGATCAGCCAATGCTAAACTCATGCGTGTAGGTGCTGGCTCACCAAGATCTAGCTGCTTATAAATGGAATAGGGCATCAAATTGATGCTAGCACCTAGATCAGCCAAAGCATGGTTCACAGAAGAACCGCCAAACAGACAGGGAATAGTAAAAATCCCTGGATCCTCAAGCTTCTCTGGCAGCTTATTCTGAACCAGAGCCGAACACCTAGCTCCTAAAGTCACGGTAGAGAGTGTCTCCAACTTCTTCTTGTTAGACAGGAGGTCTTTCAAGAACTTAGCATATTTAGGCATATGCTGGAGGGCCTCAACAAATGGGAGATTGATCTTAAGCTGCTTAAACATCTCCAGAAAGTGTCCATACTCCTGATCACGCTTCATCTGCAGTGCGCGTGCAGGATATGGAAGCTTAGTCAAGTCAATCTCAGGCTCCTCCGCCACTCTCTTACCCTTCTTCTTCTCCTCTACCTGCTCCCTCCTAATCCTATCAACTGAAGACTCGCTGCTCGGCGCGGTACTTGCTGGGACTAGCCTCACGGGCGCCCCTGCAGGAGTCTCCATCTCTATCTCCTCGTCCACCGGCTCATCCTCATCAGGTATGACCGGTGGTGGTAGCTCAACATCTCCTCCCCGACCACTACGTGTGGTCACTGCCTTCACATGACCCCTCGGGTTAGGGTCAGTGTTCGCCCTAAACGATCCATCCTGCCTACCCTCAAATCTCTTAGCTAACTCTCCCACTGATCGCTGCAAATCTAGAAATCCAGCCTGCTGGTTCCTCAACAATGTATCGTGTTCCTCGATCTTCTGGTCCCGTAGCTTATCCTTGTCCATAATCTGCTGAAGCATCTTCATCTGCTGCGCCATCATGTCCTCAAGCTTCGTGTCTCTGTCTCGGCTACCAGAACTCTCGGGAGTGTCTCTCTCAGTGATCGGGATCTGACGAGCCGGTGGCTTCTCATAGGAACTGCTGCCGCTGTGGTTGCCCCGCCAATTGGACTGCTGATGCTGATGCTGTCCCTGGTTCTGATTCCTCCAATGTGAATTCTGATTCCAGCTCGGGTTTTGGTTGAAAGGCCTATTCCATCCAGAATTGATGGCCTCAACCTGTGCCTGATCAGTGACCGGGCACTCAGCAGTAGTATGTCCACCCCTACATATCTCACACCTAGCAGCAGCCATCTTCAATTCCTTGATATCCTTAGCAAGTGCCTCTAAAGCTGCGGCGGTGCTAGTGTCAGGGGTGACATGGTGCATTCCTCTAACAGGAATGGGCGGTGCAACAGTGGGCTTAGCTGCCGGTGCAGCTCTCCTCGCGTATGATGGGTCCTCATACTCGGCTAGGGCAAAGTCCTCGAACATCGCCTCACACTCCTCCGGCTCCTTCTTATCCATGATGTGCCCCCCAGCGGCTGTATTGAATCTGCGCTTCGTCTCCAGTGTCAGTCCATTATAGAACTTCTCGACGAGGGCCCAATCGGATAGGCCGTGCTGTGGGCATCTGCTCAGAAGGGAGTTAAACCTCTCCCATGCCATGTAGTATGGCTCATCCTCGTCCATCCTAAACGAGTGGATCTGATCCCGTAATCTGGCAGATTTAGAAGGAGGATAATACTTCTTCAGGAACTTCGTCTGAAGATCAGCCCATGTGGTAATCGAGTCCCTAGGAAGAAGGTTCAGCCATGTAGCAGCTCGTCCGGCGAGGGTGAATGGAAACAACCGAAGGTAGATGGCCTCCTCAGAAACTCCATTAATGCGGAACGTGTCGCATATACGCACAAAGAGAGAGAGATGGCCTGGTGCATCCTCGTCGTCCAGGCCATGAAACTGTGTCGAATTCGTAATAGTCGACATCGCATGAGATGGGATCTGCCAGTTGTTGTTGTTGACACCCGGTCTCGTGATGGCAGACCGGGCACCGACAACACCATGACTGGCTAGCTCGTGAACAGTACGCCTCAGTGGCGGAGGTGGTGGATCCATGTCAAGAGAAAGATCAAGAAAACTTACCTGCTGTCGGGCCCTCAGAATCTGCTCTGGTGATGTAAGCTCGAACTCTGGTGCTCCCTGCGATCGGGTGTGGGGCATGCAACTATCGACACCCTAATCAAACAAGCAAGTAAGGCTCAAGTATGCACAAGGAAAAATCTAAACTAAGGCACACGAAACAAATAAAGGCACTAAAAGGAAAAATAAAACTAAGCCTAAAAAGGAAACTAAACTAATAAGGGGGGGGGGGAAAGAAGAAAACAGGAAAACAGGAAAAGAAGCAACTAAAAGTCACAATCTAAGTAATCTTTGCTATTGCCTAGTGTCCCCGGCAACGGCGCCAAAAACTTGATGCGAGCGGTCAGTATACTAAAAACAGAACTAAATCTAATCTAATTAACCTAAGCTAAAGACACCAAATCTAATTCTAGACCTATACTTAACCTAAACACCTAGTAATAATCGGAAAACCTAAACTAGACCGCTCCTAAGGCAAGTGTACCTGTCGGTGGCAGTATAGCTGACGGAAGTCCGGATATCGAACCACGGACACTAGTGTAGCAAACTAAACCTAGACTGTAAACTAAACTAAGGTAAAAGAGGGGGGGGGTTTTGGTGCAACTGACAACTTAATCAGACTGAATCTGAATAGTGAACTAAGCTAGCAACTATACTAAGAACAGCAACACTAAGACTGAAACTGAATCTGGAATCTGAATATGATGAGGAAACAGGTGTACCTAGGCAGGGAATCAAAAGTGTGACAGATGCTGATCTGGACTGATTTACTAAAGATGAAAACTAGGATCTTAATGAACAGACCTAAAAATACCTAAAGGGGACCCAGATCAGATACCAGGCAACTCCAATAGAAGTCCTAAGTCTGTAATGAATATACTAGTCAATCGGGTATCCTCCCGGACTCCCCGACTCCCCGACATGCATTTGTACTCTAACTGGTGGATCACCTCCCGGATTTCTCCACCAGTTTGCATCCTAAGATACTAGAGAGTCATAAAGTTGACAACTTTAACATGGATTGACACTAACACTAAGTAGATCTAAGACAACGCCCTCCCGGGTCGTTTAACTCAAATTTCCTAAGTGTAAGAGACCAACCATCTAACCTATCACCTCCCGGATTTCTAGGTTAGGTTACAAATGCAAATAACTATATTTAGTGAAGTCTAATCCTATGGAATGTGATCAACAACCCATAAACTAACCTAAAACACAAAGTAGTAGGCCTAACATGCATCTATTTGTGGAAAGACATTCCTAAACACATGTGGATCAAACATACACCAAATATAATCATTCAACATCTGTAATAATCATCAAAGTTTCAAGCTTTACAACTGATTACAAAGCATTCATCATCATTAAGCATAAATCAAGTCCAAAATCATCAAAGTTCACAACTTTATCATCCCAAACCTAGATACAACCATAGATCTAGCCACAAATCATAACTACAGTAGCTAAACAAGTCTGAACAAGGTCTACAAACATTAAAAATCCAAACTTTAAACTAAGAACATGAAAAGTAAAGAGAAATACTCAAGATCTAGCTCCTTCTTCACTCTAACAAGCCCTAATCAAGCCCAATACTCCATGGTTAAGCTCCAGCTGCTCCAAGGCTTGATTAGGGTTCAAAATACGCAGAAGAAGATCCTTAAAGCGGCTGGAATGCGATCAATTTATAGAGGGCTTGAAATTAGGGTTTCAAGGCTCAAAATCACATCAGGCGTAACGCCTGACGTGGGTGCCCAACTTCAGGCGTTACGCGCGGGCCAATTGGAAGACTGGCGGCTGATGATGCCGCGCGCATCGCCTGGGTTGGGTGCACTCGATAGGCGTACCGCCTAGGTCATATTTCCTTGATTTTCTTCGCGTGATCATCCGATCTTGATTCCGACGCCCGTTTGCCTTCATTTCTGCTCCTCCGGGTCACATTCCTGTACAAAAACAATAAAATGTAAAAAGGAACTAGAATCGACTCAAAATATAAACAAAACAGACGAAAACTGACTCGAATATGTACGAAAACGGATGTGTTAAACTAACACATCACTACTCTACGAAATTCGCATTTTAATAAGTTGGGACCTAAGTATTATGGTCCATTTTTGGTCATTGAAAAAGTGGGAAAAGTAGCTTATAAGCTGGATTTGCCTAATGATGCACAAGTTCATCCGGTGTTCCATGTGTCATTGTTAAAGTTAGCCCGAGGAGATGTATCACAATCAATTCCCATTCCTAGTGGTTCGAGGTTTATGTTTAAACCATTACAGATCCTCAACAGGCGGCTGGTGCGCAGAGGAAATAGAGCATCTGTTGAAGCGTTGATTCAATGGAATAGTCTACCAATTACTGAAGCTACTTGGGAGAATTTAGAAGACATTCAAATTCGTTTTCCAGATTTTGTTATTTGAAGTGTTTTTGGGGTCAAAAACAGTTTATAGGGGGAAAGTATTGATATGTTGTAATAAATAGGGACTTAAAATGTAAATTCAGATGAGGTGAGGGGTGTTAGTATAAGTGTTCGGTTGTGATTCGGTTATAAGCAGTTAATCAATAACAATCGAGCTGAGACTTGAATTGAGCTTTTAGCTATTCTCTCTTATGTTATTTTCTTATCACAACTGAAAACACACATAAAATAACATTACATAAAGTTTAGAGATAAACCTAAAAATTTAAGAGTGAAAACATGTATAAAATGTTAGCCAATCCATAAAGGTCTATAAACATAGGATGCTAAAAGATGGTGATTACAAATCCAAGTTTTTTATTGTATGTTTTATCAGTTTTGATGAATCATATAATAAATAATCTGAAAATTTTAAGGAAGTATATTGTTTGCTTTAAAACAGAAAATTAATGAAAATAAAACATATAGGAGTTATCATGTCCCAAAACATTAGATTGGTAGGGTATGCAAGATTGTGTCTAACGAGCTCATCCCTCATTTTAGCAATTATTATGCAAGAACAGGTGATCAGTATTTGTATGTTTTTATGCCCAACACGTGATACGTTATTTCTTTTGTAGGGTTAATATTCGATCATATCAATCAATTTTTAATATATTTTAAGATTTAATTCTTATTTTTTATGGTGGTTATACTATTTTTAGCTGTTAAATATGTTATCTTGAGATGTTAAATACGGTAAATGCTTGTATGACGTGGTAAAGCTTGAAGAAATATCAAAGACTGCGGAAACTTACGGGATTCACAATTTTTTTTGTCACTATGTATCATGTTAAATGTTCGGTTTGGTGATTTGGGTCTGTTTGGGTATTGTTTGACTTCTTAATATTAAAAATCTCCTATTAGTATCGTAATTAAATCTTATCTTGATTAATAAAATTTTGGGGATAGTACTTCTCAGAAAGAAGACAATTCTGATCAATATTAATCTCTTTTGGAACTAAATAAAAACTCAGAGATAACAACTCTATCACGTCCTCATGGAATCTACTATTGAACTTATTAATTGTTCGTCCAAGCATATCTACTTAATTTATAATCGTTTAGGTAGATCTCTTTCTAAGTGGTTAAGATCAATGTCATTTGCATTTAATAGTGAATCTTTAGATATACCATAGTCTTGTTGATTTTCATGTTTATCCGACTCACTAGTTGAATATTTTTACGTTTCTCTTTATTACCATGTTTTTACATCAACAACCTTTCTTTTAAAAATATCAATGATTTTCACCTTTTCCATAATATAGTTACCCAATTTATAATAACAATCCTGCATAAATCAAATATTCAATCAAAAAAATAAACCCATAAAAAAATAAAAGCTAAATCCTTGAATTGAAACAAGTTACCAACTAAGAAACTTAAAATTATTAAAACATCAAGATTATACATTCATTTAACAAATCATAACCCTATAAAAAGTTGTTTACTAATTAAACCAAGTTAATCAAACTAGAGTTTCAGATTTTAGTATTTTACCTTTGGTTCTTGAACTCGTCGATAGGAGTGGGCTGGAACTTTACAAGTGATTGGGTTATTCATAAATTATTTTCATTTTGCAGCTTACGAGCTCATATTTATATTGTATTCAATATCAATCAAACATGTTAATAAATTATAACCTTTATTCAAAAAATTAACACTGCTCATGAAAAAAATTTAAGACTAACCCAAATATAATACATCTTACATTTGGATTGTAAATAAAGTAAATGAATTCAAATGTTAAAAAAACAATTACTAACTTATCTTGAGCATTCACATCCTATTTGATATACATATTCTTAAATTTTGAGCATAAAGGTCTAACATTAGTTTTTTTAAATCATTTTCTTATCATTAAAATTATATGGAAAATAATAGTAAAAACTTAAATAAACCACCTTTAATCACATATTTTTATTTCCTTAAAAATATATTAAAAATAAGGATAAAGAATAAAATGTGAGAGGTTTATATAAAATTAGAGATAAATTTAAGTATTTATAAATTCATCTACATGTTCAATATTTATTCATTTTATTGCATGTATTCCAGATAATAATTTAACATGTTTATAGTTAGATATATAAATAAATATAATCATTAAGTTTTTTATAAGAATTTTTTTTAATATTGAAAGTTGCTTGCGTTAATACATTTTAAAAAAGGAAAGGATATTATACTATATATTATATTATACTATATAATTAAAAAGGAGTGAAAAGGAATAGTTATTTTTACTATGTTTATATTTTGGCCATAGTAGTTTGAAGTTTTTTGTTTCAGCTTTGGAGAATTTTTTGTTTTAGTGGGTCTTATTATGCCACGTGTTTATTCATTTTCATCCACAAAGGGCCCTTGATTGTAGGATTGTTATAAACGGTGAGCCACAACCTTTTAAGACACGAAACACAAAATGGGTAGACACGAACATGATATGAAAATTTATCTTGTTTGCTTTTTCAAATACGAACACAAACTGTTAAAAATACGTAAACACCAAATGATCCGTTAAGGAACATGTTAATAGTTAACACTATAAATAATCCGTTAAAGAAATCTGTTAAAGACATGTTAAAGATCTATTGAGAAACCCGTTAAGAAACTAAGGTTAGAGAATTATAATTTTTATAAGGTAATCGGTTACTAATCTATTTAATTGTATTATTTATTTTAAAATTTAAATTAAAAACAAGTCTTAACGAGGTTTTAACGAGTCTTAACAAGTTTTAACGGGTCCTAATGAGTTATTATTACTGTATATTAAAGTTCATGAAAAAGGAATATTAATTGTGTGTGTATAATATGCATAGTAAAATAGTTATAGTGGGTCCCAAGATCATGTGTATATATAGGGATTTTATCATGTGAAATCCCGATTTTACAAAGAAAACCCTTAAACCCTATTTGAGTCGTCTATTTTGAATCATGAAAATAAACATGTAGTCCATATTAACCCACATTAAAATTGATTTTTTTATTCAAAACCTATTTTTTTTAGTTAGGTTTAATGTAGTTTTTTTACTGCTAATTTTTGATCACTGACGGATCAATGGGGTATCATCGTATCACAAGCAATACCACCCGATCACATCCACCACCAAGTCATCAATTCTTGAGGAAACTCAATACTTTGAGAAAACCACTTATGGGATTCGAACCCATGCATGAGCCTTATCTCACTACCAATATACCGCTAGGCAATGCGGTGACGTTTTGATAATAGACTTTCACCACCAAAAGTTTTTTTTTTTTAACTTTGAAAAGTAGTGAACATAAATGATGGTATTAAATTTAAGATATTTGCTTTGAAATTTTGGTTTTTATTAAATTTGAGAGATTTGGTTAAAGATTTTGGTTTTGTTTTAATTCAAACCATTGGTTGCCGGTGAGAAAGATTTTGTGAGTAGTTTTTTCTGATATTTTGTAACATATTTGTGAGGATTTTGTATAATTTTATGTTTTTATGTAATTTTTATAGAGTTCGTGATAAGCAAGGGCGGCCCGGGGGAGGGGCAAACCGGACCTCCGTCCCGGGCCCATTTTTTAAGAGGGCACAAAATTTTTTATACATACGTATATATACGGATTCATTCAAATGAGAATTAATAAGGTGAATCGAACTAAAAATAAACATTTATAAACACATTATTTAATGGTGCAATAAATCATTTTTCTTAAAGTATACAAAGTTACTTTCATGCTCTTTAAACTAAATATGTCAATTGGTTCGGTTAACGGTTTATTCGGTCTGGTTTAATTGATTTTCAATTTTTTTCCCTATCAAAAAACCGAACCGAATTCAAGAAATAATTTGGTTCTAATTTTGTTTAAAACCAAATAAACAGAATGAAAGCCAAATAAACCGCTTAAAAGTCAAATAAACCGATCCAAATAAACCGAACCGATTAAAACCGAATAAACCGATCTGAATAAACCGAATTCAACCGAGTAAACCGAATTCAATCTTATATATTATTAATAAGATAATAAATTTAAATTTGAATTCGGTTTAATCGGTTAACTAAACAAACCAAATTTATAACAAAAATTGGAATCAAAAACCGAAATTCGGATTTGGTTAGGTACCGGACCGAAAACTAAATTCGGAATTTTGATACAGCTAGAACCAAAACGAAAACCGAATTCAGAATTCGGTTCGATTTTTCAGTTACAAATATGTTTCAGTTTTTGGTATTCGAATTCTTTAGGGGACCCTTTTTTCCGGTTCGTCCCGGACTCCCGGGCACGCCAAATCTCAGGGCCGCCCCTGATGATAAGATATTTAATTTTGTTATGTAATTTATACTTGTGCAAATGATATATAATATATGTTATAGGAAGTGCAATCCTAGTTATTATTAAAATAAAACATAAGGTAAGAAGTAGAATATTCAAACTTAGCTCGAGTTGTGGCAGAATTTGTGTGTCATAAGGCATAACTGCCGCAAGTCAAATAACTAATTCTGTTTTTAGAAAATAAAACGTTTGACTTAAGACAAATTACATTTCAAAAGAGATTTCATATGACCATTTACAAAGGGGCATAAATCTGATTATAAGAGTCATAAAACCTAATTACAAAGGGACACAAATTTGATTAAAAGTATCACAAAACCTGATTACAAAAGACATAACTAGAAGTGAATTGCTCATTTGATGAAAACTATGTTTTTTTTCATATATTTTATACGAATATTGACTTGTGATAAAACTTTGAAATTAATTATTTAACCTGCATCACTTTCTATGCAAACACATTTTTGCCAATCCATTTTTTGTCTTCTATAAAAAAATTTATTGATTTGCCACTGTGAGTATTGAGTAGTGTGTTCTCACATAGTATGAGACATGATTTTAGGGATAGTTATTGGTACATAGTTGTATAAGTATACCAATAACACAATTTTTTTTATATGTTTATATTAAAATTTATTTTTAAAAAATGTATGAGTGAGTGCATTAGGTGTGTAATTTAATTGATTTAACAAATATATGATGTGCAAATAATGAAGATCGCGTATGAATATTAGGACTCTGATTTTATAACCATGTATCATCTATGAGATTGAAAGACCCGGTCTATATTCCTATTATACAAAGAAGCAACGTTTATTAAATAAAAATATTAAAAATAAATAAAAATAATAATAATTTATTTTAAAGAATAGACATCTTTCACTTTCAACTATAGGAATGAGTAAACTTATTATAAAGAAATAAAAGAACGTATTCATAAAAATAATTGAAAAGAATATGATGAAATCATCTGATTCCTCAATTATTTTCATTATTTAATTTTCACCCACCAAACCTCGCATTTTCTATATTGTGGTCACCCTTCTCCTGAAGCTTAAAAAATATGTCCAAATGGGCCGAAAGTCATGGGCCAAAATTTTGTTTCTTATCGCTATGTTTTGGGCTAAAAATTTGGGTCGGTAAATGGTAATTCGTGTCAGGTCAAACACTTTAACCTCAAAGTAAATAGGTAATGTTTAATAGTTAAAGCTTGTTTTAATTTTTAGGGCGCAAAAAAGTTTTAAACTCAAGATCGGCTAAAAAATGAGATAACAAATGACACTGTAAACTCTTAAAGGTAATGTTAAAGTTCAACTTCTTGTTTAAAATCCAAAGGAGGCCCAAAGAATTTTAGAAAGAAAAACCGAAGGGGCCGGACTTAATACTTGTAAAATTTTCCTACCGAAAACTACTATATCGAGGTTTCTGATCAGAAAAATGGCAGGGGTCGGGCACCCCGGGCCCCTTGAAACATCCGCCCATGCTTCTCCTCCAATGGGCTTTCCTTGTTTTATTTCTTGTAATTTCATTTTTTTTAATTGATATGAATAGATGAATCATTTGAAGATAGATGTGTGTAGGGTTATGTTAAAAAGAAAGGAAAAAAAAGGCCTTAAAAAGGATAATTTAAAAAGAAATTAAAGAACTTTTTACATGTTATTATTTTCTACAAAATTACAAACATCAAATTGAGTTTTTTTTTTTTTTTTTTTTTTAATGTTTTTGACGCACAAGGTATTGTTATATTTAAAGAAAAAAAGTTCATGAAAGTGGGGTTATACAATGACATAATTTTCCTTAGTCAATCTCCATTATTTAATAACAAAATATGTTGTCCATTTTAGGTTATTCGTATGCAAATACAAACATGACTACTATCTTGATGATGCGATTATTGCTTAGTCTGTTTTTGCGATATTTTTTGTGTGGCCAACCAAAGTCTGCAAAAAAAAAGTTCACAAAAAAGATGTCAAGCGAGCTTCTTATGTTTTAAAATCTAAATGTGTTATAATTCAACAAATGACAAAGACGATGAAATTCAAAACGATAAGGAATCTAATGTACATATGTATCATATTGCATAATAATTCATGGGAGGCCCTTGGAGAGGGACAAACCCGACCTCCGTCCAAGGCCCATATATCGTAAGAGCACAAAAATTTTAAAAAATCGTTTTTAAATTATATATATTTACTTATATCTCCAAATACAAAACCGAAAAAACTCAAGTTTACAATTCACTAGGGGCCTTTTTTTTCTCAGTACGTCCGGAACACTTGAATTATTAGGGCCGCCCCTACATAATCTAATCCGAAAGTTTGACAATAATGTGATACTTCTAGATTAGGTATGGATTTTGCAACGGGTCAAATCACTAATGATGATATCATTTTGAAGCTGTAGAATCAATACACTTTAGACTTTAACATGAATTTGTGAAAGATATTGCAAATCTACGATGCTTAAATATCCCATGCTTGGACAACGATTGGTTCAATTTACGATTTATGAGTATGTATTTTATTATTTAAGGGAAGGGAGGTTAAGATAGTTCGAGTATGTAAAAAGAAGAAACCAGTCGGCTCATATACAAAATTTAGAGAATCTTACGATGAAGGGAAAAAGCGGAAGGGGTCAATCGAGGTTGACAGATGATGAGCAGATCCGACATGATTTGTCAAAGTTGTACATCTCTGACGTAGTTAGTGATAGGAGTTCGTAAAGACATAAAATAAATGTGAGGGATACACATATCTCTTTTGTAGCATAGAGATCTGAAGTATTAGGTGTGGTTTTAGCTCTAAAGGCTCCTCTTTTTGTATGTAGTGTGTGCTTGATATGTCGTTATGTTTGTTGCCTCGAAAATGCATATATTCTTGGGTACAGGATGGGAATGTAGGTTTGGCTTAAAATGGTTGTTTTGATTGTTAATTATATGTCATATTTGGTGTTGTGTCTATTTGATTCGATTAATTGGTTGTGCTATATGGTTATGTGTTTATTGGTGTTTATATGATATGATTAATACTGAGGCAGTTTTCTTGTGGTGTGTTTTGAAGCAAGATATATGAATGTATATGTATTATATGTATATATGTGTGTGTGTATACATATATATACTAAAGGCAGATCTATGAGGCGAAGGACTCTTAAAAAGCAATCTCTCTATTATATTTTTGGTAAAGATAAGATGTGTCATCATCTATCTTTCAGATTCTACTTAAAGTGAGATTAAACTTGGTAGAAATTTTACAGTATTTTTATTATTTAATAAAAGTTAATTTCGTTTTGAATTCTTATGGCTTACACACATTAACTACTTTGATTCATCCCTGCGATGGTAGTCTAGTGGTAAACGGGTGATAATCTATAATGAAGGTCTATGGTTCAAATCCCGGCACCACCCAATTTTCCATGGGTCACCTGATTTACCTCCCTCATGTTAACCGTAGGACCGGTTGATGAGGTACGCCTAATAGTGACGTTCACCATTTTTAACTACTTTTATTCGAAAGTTTCATTTTTTTGCCTTTCGTAGTCTCAGACTTGCAATTATTAAGCAAATTGAGTCTAAATGACCATGTCATGTGTTTATTTAATTTAAAACAACAAAAGAATACTTTTAGGTTCATTTATGAGGTCAGGGGTTCAAACGTGAGCAGGGGAGAGGGTTTATGAAATTATCCGGTCTCCGCTTATCTGGTGGGCGAAGGGGTGACGACTGAGCCTGCTCTTGGATGTGTGTCAATTTAGGCTTAAATCAATCGTTCAGCCTAAAGCCGTTCAAAAAAAATCTATGAAAAACGTTTCATCCTAACAAAACAAAAGGATAACCGATCAATAACAGTCTCGAATAATATTTCAATAATTCAATCAATAATATAATCATTAGATATTTAAAAGTGCCAATTTCAAAATAATATAAGTTTTTTTATTAAAGCGTTGTAAACCAAAAGACTTATCGCTTAGCGTTACCCCTTAGACTTCTAGCTTAGCTTTACCTTCTTGATTTCTTTTGAGGCACCAATCGTATTATGTTAGGGGTGTGCATAAAACCAAAAAAACGACCCAAGGCCCAAAAACCGGCAAATCCAACCCAACAAAACCGAACTCAAATAGAAACCGACGGGTTCGGTCTAACTTTTATAAAAACCGAAAGTTTGGTTTATGTTTGGTTTTACCTTAAAGAAAAACCAAATACATGTGTATATATGCATATATATATATATATATATATATATATATATATATATATATATATAGGATTGGGATCAAATGATAACCCTCTCTTACTCTTAGCGCGCTAACCCATTAACTTTGCCAAAACGAAGCCGAATCTTGAATTTTTTTAACATCATTGTAACACAATTAGAACACCATGTTCTTTTTTGAGTTTGGGCTAATTCATCACCGTTTAAAAAATATCATCGTTGTAAGTTTTGTGCTACAGTACTGTAAGTTTTAAATATATAAACACCTACAGTACTGTGATGAATTAGCCCAAACTCATAAATGAACATGGTGTTCAAATTGTGTTAAAATGATGTTTAAAAAAAAAATTCAAGATTCGGCTTCGTTTTGGCAAAGTTAATGGGTTAGCACGCTAAGAGAGGGTTAGCATTTTTAAAAGTAAAATTAAAAATCGTATATTTTATTATTATTATTGGTTTATGATACCAAAAACAAGTATAATTTTTATTAAATTTAAATATTTTTATATATATTATTAAATATTAAGTAGTGTTGTACATAAAATAGTTTACAAATATAATATTTTAGTTTATTTTTTATAAGCATAATTTGAGGGCTAAGTAGAAAAAATCGAAACCCAAACCGAACACAAATGGTTTGAAAAGATAAAAACCGAAAAAACTGAACCCTATCGGGTTTACAAACCGAAAGAAACGAAATTTCGGCCCATGCACACCCATAGTTTACGTTATGTTTATTTTGTTGTTTTGATTAATATATTTAAAAAAATAATACTATCTATCTTTTACTTTTTCTAACTTTGTTTTAAGAATGTGGGCCACCGTTTCCGATTATTACGCCCCTTAAACGTTCCTGATTTCATAAGAAATCATACCAACCAAACTTTTTTTAATACAAGCTTTGCTATCAATTTTTATTATCATATACTAACTAGGTTAGGTTTGTACTTTATATATTATACACTTTGTATAAAAAATATTAAATCATTACTAATAAATTCTTTCAAAAATATAAAACAATCATGTTGAGTTAAAATACTTTTAAAATTACATATAAGTTAGTATTTTAAATATTAAACAACAATATTATTTTTTAAACTTAAGTTTTTAAAAAGTTTGTTGTTTTTTAACATTTTTTAAAATTGTTTTTAAATGTCATATATGAGATTTCGGGTGTCATGCTTAAATTTTAACTAGATAGGACCTTGTATATAGAAAAAACTGATCGAGGATAATTTTAATAACAATAAACAAACAAAATAAGTGTAACAAAACAATCTATTTACATAGTTGAAATAAATCTCCCCTCTTAAAAGTCAATAAATATATGTCAATTGCATATCAATATTATATTTTTTTACTCAAAAGAGAGTTGACTATCTTTAACTTCTTTTGTAGATCTCCTTGTATTGATTGTTTATAACTTATTAAGCTTACTAAAAAACATCTAATCATTAATAAGTTATAATTATTTTTTATATATTTTAGTCGATTTACGTTACTTAAACGCGAAAACTATAACTTCATGTCTGTTTGATTTTATTACGCAAAAACAATTAACGTTGCATAACCTTCAAACTCATTGCTAGCAAAACGCTCGACGTATTATAAACTGTGTATAACTATATATGTTATTTTCTTCTCAACCATAAACTATAAAATTATAGCATGTATATAATATATAATATAGAGTATTGTACTATTGTATTTAACAATAAATCATATATATGGAAAAAGAAAACACGAAAAAACAACACGATAGACACTAGACACCTCAACTCTTGTTTATTTATTTACTTATTTATTTATTTATTTATTTATTTGAAATATTAAATTAAATTTAATGACTCAGAGTGTCGGTAGCCAAATAAACACAAACTAGTCCTTTAACTTTGCTTTCATCACAAAATACCCGCTCCAGTTTCAATCATCGCTTTACACAAAACAGAATCCAAACAAATATAAACTGAAAATGTTCTCTCTTTATATTTTATTATTTTTAATGAAACTAACCGACACTTTTATAATATATTTTTCAAAAAAAAAATTGCAGAATTGAATTATAAATCAATAATTAATCAACGACAAGCTTCATCCTAAAAACACAAAACATGTCCGGTATATTTAAGTTAAATTTTAAATAAATGTTGAGTATTTAATTTATTGAACGGTAATAATTGATTGTCTTGCACGTCACTAAAGAAAAACTCGTATATCAGCTGTACCATATATATCTCATCAATTCATGATGAAATATTTAAAACTCCTCTATTTTGTTTATGGGAAAAAATCGTTTTTTTCTATAATCATTATTTTAACCACGTAATACCTGCATTTGATAAATCTAAATATATTAATTTGGATAGCTTAACCTTTTGTTTTACATTAATAGAAAATTACAATATATCTAACATAATATAATTATCAATTAGATTTTGAAGCACAATTTAAGTTTTAATATAAAAAAGGATGAAATATCTCCTTCAAATAATATAAATATAAGTATGTCAAAAAATTTTAAAGAAATTACCTTACATACAACTCATTTATTAGTGAAATTTATGACAAAACAATTATGACATAACAATGTATTCAAAGTTTGTAAAAAAAGGTATGCATCATTATACTAAAATCAAAATTGCATAGATCCTTTTTCAAAATTCCCATATACACTAGACACTTGTATGTATTTTCTCATAAACTTTTTTAATTTCATTATTATAACCAAAATCAAAATGGCATATATCCTTTTTCAAACTTTTCATAATTGCATATTTACTCAACCTAGAACCAAAACTAAATGTATTCTCTTCCAAACTTTCTTAAAAAACATATTTGCCTTACTCCAACACTAAAATTGTATAATGTTTTAAATTAATTCATGTAAATCATTTTATTATTAAAAACAAATACAATGTTATTTTTGCTAAACCTTTAAACCTTATTTAAGTAGTTTTTTTACTTTTATTTAAAAAGTTCATAGCTAGCTCACACTATAAACTCGTCCAAAAAATATTAGTTTTTGTAAACCAGCATATCTAAGTCGGTAATAGAGCCTCGCCTAAGCCAAGTTGGCTTGGGTTATTGCTTAATTTGTTTGCTAGTTTAGATTATATGCAAAATAGACACACACATAAGAAAGTTAGAAAAATAAAGCAAACTATCATGAATGAATGAATAAGCATAAGATTAAAAAAAAATCAATGAGCTAGCTTTAATTAAAAAACTATAAGAAATGTTTAAAAATATATATATATTTTAAATTTTCAAGTAAAGCCCTACTCTCTCCTGAACAAGTAAGGACCTGTTAGCCTTGACGAAGATGAGGATAAAGAGTAAGGATTGAAGCCCTCTTAGCTAGGCCATACACTGGCACGTTTTATTGAGCCACATTTTTAACTTGTTAGAAAATTGAGTCAAGTTGAGACAACTTGTTTAACTTCAAGCTGAGCTTGTGCCATGATTTATTGGTTTGACTCGTTTATAGTCATATTTTTTATTTTCTATAAAAACACAAAAATATTAAATAATAAAAAATGCACACACAATTACATTATACACACACTACTTATAGATGAGATTGATATTGTATTGATACCGAACATGCACCATACTAAAACTATTGATACCAAAAGCGATCGAAAGTTTAAACCAAACATCGTTCTTATTTTATCAGTTTAGTATCGATATCGATATCGGTATCGGTATCAATATCATTGAAAATATCATAAAAAGTACTGAAACTAAATTATACATATACCAAAAAATAAAAAAAAAAAATTTAATGAATATAATTTATATAAGCATTTACATATTTCTCTAAATCATACTTTAAAAGAATTATACATTATGAATTAAAAATTTGTAAAAATATGTAATTTTAAGTTAGGTTATGCTCTTTAGAACCGTGAGTGTCAAGATTATAAAGTTATGGTATGGGTTTACATCTTCATTAGAACATGGAGGTCATCATGTGCAATTACTATTGACCCATGTGAACTCCTGCCACCATTTTCATCTACAGATCTCACCTTGCTTCTTATATGTAACCAAGAATCAAACTGCACTTCTATCGTCTCTTTTGGTTTCAATTTCGATTTCATGTTGTATATTAGTAATTGTTAGAAAACCCTAGGAATCACGCATCTAGATTGATTGTTGTCGCTGTGTGTGGATCCGTGCAAAATGGGAATAGATCCAAGGCAGATAGTTGCAGGTGTGCTTACAGTCACTATGTTTGTAATGCTTGGTGACATGATTAAGCGACAACACTTCGATTCGCCGATTTCTCATGTATGTTTCTTCAATTCTTAATCTCATTACTGAATTATACACTTAAGCGTTACTTTTCACTTGATTTCTCGTTAAATTGTTCATTTTGTTTGAAATTTGTCGGATTCGATTGCTGAATCATAGCGTTACATACATCGTTTGCTTGATTTGGATCAACTGGCTACTAGTCGATTACACAAATTAACAAATTAGCTTCCGTGTAGGTAAATCATGCCGGATCGACGGAGAATTTTGACGATAATAATGATTTAGAGACAAACTTTGCAGTCAATAGCGATGGTTCGTGGAAGGAGGAAGATGCTGTTCTCAGGGCTTGTTGGTCTAAGTCAACTTTAGGTCAGTGTTGCAGACAAGAACTGATCTACAGATCTGCATTATGTTATTCATAATTCATGCATACATACATATATTCATATATACATATGCACAGACAGATTTCTAACTTGAGTTGCTTTCAATCTTTCAAGCAGAAGAACCTGAAGAATCTAGAGGGTTTGTCACTTTCTCATTAACCAATGGACCTGAATTTCATATTTCTCAGGTAAAGAATCAAAAGAATCACCACATTTCATCCTGTTTCTTATGTCCAAAATCATGCTTTGCAATCTTTTTGTTTTAATTTGTGTTGGATCTCATCTTAACCATGGTGATTGTGATTACTAACCTCAGATTACAGATGCATACTACTAGTAATCATGCATTGCAACCTTTTTGTTTTAGTTTGTGTATGTATGGTTTCATCTTAAACATGGTGATTGTGATTATAAACCTCAGATTACAGATGCAGTAGTAGTGGCAAGATACCTGAAGGCAACGCTTGTGATTCCAGACATTAGGGGAAGCCAACCTGGTGATTGGAGGTTAGTAGCATCACATTCGTTTAGTGTCGGTTTTAGTTTTGAATGATTATGCTTTTTGAATAATCAATGTATATAACCTGCTTTCAAACTAATTAATCAAGATTCATTATCATGCACTGAATATATCTAATAATTAGTTTGCTGACATGGGAAAGTCAATTATACGTGTCTTTCAGGAATTTTGGAGATATTTATGATATTGAGAAGTTTGTAAGTAGTCTAGATGGAGTAGTAAAAGTAGTAAAATCCCAGCCTGCTGAATTATCAACAAAAGATCTTGCTGTTTTGAGAATTCCAAATAGAGTAACCGAAGATTACATTGCAAATAACATTGAACCCGTATTTAAAACAAAAGGAAATGTAAGGCTGGCAACTTACTTCCCTTCTGTGAACATGAAAAAGACCCGCGTACCTGAAAACGAAGAGAGAAATTCAGTGGGATGTTTAGCCATGTTTGGAACACTTGAGCTACAACCAGAGGTTCGAGAAGTTGTTGACTCAATCGTTGAGAGGCTCAAAACCTTGAGCCGCAAGTCAGACAGCGAGTTTGTTGCAATTGACTTGAGGCTTGATATGTTGGAGCAAAAGGGTTGCCAGGGTTCTAAAAAATGTTATGGCCCACAAGAGATTGCGTTGTTCTTGAAGAAGTTAGGATTTGACAAAAACAGTGCTGTTTATTTGACACAATCTAGATGGGATAGCAGTCTTGATACATTGAAAGATCTCTTCCCAAAAACTTACACTAAGGTAATATAGAGATTAAATGTTTAAATACCTTTTTTCTAACGTCTAATACCATGCTAACCAATGGGACCGAGTAAACAGCAGCTTCTGCTGAACAGGTGACCTTTAAGGGGGTTAAGGAAGGAACACAGTATAAGTTCGATTTAAACCTGAGACCTCTATTAGAGAATTTAGAGGGACTCATGCTGCGTCACCCTTTGAAGATTTTAATTACTTATTATTTTTTATTTTTTATTTTTACAGGAAGGAATTATGCCGATGGATAAGAAGCAAAAGTTTCTGGGATCGGATTCTTCAGAATACGAAAAAGTGATAGACTTTTATGTATGTTCAGAGAGTGATGTGTATGTACCAGCAATTTCTGGGTTGTTTTATGCAAATGTTGCTGGTAAAAGAATAGGTTCAGGGAAGACTAAAATACTGGTTCCTGATGATTCTGCTGCTCCTGGTTCTAATGTTGGGAATTATTTGTCCAGATACGTATCAAAGAAGACCCACATGGCGTATTCATGTTTCTGTTAGAACAATACGGTACCCTTTGCATATTGAATAAATGCTTGTAATTGGGGGTTAGATTGTTTGTGTTTTTCCTTTTTTTTAGATTGATTTTGATATATTTATGTGAAAAGGGGCTCTAAAGAGAGTGCCAAAAGGATGAATCATATGTTTTGTGTTCAAATGCAGTTTTTGATTATATGAATGATTGGAGTGAAATGATATGTGAAGCATAGATTGGATTTTGAATAAAGTGTCATTTTTCATCCTTTGTCGTTTGACTAGAATTGTCATTTTAGTCCAATAGTTTAAGTTTTGCCTAAGAGACATTGTAGTTTTAAATTAATTGTCGTTTTGGTCCACTTACTTAAAGGAACTCCCGAGCATTTGTCAGTTGTGTCGATCCTCATAAGGAGAAGTTTGGTTTCAAACCTCGGATGGGATTCCAACTAATCATCTTTTTAGATGTATACAAAGAGAAAGCCGTGTGCAATGAAAATTGCAAGCATGGCTTGGTAAGAGATTTTTACTTATTTAACAAAGAAATTATATACTCTAGAAAATACTTGGTAGTATAATACTATAATCTATGAAGAAAGAATACCGACTCCTGAGGATGCTTCAGAATCTTTTAGGTTGTTCGTTTGAGAACCACAATCTTTTGCTCTGGAACTTAATCATTTTCTTGCATATGAGAAGACTTTCTAGCTTAATAGGAAGGAAGGAATCCTTACAAGCGTTGTTTGTATCTACTATAATACTTTTTGCAAGTTAGTTATTCCAGGTAGTTCATATAAATGATCAGGCTAATGACGTATACAATATCACGGTTAAGTAAGTGAACCAAAATGACAATTAATTTAAAACTACAATGTCTTCTAGGTAAGATTTAAATTATTGAACTAAAATGACAAATTTAGTGAAAACATTGATGAAAATGATACTTTATTAGTGGATTCATCTTATCAAGATAGAGCAAATCCTTTTATGAAAGGGTAAAATAAGACTAAACAAACATCCATTTAGAACATTCATTACACATTTACACATTTGAGTCTTAATTTCCATCTTTAAAATTTAAAAAATTCTTTTATTTTCATGGCCTGAAACTGAACCGTTAACACCCCTAATATTGAAGTATATGCACATAATTTCCTAGGTTTTACATATAGTTGAGCCTTTTAATTATACATATGGCTATATAGCTTTTATGTTGTATACATAAAGCCTTTTTTTTTTGCTGTTTTCTTAAGCAACTATAGTTGTTTAGTTGTAGAGCTAGTTTTACCGCTTTATCAGTTTTAAAGTAACTAATTATTTTTCCAATATCACTAGTAAATTCACATATGGGACATTTAAAACCTGTGTATTGCAACTGAAACGTAGATTATTAACATAATATACCAGTACAATATAGTATATGAATTAAAAAAAAAACAATTTAATAGAAAAATATTTAAGAAAACTCAAAACTGATGAGGAGCTAACCTTTTGAACCAACTCTATGCTATTAAAATTGTTTCAATCTTTACCTGTTTTAACATGTTACCTTACCTGATTTGTTAAAGAAGAATCAACATTATATCTTTGTATGCTAAATTTTGACAATTTGATTTCATGATCTTTATTGCCTTAACAAAACTCGTTAATCTAGAAAGGAGAAAGAGGCTTAGGCTATGTGTTATGCATCACCCCACATAGGCGCCACATAATCAACCAACAGCATCACCCTCTTATCACTCTACATCATCTTTACATATGTTATCTATCACTCCCCCATCACTTCCCTATCACTCCCCGTCATCACCGCCTTTTCCTCCCTTCCTTTATCTTTCACCCCGTGATGTCCCTCACGCCTGCCCCCCTCACGCCTCTTACATGCCCCTGTGTAATGGGGGAGGGCGGCACTGGGGCGTGACCGACCCCTCTCACGCCCCCATCACCCACCATAACACATAGCCTTATTGTGCTGCAACAATTATAGACTTCACCTCAATTCATTCTCCAAAATTTTTAAAATATGTTGCCTGAATCTTTAAATAAAAACCGTATCAAAATTAAAAAGATAAACCAATCACAGATTGTAAAAAAGAAAAAAGAAGCAAATCCAAGGCGTAGCTAATTGGAAAAAACTACCAGCAAAGACGATTCCACACCACCGTCACCGACAACCAAGCCATTGTAGCTAACACCGAAAAAAATCATGAACCAAAACCCAAAAATTCTCAAAGTTTTAAAATAGCCTCCAAACATCAAAACTAACAAGAAAACAAATATCCGGTATACAAACTTATAAGTGAGATTTACGCACACAATCTTAAATCAATCGTCAAAAGTCAAAACAACTATTGTTTACCACTGTCAGGAAAACACCATGATCGAAATGGTCCATGTCCACCTCAACGGCTCAACCATCGACTTTTTTGGAGGGAATGAAACTTAGCCACCCTTGTGACTCAAATGAAGGAGCATATAAGATTTAAAGATTTTCTTTCTTTTTTTATTTATTTAGGTATGTAATATATTTTGTTATAATAAAAATAACGAAAGTATAAATACTTGTTATACGTATGTTAAAGAATGATGTTTTTACATTGTGTAACAATAAAACCAAATATGTAACATACATGCTACAAAGACATAATTTTTTTATTTTCTTATAACACTAGCCTAGAAAACCCGTTTATTACACGGGTTGAATAGTAAACATTATACTTTATTAACACTAAATATTAATAAATATTTAATAATTATATTTAGGATATGATATAATTGAATTATTATTTATTAACCTGTAATAAATTAGTAAATTAATAAAATAAGAAAGAATATATTTTTTTAATATTTACTTACTAAAAGTTAATAGTATTAGTTAGGAGAGAGAAGCGGGAAAAATATTATCAGATTTAATGAGAATGCGACATATGTCTCCTATTAATACACCTTTATTAGAAAAGGAAGATATATTACATGCCTAAATACAAAAGAAAAAGAAAAATAAATAAATATATTTGAATATTACACCGGATTTCATGGGTTCTTTCAATTCAAGTTTTTTTTAGATAAGGCATTTTAAAAGCCTCGTTAAGAAAACTTTGAAAACCTTGAAAAAACCCACAAAAAAAGTTTTTTTTTTTGTTTTTTACTTCTTTGTAACATTATTATGGTCATTTAAAAAAAAAGTGCCATGACAATGTTTTTTTAAAAAATAATTTGTAAACAATATAACACAAATTTAATTGATTCGTCTAGACCTGACAAATGTGTTACACAGTAGCGGATACAAGGCAATGGGAGGGGGGGAGATAGGCCCCCCGTAGGACCTCGCGAGCATATGTTAAAACATATTGTTTTTAAATAATTTTCCTTAATTTTGAAACAAAAAGGGGCACAAATGTTATAATAAGGAGCACAAATCTTATCAAAAGGACACAAATCTGATTACAAGGGATATCAATATGAATATATGATTACAAGTGGCACAAACTTGATTACAAATGGCATAATTGGAAGTGAATAATGAAAAATGCGTTCTTTTCATAGATTTTATACGAATATAAATCTGTGATGTAACATTGAAATTGATTACTTAAACAATCGTTTTTTAAATAGTTTTGATATGTTTGTTTTGTGGTTTCAACTAACCCGACCAACTTTTTACCCGGACCGATAGGTTTGTTTTGTGTTTTCAACTAACCCAACAGCCCACTTTTTATCCAAACCCATTTTTACCACTCATTTTTTGCCCCCCGTGAAACAAATTTCTGAATTCGCCACTGGGGTTACATGATGTTTGCATATGTGACACATAGTTTACATTTTATTTACTTTTAAAAAAATGGTATGCGCTTTTCTTATTTTTTATAAAAATGACTATTAATGTTACAAAACTATTAAAAAAAAACTAAAAAAAACTTTTTTACATGGTTTTTTTTTCAAGTTTTCAAAGTTTTCTAAAAGAGGTTTTTTAATTGATCCACCACCTATGTGTGTGTGTGTTAGTGAGATTTCATTTGAAAACTCAAAATAAAATTCGCAAAATTAAAAAGTTAATGCCTTTTTTTTTCTTTTTTAGAGAAAAAAACAAGCTGTCAAAATACACGCACCAGAGCACTTTCAATAGAGGCAACCTTAAAAAAAATAATAAACCACATGATACCTTAAATATGCATTTTTAGGGTTAAGTTTTTTGGGGAGAGTTTAGCAGTTTAGAATTTAGCTTATAGTTTTTAAGGTTAAGATTTTAGCTTTAAGAACTTTAAATTTAGGGCTGAGGTCAATTGGAGTTTTATTTAAGCCGGTTTTCTGAGGTTTCCCACCAATAAACCCTTCCCTACACACACACAATTTAAATGTTACAAGACCGGTTCCAATCTAAACCGAACCATCAAATCCGCCAAACCGTCAAAACCAAAATCTCAAACTGGCCTAATAGTCGTTCTGTTTGAGCGGTTCGGATAGTTTCCACATTTTATGAACACCCCCTAGAATCATTGAATGAATCAAGTGAAGTTTTGAATCATAAACAAGGTTAAGACAAACCATATATGATTCTTGAGGGCAATGTGAGTAAAAATGTAAAATTCCCCTGAATGTGAAACTGTGATTACCTATTTCTTTAATAGCCTGCTCTCTGTTTTTTGTTCCTCCATGGAGATGAAAATCCAGCTATCCACATCTACAAACTTGTAAATAATAATGATTAAATTTCTTGCACTTTATGGGGGTGGAATAACTGGATTGTGGGCCTCAATATCAACATGTCTAATCCCAGGAACAATTTCCTGTATCGCCTTTTCAAGTCTATCAACTTCACTCCCTAGAGCAGTAACTACCTCTTCACCTATAATCATATTCATAGATGTAAATTTCCAATCATTAAATTAAAACCTTAAAAATGATATAATTACAACTTATACCATAGAAAGACATGATCTTAAGCATTTCAGCATCATCTTTCTCCTTTGCAGCATTGCGAAACTGTGCACGTAATTGTTTGCAAATTTTTTAATCATAATTAGATCTATGAGTAGGAGCTTGGTTTTAAAAGAAGAGCATGAGGCAATCTGAAAACACCTCAGGGGCTTGAAATAGTGCCCCAGATACATCTATTCAATTAAATTATGAATAGATGCTGATTCCACATATATGAATTGTCTGAAAGAAAAATGGTTAACTTAGGGTTTATTAACCAAATGGATTAAGAGATGATAAAAGCTTTACTTGATACAAAAAGTTGAGATGTAAAATCAATTAGTTGGGATGTAAACGTCTCGCATACGTGATGTGTGCACCTCAACCATCGTGCTTTTCTTTAACCAAGATTAGGAGACATGATGAACTTCTTTACCTTTTTAGCCCACTCTTCAGGTCCAGTTCTACTAAGATAATTCTGCACCAATGTCACCCCATTGAAATCTGCACCGTAAAATTTTGAATCATTTAACGTACGCCAAACCACGGATAATAAGAGAATAAGAGAGCAAAAGTTCTAGAGTTTTTTGTTACCTATTTCGGCTTTAAATCTAAAGAAGCCAGGTCCAATCACCTCGCTTTTGCAATCATATACAGAATCTACAACCTGCAACAGGAACATATAGATAAATGTAACCTAGTCACAATGCATTTATTGGAGTTAAGAATCATGTAGAAGAATACTTACCGGATCGTTTTTCAAAAATTCAAGAACCCTTTTCATGTCATGATCATCGATTGCTCTACCAATCAATGCATGCCGATTTCTTTGAATAAGAAATATGGCCACCTGAAACAGAAATTACAGAAATCGGGTAAATACTATAGAATGAGTTGACAAGAGCGTGTAGTATAAATATTGTTATAAAAAGTAAGCAGACTTTGACTTCTCTATTTATAAGTTACATAATGATATGATCATAGAACAATCTATTATCATCAGTAAAGGAATGGAAAATCATGCTGAAATTGCATAGAGATGTATATTGATGGTTAGTAAAATTGTAAAAATTAACATATATTTTGATAATCCCAAGAAAATGATTTGTGATGAATAGTTATAAGCAAACTAAAAGTACTAAACAAACATCACTATGAAACTTTTAGATTTATGGCTGTGTAACAAGTTGAATAAAATTTCAGATTTTATAAGTTATAACTCCAAATTTGGAATGAAATATAGGAAATAGATTATTACAAAACAAGTACCACTCCAAGAAGGTGTCCAACAATGATAGAACCAATGGGATCATAAATAGGATTCCCAGTCATTTTCACGGCAACTAATGATGTAGCAGCGATTAAAAGGCCAGTAACTGCAGCACCATCCTGCACTGTCACTTGGTTTAGAAACATACTGATACCAAATATTAATATATTACAAGACAATATAAGCTTGGATGATGGTTATTAATTCATTTCATTTATTTAATATATGGCTTAATTTATGTTTTAACATGTTTCATGATATCACAAGTGGCTAGAAGCCTAGAATAATGATATTTAAAGCAAGAAGCTTTGACCTCTGTCATGACTGCAACAGAAGTTGGATCATGTCCACGCCATACATAGTCTCTTACTGTCATGCCTTCTGCAGCTGCACCTTTTCTGACAGCATGTACAGCCACGGCAAGAGAAGCACCTAAAACACCAAACCCCTTGTTTCTTTAAATTCATTCACACATTTGCATCAATCAATTAGTCAAAGTATCAATGTCACCTTCAATAATGAATGAGCCACCAATCACTAAAGCCGCATACATCATGTTTCCAGGAGGCTAAAAAACACAAGTGTTAGATAAGAAGCAAATGGTGCTCGATATTAAGTGTTAGCTAACAATAACTTATTAAAAAGATCACCTGTGAAGTCCACAAATTTTGAAATCCATGTACAATGGTGGCACCAGAACCAAGACAAAAGATTCCAACAGCAGATATTAAAGACCAAACAAATCTTTCTTTGGAGTAACCATACCTAACATATATGAAACCACAAAATGCAAAATATAATCATGATCTTCTTCCATGCTTGGCTTTAAAAGGTGTGCATGGCATCAAGGAAAATATATCTGGACTTCAGGCGACGCCTCATGTACAACAACAACAACAACAAGCGTACCCAGTAAAAATCCCACTTAAAGTGGGGTCTGGGAGGGGAAAGATAAAGACACACCTTACCCCTATCTACAAGTAGAATAGAGAGGCTGCTTCGTTTGAGTCCCCTGGCTCAGAAAACCCGAAATTTTTTTTTTTTTTTTTTTGAAAACATGTAACGAAGAGTAGGAGCGTAAAGCATACAGATAAAGCACTAACGATTTAAACTTAAGCAAATAAGCAGGTAAGTAGTTAAGCAGTTGAGCACTAACCACATAGATCATCAAGCCAGACTAAAACAAACCACAGAGAAACCAAACCCATAACCCAATTATGACATTAAAGCAAATCAAACAAAAACAAGCATGAAGTATCATACACAAACAAACATACCCCCAACCCGCAAGCATGCATATAACACATATAATCTCCTATCCTATAACCCATTGTGACATTTAAGCAATCAAACAAAAACAAGCATGCAGTATCATACACAAACAAAACATACCCCCATCCCGCCAGCATGCATATAACACATATAATCTCCTATCTTAAATCCCAAGAACAGCAAAGATTTAACCCACAACCCCAACCCGCAAGCATGCATCATATACCCCAAACTAGCAAAGAAATAGCAACAACCACGATCCCTAGAAAAGGCTCTATGTATCCTGCACCTTTATTCTTCGCCTCCACGTACTCCTATCAAAGATCATGTCCTCAGAGAGGTGTAGCTCTGTCAAATCATGTCGAATCTGCTCATCCCATGTCAACCTCGGTCTACCCCTTCCCCTTTTACCCTCCACGATGAGAAGTTCTACTTTCCGAACAGGTGCCGACTGGCTTCTTCTCCTCACATGTCCAAACCATCTCAATCTTCCCTCCCTGACCTTGTCCGAGATGTTTGCCACCTGTAATCTCTCCCGGAAGACTTCGTTCCTTATCCGATCGAGCCTTGTGTGGCCGCACATCCATCTCAGCATCCTCATCTCTGCTGTCTCAAGCTTTCTTGCTTGGTTCTTCTTAATCGGCCAACAATCTGTGCCGTACATCATTGCTGGTCTGATCGCCGCTCTATAAAATTTACCTTTAAGTTTTTCTGGAATCTTCTTGTCACATATGATGCTCGTTGCTGCTCTCCACTTTTTCCAACCTGCCTGGACTCGATGCGCTATGTCACTGTCAATGTCCCCATCGCCTTGTATAAACGATCCTAGGTACTTGAACTTTGTCGTCCTTGGCACCTCTTGGCCTCCAATAGTCACATGATCATTTTCATCTTCCACGTTTGCTCCGCTAAACTGACAATGCAGGTACTCCGTTTTTGTCCTACTTATGCGCAAGCCTCTTTGCTCTAAAGCGGTTCGCCACTCTTCTAATCGAACATTTAGCTCCTCTTTTGTTTCTGCCACTAAGACAATGTCATCCGCGAAAAGCATACACCAAGGTATATGAGCCTGGATATACCTCGACAGTTCATCTAGAATAACCGCAAAAAGGAAGGGACTTAATGCCGATCCTTGGTGTAGTCCCACCTCCACTGGGAAGAAGTCTGTGTCTCCCACAGGTGCTCTGACACTAGTTTTAGCATCTGCATAGGTATCTTTGATGACCTCAATATACCTCTGGGGAATACCTCTACTCTCCAAGCTATCCCAAATCACCTGTCTTGGTACGCTGTCGTACGCCTTCTCAAGATCGATGAATACCATATGCGACGCCTCATGTACACTTATTCAAAATCACGTCCTGTATGAGGCTTATACGTAAAAACAAACAAAGGGGTGAAGGCATTAAGAAGTATTTACATGGTAAAAAGGGTGATATGTTAAACAGATAAAAGAGAGTTTTTGGTTGTAAATAAAACTTATTTTTTTGAGTACTCGCGTGCGTGATGTGCACACCTCATGCCTCACCTTTTGGCACCTAGACACTTGCACTTTTATAAATCAAGCTTCCATAAAATAAAATTAAATATAACTACTAAAATGATTATGAGGTTCATGCACTATTGAGGCTAGAAATAACTAATACAATAAAAGAATACTATGTCTAATAAACTGAAGAGCATATGTTATTATGTGCCTGCCTTGGTTTTAATATGTGTGCATCAGGAGTGAATGAATTATGATGCATTGATGCGATGACGAGATTACATCAATGCAGCTGATGTGATGCAATTTCATGATGCATGCATCAGAAGCGCATAATGCTATGATGTGTGATGCAGCTTGATAAAATCATGCAGCTGATCAGAATTTGAACAGAATAGATGATCATCTGCATGGTTTCGAAGTTTTTCATATCTTAATTGAACAAATCTAACCATCCATTGAACAATAAGTTTGAGTATTTGAACAAATTAGAACATGGATTGAAAAATCTAACAAGAGATTATGAAAATATCTTATATTTTAGAATTTAAAAGTTAACAATTTAAAATATTATCTTAAAATATTTTACTTAGTATTTTTTAAACAATTTTTTAATAATAAACGCCTTGCATGCATGATATGCGCACATCACACATCAGCTTTTTTTTAAAAAGAAAAAAAAGCGCATCAGAGCGCCACACACATTATAGAACCAAGGTGTCTGCAACTCTGCATATGACAAGTTTTAAGGATTGCAAAGTGAAATAAAATACTTACGGATGAAGAGCATCTGGAGCGCGTTTTGAACTGTTTAAACCATACAAAAGAAGTGCCTACAACATCAATATTTGTTCAATTCTCATAACTTATTAATACAAAGAGATGGCCAAGAGAACAACCAAATACAAAACACAAACATCAGTTAAAATTGCAGATTGCTCAATGGCTATTTCACCTGATTTGCAAAATCTGCAACCGAATGCACAACTTCAGCTAGCATGACATGGCTTGAGGTGACAGTCCAGATCCCAAACTTGAGTGAAAATACAAGAAAGTTGCACCATAGAGCTGTCGTAACTGCTCGCTGGCTAGCCAGAAAATATGACCCAATTCAAAAAGAATTCAGAACCAGTAAATATACAAGACAAGTTAGATTTCAATAATCCAAACTACTACCAATTGTCTGATAATAATCCATACTAACAAATTTATGCCACTCATAGATTGACACATGATTAACACCTGATTTTCACTCAATTTTGCTTACAAATAAAGAACGTTTCCTTGTTTATCATGTAGTGTGAATCAAGCGGAAGTCAAGTATAAATAAATTCGAGGTGTAAATTTCTAATAACTGTGTGGCTAGGATTGTCCCTGCAATGAAAGTGGTTAAATTGTTATTATAGATTAGTAAAGTTTGAATTGTTATTATCCAATTCGATATAAACAATTAAGCTCACAAAATTCTTATCAAAGCATATCGTCAACTAACAGAGAACAGCATACCTATGATCATCATCAACCTCTATCTTCTTAATTTTTCTAGTTCCAGTGATATAACCTGCAAAATGGCGACAATTTTGTTTGTTAATCTGCAAAACAAAACATGAAACGAAAGAATTAAACAACAACCTCTTTAACTTACTCCGGTGAATAGAACAGCGGTAATTAGCGTCATACGGAAAGAGAGTCGCCGGAAAAGACTCACGGCGTGGTAGCGAGAACGTATGAAGGTCTGTAATGAAATGATGATCGGAGGTTCGCAAACTACGACAAGAATGAGAATGAACTGCGTGGCTGCGTTGGGCTCCGGCGGGAGGATCGAGGATTCCGGCGATCAGAGGGGAGAGATGACGACGATGAAGGCGGGAGAGGAAAAAGCGATAATGGTAGAGTGGCATGGATGTTGTTATAGTAGGAAGATTACTGTGAAATGCATAACGCCATTGTTGTTGTTTATCAGGTTTCTAGGGTTTCAATTTGAAGCTGTTTTATAAAATCTTTGAAGCTGTTCCGAACGTCGTTCAATAAAGAAGAAAGAACGGAAAAATGACAAGCTTTTAACATATTTTTTCTTCCAAAATAACCACACTACGACCTATCGACTCAAGAACCAAATGATTTCGGGTTTCCCTCCCACACAAGATGTTCCATGAAGTATTAAGTTTTTTTCAAGACTGGTGACTTGATGGTGGATAAATCGGATGGTATTGCTGATTTACTGGTGACTTGATGTCGGATATAATCGGATGCCTAATGGTGACTTGATGTCGGATACAATCGAATGGTATTGCTGATGACTTTTTTTTTTAACAACAATAATTTATAAAAACCAGGCTAGCGGAAACTAGCAAAACACACCCGTATACAACCATATTAATCAGCCCTCGATAACATCATTTATAAGCTTCTCCTATTAGGGGTGTGCACGGTTCGGTTCGGTTTTTGGCTAAAACCGCAACCGAAACCGACATAGTCGGTTTTTATTTATTACAAACCGTTCGGTTTTCGGTTTTTTTGTCGGTTCGGTTTTCGGTTTTTTCGGTTTTTTTTACTTTTCTTTTGTTTTTGTTTTTTTTGTTCTATCTTATGTCCAACACTGAAAATGAAAACATGATTAACAATTAATAAATTAATTGATTGAACATCAACTAATTAAAATAAAACAAAATAATTATCATCATGTTCTTAAATTTAAAAAAATCAAAAGTAAATAACTAAATATGCAATAATTCCGATCTTTACCTTTTAAAATTGTAGATTTCATCTAATCTAAATTTTTACCATCTCCAATGGTAAACTTTTTTGTGTGTTTTTTCCCGTTATATATGTATGAAAATAGCAACACACACACACACACACATATATATATATATTAATTTTTTAAAAATATTAAAAATCGGTTCGTTTCGGTTTCGGTTTTTCATACTCTAAAAACCGAAACCGAACCTAAAAATTCGGTTTCGGTTTTTTTCGGTTCTGTTTTGCCCGGTTATTCATTCGGTTTGGTTTTTTCGGTTAATTTGGTTCCGGTTCGGTTTTTTCGGTTTTTTGCTCACCCCTATCTCCTATCATACAAACAATTTATTTCACCTATAATTTTATAATACCTTCACATGGATCCTTCTCCTACTTAGCCCATTTTGTTGCTATCTGCTTGCCTCTGATTGTCACCCAAATGAAAGTCTGCACTTTAATTTCTTCCCCCAAGCTATCAACCGAGATTCTCTTTTTATTGAAAGTCCAATTATTTCTGCAATGCCAAATAAACAAAACGGTGGATAATGTTATGGTCATGATCACCTTTTTCTTAATCCCCACCACTAAGCCATCGACTAATGAAGCCAAAATATTGTGTATTGATCCGTGGAGAATGAAATTGCTCTTTGCCCACCATGAGATCCGCCTCCAAATCTCTTGCACCACTAGGCACCTAAAGAATAGATGTACATAAAGGGCATACTAGTGTTTGCATTTGTAATCCCCTTATCCCCAAGTTAACCCTAAGAGGGATGCGATTTAGTGCTAGCCTCCATACAAAACAATTGATCCATCTACACCATAATATCCTACTTGTGGGGTTATACTATGATGACTATCAATCCAATTCCGACACGACTTTGTTGTGGCATGACCTCGTTCCACTTCGAAAGCTAATACATATTTGCATTCATTCCCAGTCCCCTTCAAAAACGACTTTGTTAAGTCGATAGATGCAATTTTGTGATGAGTAAAGCTCATATGTTCTAGAACTTGAAAGACCTTTATCTTCCCCCTCTTGGAAACATGCTACTATGCTAGTGATGAGTAGAAAAGATTATGACACATGAACTTAAACTACGAATGCTTCTAATGAATAAAATATAATTCTATAGCAATTATATATATATATATGAAAACCACGTAAAAATCATGTAAAAAACGTTTTTTTTTTCTGAATTTTTTATAGATTTGTAACATTATTTGGCACATTTTTATAAAAAAATCAAAAAAAAATGTCGAGTGATTTAAAAAAAAAAATTGTAAACCCACGTAAAACATACGTAACGCTGGGCATAGCCACTATATGTAGTATCCAGGGGCGTTAACTTTGGTGCGGGATATGATCCTCCAGCTCGTGTGACTTCGATTCGTTAGGAGTTAATCATTCATTTTTGGGTTGAAGGAATTCACATGTTGTGTTGCAATTTGATTGCTGATAAAAATGAAGGATAAATGAATTACGAAGTAAATGCATATTCACAAGCAAGAACTTGCCAATCAAGTTTGGGCATAAGTGAAGTAGCTTCTCTCCTTATGACCCAAATAAAAATAGGTTGCTTTTAGGAAAACAAAAAATATATAATACAGTGCTCTTGATGACATAATATCATTTGTTCAAAAAGTATGTCATACAATTTGATGAAAAAAAAAAAATCTTAGCTACTGTCTAACCGAAATTATATAAAAAGTGTTGAACCAGCCAAACAAAGCATATACATGTATATATAGAGAGTGTGTGTTTTGGATACAAAGGAAGATTTTGTGTTAATAAGTGTACGAAGAATGAGTGATTATATCGAGCATGTGTTAACTGTTTTTGCGTGATAAAATCACACTGTATAACAATGGGGATGGGGCACATCAAGCATTAGTAAAAATCCTAGACGCCCCCAAAACGACCTTCTTTCCTAGCACGTACTCTAATACGAGGCTTACGTTCTTCTCCGGATGCAATACGAGGAACAATTTTTAGAGGATGGGCTTCGGTGTTAAACACCCACTCATCCAACGATATAACTGACGGAGGCGAAAATAAAAGGTACAGATATTTCAGTGTTTCTGCAAGAAAGAAGCTTTGCATCATGTTGTCTTTCACACCTGTATTAACCTGAAAAGATAGTATGAAATACATACCCAAATTACTATTTATAAGAAAAACATACAAACCGATATTTTGAAATTACCACTTACATCCTTGAGCCCGACGTATCCCGACTCGACACGGGAATTCGTTTCAAATGCTTGAAAGATGTTCCATCCCCATTCTTGATAAGTTTTGTTACCAGTTAAACGCCAGAGATAAAAGAGTGACTCAACTGTCTCTGGTCTCAGTATGTTCCATGATGTACCCACAGTCATATCCTGCGATATTATTACTAACATTATAAAACAAACAAACAAACAAACATATCCAGTATATTCCCACTGTGTGAGGTCTGGGGAGGGTGAGATGAAAACATATATATTTATAATGTTACTAACATTATAACATAATGTGAAATAAAAAATATATATATAAAAATAAATCTACATAAATAAATAACAAATGTAGTAAAGCATACAACGGACCTGCTCCGAATGAAAGAAATAATTTTCTCCAGCCAACTTTGTTGATGTAGACTGATAAAAGTTATAGCATGTAAAAGCAAGCTGCATTAAGAGACTCAGTGTTGTCAATATTGTAGAACGATTGTTAATAGGCTAAAAAGTAAATTGTATCGAAATCTTACTAAAAATGAAAATATCAACATTTATATTGGCAAACCTATAAAAGAAATTATTATTTTAAAAAATTAAAGAAGACATATTTTATCAAAACAATACCTCTTCTGCCAAATTTAAGAATTTTGTGGAATCATCAGGACCATAACCAGATGACCCTAGTGCTATCATTCCTGGTGCAAAGCACGCTAACTCATCCATCTGCACACGTCGTAATAACTAAAATATTTACAATTTTCATAAAATTAATTTTTATTTTTATTTTTTGAATTGGTTACCTTGTCAATCAAAGAATTTCCAATTTTTTCAGAAATATATGTAAAAGATGACGGTGCAGTCTTGCGGACCAAGCTCACTAGACCTTTCATTGATGTCTCCCACATTTCTCTGTTTAGATATTTAATTAGAAATTCAGAATCGTTTTTAAATACCATAAGAACTAATTTTGAAACTAGGATATCTAACCTATAATGCTTCACCTCTGCAGTTTTGTTTCCTTGTATCCAAACTTTAAGTAAATACTCATAAAAACTGTATCCAAAATTAGATTTTGATTAAAATCAAACCACCATAGCATGCAACAATAAACTTTTATTTGTACCTGTCCCCCATGGCCCCAAAAGTAATGGTAGAATGCGATGTTGTTCCCCTATGGGGATTTATATAAATTGGGAGCAATCCATCAGCAGGAAAAGTTTTGTTAAGCACTAAAATAACATTTTCTACCTGAAACATTAATTTACAAATATCATGACAAGTTAAGCTTCCAATTTTTATAATATTACAATGCATGGCAGTATGGCGCTAAGTAGCACAACCAAATACCTTCTGTTGGTACTTTGGATCTCCGGTCCTTTGTGTTAGTGCAATAAACTCCAGTTGCTCTGTCCCAGAATCTGCTAAAATACTATCGCCCTGAAGAAACAAAAGATAATATATGGCAAATTTAGGGAGGAAAAAAAGGGTCAGATATGCTAAAACTGAGATAATCATTAATAAAGTTTAGAACTTACCCCAGTCCAACCAGGGTTATGTGCATTACCATGAACTAAATTGATAAAATTGTAAGGGATGCCAGAAGGTGTATTCCATGCTGGCAGAAGCCTATCAGCTATATCTTTTGCCTTTTCAAGAAAGACATCATCCCCAGATAAGTCATACGCGCTCAGAAGCCCACCAACAACTCTGTTGCAAATTTACATAGTAAAAATTCAAACAATTAGGTGTCTCATCATATGATAATCACTAATATATTCTAAAAAATTAACAATGTATTAAACCTTACAAAGCAACCTTATGGTCGTCTCAAACACGCTGGCATCATAGTTTTTATTGAAGTCCAACGAGTTTGCAACCCACCTAAAGACAGCATATGTGCATTATATAAAAGATAAAGTTTATGGGGTATAAGAAGCTAATTAAATGAATATGGAAAATATATCACACTCTTTAGCTCTTTGAAACTGCTCATCCAGGCCCATTATATATAAAGTATCAAGAGAGTCAATTAATGTTGCACCAAGACCACCAAAGCTATCCACACCATTCTTTGATTGAGGCTAACCAAACAAAATTTAATAAAAAATCAATCAGCATTTTAAAACCTATCAAAACAAAATACTAAAAACAATATGAAGTAATGAAATACCTGAAGCTCATCATGGCCCCAAGCATATTTTTCATATGAGGTCCATGCATGAACCATAGCATCTTTGACCTTTTCTCTCCTCTGATCCTCTATATGATCAGTGGCTAGACCATCTATCTTAGTTAAATCAATTCTTTTTTCTGTGGTGTTTGTCTTTTTAACTGAAACATCACCTTCATGCTTCAACTCTTCTAGCTGCAAGTAGCAATAAATTTTGTAGCAATTAATGATTAAGCAGGACCTAAAGGAATTATATGAACAGAAGTACCATTCATCATTTCATATCTTGGCATAGATAAAAGTGTAAGTATTATATGTCTCAAAAGGCTGTGAAATTTTAAGAATTTAACCCTTTCGCAAAGACAACGAAGTTTAACATGATAGTTTGGAGGACACTTGTTAACAGCTTAAATAGGTTGTGAAACTCAAAAATTAGGTATAAAATTTGAGCAGAGGCCAGAGATGTTTATTATGTACCTTACTTCCTTGGAAGATGGTTTAATTATATAAATGAAAACTTCCTTATAACCATGAACACACACCCTTCTGTGTTGAAAAAAACTATAGTATTACAAAAAAGATAGCAGAATTTTCTAATGTGTTGCTTACGATAAATAAATCAATGACTAATTCAAGAAAATGCCAGAAGTAAAGCCACCAGAATGAAGTTTTAAAATTCTTAATAAGTAAATTGTGAAGCTGTTAGGATGATGGGATAAAATGAAATTGTGGTACCTCAATTTGCAAATGTTCCACTTCTTCTTTCAACGTTAAGATCTCTTCCTGTCAACCAATAGGAAGTTGTAAATATATAAACTAGAGTGATTAGATTGCATTTCAAACTCTTTGATTTAGGTCTCAAGTCCTAATTTTCAGAACAGTATTCAGTATAATTGTGCAAAAAAATGAATCATAGCTAACATTTATTCATTAAATGCATGTATCTATATAAATCTACTATAACATCACTGAACATGTACACAAAGAATTGCATTGGCGATCTCAGCAAGTGAGCAAAATACCCTGTTATAAAATTAGCTTGGGTCTAAATGGATTGTTTTTAAAAAATCATTAATTTAGTTTAAGTCAAAATGTAGTCCATTAGGATAATTTTTAGTGTTTTCTCATAAATATGTTATTAATCATTCTTATAAGTTTGAATGCATTGCAATTACGTACTTTTTAAGTTACTCATCTTAATCCGTATTCTATTAAAGCATTATTCCTCTCAACTTGTTTTATGTTACGAAGTTCCTCATTTCAACTCGGTATGCAATAATAGTTCGCTCAAATCAACCCATTTCTTTTAATTTGGGTGAAGATTGCCACCTCTACACCTAACATAATAGAGCAACAGAAAATCTAATAAAATTTCAAGTAACGAAATAAACGAAATAGTCAAGGAATGTTTCTTTCCGTGAATCTCTTCACACGCGTATACCAGAACGAAATTCACGGATAAACACTTGTTTGCCTGATTCTAGTTTAGCACCCCGCAAATCCAGTGAAAAATAAGAAACTTAGAGTAATGGCACCATGAACCCTAATCTGAAACAATAATGGCGGCCATTGACTATCGCGACGACTTAATCATCTGTGGACGACATTTAAAGTAATTGAAGAGATTATAATTGGACACACTATACACAATACCTCATGCTCTCTGACAAGCGTTTGACGATCCCATACGAAGAACGAGACGAAAACGAAAGCCATGAAGAGCAGAGCAAGACTTTTGGGCCGTTTCAAGTAATAAGCCGGATTAATGTATCTCCATCGGATCGAAGACGATGATGATCTGGTTCTTGCCATTCTTCAGTCGATCTCCAACAACTGTGTGTTTGTGAGTGTGTGTGTGTTGGATATATGCTGCAACTAGTGATCAGTTGTGCAACAAAGCTAATTTAGGGTTCCGAATGTCACAAAGCAGATTAAAAATCGAAAGATAGAATTCGAATCATCAGGTGGAGTGGGATTGAAGCATAGATCTGGCTGGCTGGTGAATGGTGATCTCTCCCGTCTGCAATACGTCTTGTCCGCGGAACGGGAGGAAGACGGATACGATGAAGAATTGTTAGTTGGAAAATTGTTTGAAATCGTGAGTCTTTATTAATTGTTTGAAAATGAAAACGTGAGTATTCGTTATTTTAAATTTTTAAATATTATATCAAATATGTTTTATAATATAATTGGATTGTTTATTATGCTAAAGAAGTTTGACATATGTAAAAAAAAAATTGATTTATCGGTATAAAGATTTCACACGACTATAATTAGGGATTACATCCTATTAATTAAAGTTCTTTATTAAATCTCACTTAAATTAACTGTTACTTTTTAAATTAATTTCATTTTATTATTTAATCAACAAAATTTATCTTACAAAAATTATATTACAATTCTTAAGTATTAGTTATTAATTGAATCATATTATGTTACATAATCTAATTTTTCAAATAAACCCGCGTTAGCAAGCTAACTTTTTGTTGATATACTGAAAAATCATGTTATTTATATGACCTACCATTAAGTCGCTAGCAACATCACAGTATCCCACTCGTTTAGACCGACTGCAGCGGGTGCCCCGCTTGGACAGCGGCTCGGTGGCCTCAAGCGAGAACACCGCCACCTTGTTGCACGGCCCCCATCAAACGCCCTTCCATGGCCCCCACGTCCCACGCCTCTGCTTTTTTCTGATTGGTCCATGTGGAATAGTGGGGAATGGTTTTCAGTAGGGTGACCACTATGGGTTTTAAGGTTTTCAGTGGGGTGATGACGCGGCATGGAATTTCGGTGGAGAGGGTTTTAGTGGGGTGACCGCTGTTGATAGCCTTATTTAACATCATAGGCGCCTCTCTTGGTTAACGAGATTTTCTTGGAAATAGCTTTTTATTCTATGTTTAAGATATAAATAAAGTTTCCTCTCGTTTCATTCATTTAAATTTTTTTGAATGACAATAGTCGATTTACTGACATGTCAAAGGAAGATTATACATTACTCACAACACAGATAATTAGTCAATTTAGGAGGAGATATAGCATTGAAAAACCCTTAGTTATCCAACAACATTTCCTTAGGGTCGATTCTATCGAGCAATTATTTTAAACGAACATGACGCTTTACGAGTGCGAAGTTTATCTTTGAATTGGTAAGATCCAGGTGCGTCGTCGTTTACGTTATATTCTAGAATTCATTTAAGAAAAGAAATTGAAAAAAAATGAAAAATATGTTTGTGTTTATGAATTTTGTTTAACGTAAGAAATGAAATAAAAATAAAACATGATGTATTTTCGAGCTTTCATTTCCTTTTGATTTAAAATGAAATAAAAAGGAAATATTTGCATTTTTTTTCCCTCCCTCATTTTTTTATTCTTTTATGTTCTCTTATTTAATAAATAGTTTAAAAAAAATTGAGATTTTATAGAACTCCCGACACGATCACCCCTGGTTCATCTCATTCTTTCGTGACCGATCTCACCGGCCGTAGTTCACGAATTCCATCTCTCGTTCGTCGAGGGTCGCCAGCGATGGATGGCCCACTGGTAGCAGGTCAAGGTCAGCAGTCTCAGCAGCAACAAGACCAACAACCGCCGGCGAAGGTCGTGGAGAGGCTAAACCCTGCTGTACAGCAGCAACTTAACCTAGAATCCGTCAAGACTCGAGCCATCAGTCTCTTCAAAGCCATCACTCGCATCCTTGAGGATTTCGATATCCTTGCTCGCACCAATTCCGTTCCCAAGTGGTTAGATTGATAGTTTCTCAACCAGGATCTCTTTAATTAATAGTTTCGATAACTTTAACGTATTTGGATAAATGAGGCGAAATCGCTGACATGTGTTTTTGGATTCGTTAGGCATGATGTATCTAGTCAATTTTCAATGGTGAACCTTGAGCTTTTTAACATTGTGGAAGATATTAAGAAGGTTTCAAAGGCTTTTGTTGTTCATCCAAAGAATGTCAATGCTGAAAATGCTGCAAGTAAGTGTTGAAACCTAGATAAAATCGAAATTGAACATCTACGCATCCTTTTTTGGGTTAAAGTGGACTCTAAAATTAGGGTTTTTGTCGTAGAAGAGTAAGTTTTTGCCACAAACTCAACTTTTTGCTTATGTTCCTAACAAATGCGAATATGATGATTCTCATGACTGTAGTTAGAGTGAGTTTTAGTGAAAGGAACCCTGCCAAGACTACATGTTCTTTGCTCTGTTTGCGAAACTTGAAAATTAAATGAAGCTAAATCATAAAGATTGGGGCCCATAACCTTAAAAACGTGGCCGAAGCTTCAAATTATTTTGTTACAATCTAGCCACCCGTGTTCATATGAAAGTAATGATTTTTGCTCCCGTTTTGTAGTTTTGCCTGTTATGATTTCATCAAAGCTGTTGCCAGAGATTGAAGCAGATGACAATGCCAAGCGAGAACAGTTACTACATGGTATGCAGAATTTGTCTGTACCCGCACAAATTGAAAAGTTAAAGGTAGTGTTTATTATCTATGATATCATTGCACAAGTGTGATTTTGTTTATGTTTATTGTAACCTTACATATGCACAATTATGTCTTCTGCAGGCTAGAATTGACATGATTGGAGCAGCCTGTGAAAGCGCTGAAAAGGTCATTGCAGATACTCGAAAAACCTATTTTGGCACTCGACAGGGCCCCACCAACATCCTGACTTTAGATAAGGCTCAAGCTGCAAAGATTCAAGAACAAGGGAATGCACTAAGACATGCTGTTAATCATGGTCAAGGTGTTCTTCTATAGTGCTACTTATAGTTTTCTTTATGCAGTAGTTCAATAACAAACAAACATGTCCCATAAAATCCCACGCGAAGAGTAGGGTTTGAAAAGGTAGAATGGAGGCAAACATTACCTCTATCCATAGGATAAAGAAGCCGCACCCTGAGAGACCTCTGGGCCCCGGTTTGGCGGTTTGGTTATATACTTTAATGCTTTCATTAATTTCTTTTGGTGTCGTTATATGAGATGCCATACATATGGGTTTTGCTTTCATCTTGATTTATAACACATCTTGATCATCTGGACTTGTGAGGTTAATTTGCACGTCACATCTAACTAAAGGGGATACATTATGCTTATTGTAATTTTTTAAATATGAAAACTACTTCAGAAGATTTAGAGTATGTTGCATAGTTTTGGGTTGATGTTAAGTAAAATGATTTTCTCTTAGCTTAGTTTTCTGTTTACACAATTATGAAGTAGGATGATGAAACATCAATTCATGTGCAAATTTTTGTAGGTTTACGCATTCCTATGGAACAAAGGCAGATCACATCAACACTTCCAGCTCATCTGGCAGATGTGCTCCCAGTAGGTGATAGCATGCAGACCATTTCTGAGTCATCTGGTATGTCCTGAAAGACAATATATATAAATATATAGTAATTCTTATATGAATATCCATATGAAAACTTACTGGTAAACAGGAATGTACTTGAAGAATACACCTCCTGTGTCTTCAAATGCTGTGAATAATCAAGGGACATTGATGCAGGTTAGATAATCGTATGTTTAAATTCCTACTCATGCTGGTTTAATAAATAATCTCATCAAAACCTAGGGTTCTGGGTCCCAACTAATGGGAAGAGCAGCTGCTTCTCCTGGCGGGAATGCTGCATCATCCTTTGACAACACGACTGCATCACCGATGCCATATGCGAACTCACCTAGGTCTGCTGCCAACATGTTGAACACACCATCACCACAACAACAAACTCAGCAACAACACCAACAGCAGCAACAACAACAACAAAGGCAGAAGTTTATGCAATTACCACAGCATCAGCAGCAAATGATTGCTCAGCAGCTTAGGCAATCTCCAATGACTGGATTAGGGCAGGTATGGTGGTTATAAGATTGGATTTAATTAATTGAAATTACTGCGTTGGTGACATTAATATTTTATGAATTTGATACACAGAACCAATTGGCACAGTTGCATGATTTACAGGGTCAAGCTCAAAATAAATACCAGGTGATGAATATTCTGTCTTTGGGTTAATATATGTTCCCATTTATTTAACCATATACACCATTTCTTGTGCTTGGCCACTAAAGTGACTCTATGACTTACAACATAGAAGTTAACGTTAGAGGTGCAAGTTGAGCGGATGGTAAAACACGTGAAAATGAATTCAGGTTGAAATGAATAATGTTGAATGTTGGTTAAGATAAGTCATTTTTAGTAAAGGTCCACACGGGCTACGTGTGGTTGGGGCTTGGTATGAGCATAAGCACTTTATAGTAATATTTGTAGATTTGTTTACAAGTATTTACTCTATTGATTGTGATTACAAAATTATTTATAATTGCAACAATAATCTGAATCTTTGAAGAATATGTTTTTAAGAGGTTGTGTGCATTTAAAGGAAGACTTTTGACAGCTTTAAACATGTTTGACCATTTCCTCCAACCAAATCAGCCCATTTATAAATCATTAGTGGGTTTAAACTGCAACCTCTGGCTGTGGATCCATCTTATTGGGCAAGTCTTTAGCCAAATAACCATAATTAATACAAATTATATGGATAAAGGATTTCCGAGAGTGCATTTATATAATACTTAGATGTTTATAAGCCACCTTTTTATTTACTTTTTTTGTAATTATTATTGTTACTATTATTATTCTGTGTTGTCAGTTACATGGTCAAAATCAAATGCAATTTTCTCAGTCTTTGGGGGGGCAGCAATTCCAGGGGAGACAACTACCTTCTGGAGGTATCCAGCATGGCATTTCACAAAGTCAACTTAACCAAAATAGCCAGTTAAATCGCCATTTAAATCAAATGTCCGGCACTGCCAACAGTGCATTGTTTAATGCTGCACAAGCCACACCAAACAACCAGATGGTTAGTTAAAAATAGTAATTTCACATTTTATTTGACCTTTTGCTTTTCCATATGGTGATCAAGGATTGTTCTTGTTGTTGACTTTTATGGATATTGTTTTTGAATATAACCTTTACCATTGCCAATATCAGATGTCAAATATGTCAGCCATGATGACTTCACAACCACACGTCGGTCGGATGCAGGTTAGCATTATCTTGTTTGTTTTTAAAATTAACATAACTCAAAACTTAAAATTTTAAAAACTGTAAATACGTTACTTTTTTATTTTTCAAAATAACTAGAAAACGTAAGTTCGTATTATAACCTTGAGGTTTTTATGAGCCTTTATCATGTTTAAATAAATTATTTGTAAGTAAAACTTTTAACAGCGTTTAACAAATATCCATAAGGAAGAGCGAAAATTATAAATTGTCTTCAAACACAATATAAAAAATTCATATGGACATTCCTACATGCGAATGTGATGCAATGATCCAATCCTTTCACTTGCTTATTCGATTACTTCATCCATTGGCTCCTTTATCATTTCATTCCAGCCAACCAAACTCACCTTTAGTTTTACTGCACATCTTGGTTTAAAAAAGCACGCGAACCGATCAGAAAAACACCTCTAGAGCATGCTTCTTGCACATGTGGGTCAAAGTTGGTCAAAATTATGTTTGGAGGAGACTCATATGTAAAAATGATTAACAGGATGAAAAGATTATGAATAGTTACTTTACGAAGAAGGCACGTGTAAAAGAGAAAAGTGAGATGTAACTTTTCGTTGTACATAAAATTTAGAGTAAAATGTCATTTTAGTCTCCATGGTTTGGCAAATTTTGCCATTTTAGTCTAATAGTTAAAATTTTGTCATTTTGGTCATTATGGTTTCATTTTATTGTCATTTTCGTCCCTGTGGTTTGGTAACTTTTGCCATTTTAGTCCAAAAGTTTAAATTTAATTGGACTAAAATGGAAAGCATAATGACGAAAATGGCAATAAAATGAAACCATAATGACCAAAATTGCAAAATTTAAACTATTGGACTAACATTGCAAAAGTTGCCAAGCCATAGGGACTAAAATGACATTTTACTCTAAAATTTATTTGATTGTACATAGAGCAATGCGTCGCATACTAGAAGCTCTCAACTCAGTTTACAGGACCTTAATGCCTCGTGCCTCGTATTGCCTTGAGCATTAAAACCAAGTCATACATCCATATACGTATTCTGTGCTGTCTAAAATTTTCTTTATTTCTTCCTTGTGATTAGCAGTTTGGATTATCCGGTGGCAACCACAATCTTGGTTCCCAAAGTCTGAACGATCAGGGTATGAGCTGAATCGATCTTTTAAATTAAACTTACTTTTACTACATTGGCTAACCATCTTATGGTTTTGGTTGACAGTGTTCAACATGGGTGCGCCCAATTCGAATACCATGTTGCCTATGCAACAGCAACAACATGGTTCACAAGGCGCGTTTGGGAACATGCAACAGAACACCCAGAACTTACAACCTGGTATGGTACCCATGCAGAACCCACAACAGAACCATACTAACTTTCAACAACATAGACAAAACTAATAGTGTGATCATATGCAATTCACAAACTTGTTACTTCCGTGTAAGGTTTTATTCATAACATTTCATTTGGTTGCAAATATAAAATTGCATTTATTTTAACGTTATTTTACACATTCTGTGAAAATAACGTTAGAAACGTTGCGATGATTAACTTCAAACGATAATTTTGAGCCGGGGGCTCTTTAGGAGTAGGCTCTCTGTCCCAGTTGGGATATGGATAAGGTTTGTCTTCATCCCCCCCTCCTCACAAAAGACCCTACTGAAAAGTAGGAATATACCGAGTATGTTCGTTCGTTCGTTCGTTCATTTGGTTGCAAGTGCCTAGTGTGGAATTTGTTAGAGCTGAGTACCAATTTGATGAACATTCTAGACATAAATAGACCAGTAGCTGTGAGTTGAAGATATTAATTATAATTTTAAAAAAGTTTATTAATAGTTTTTATAAGAAAATTTTATCAACAAAATAAATGATTAAGCGATAGAAGGATACAATCACACAAACAATGAATGATGTATAGTGGTTTGAGAAAAAATGTTAATAAATCAATATTATATTTTCTTTCAAAAATAAAATGAAAACGAAAGTAAATGGCCGTTTCTCATAAGATCAAACCGCTTTATATGTTAGCCTTGAATTTGAAATTTTATTTTTAAAGAAGATTCTTTTATTTAATTTGAAAAGATATTATTTAATAAAACTTGTTATTGGTGGAGGAATGGTCGTTGTTAAACATTTCAAACTTAGCCCCTATCATGCTGATTTTTCATCTCCCTTCGGGTCTCAGGGTGAATTTGGGGAAAGTGTAGCATCTTTGGACAATGTTGATGATGATGAAGAAGTGAGCATGGCCTATATATTACATTGTAAAACTGTACAGTTTCCTTCCACATATCTAAGAGTGTCAGTTGAGGGTAACATGAATCGGATACAAATGTGGAAGCCGGTCATTGATTTCTTTGAACGAAAACTCTCACTTTGGAAAGCTAATGCTCTATCAATTTTGTTTGGGGGGGGGAATAGTTTTCATCAATTCGGTGTTAAACATCTCAAACTTGGCCCCAATCATGCCGATTTATCATCTACCTTCGGGTAGAGGTGGGAAAAAAAAAACGGTTCCGAAACCGGAACCGGTCACACCAGAACCAGTGGGTACAAATGGATCTGGTTTTTCAGACAAATTAGCACCGGAACCAGAAAAACCGGAGCTGGTTCCACCTATACCCGGCCAAAACCCGCACCGGAACCGGCCAAAACCCGAACAGGCACCAGTCAAAAACCGTTCGGAACTGGTCGATACCCGGAACTGGAACCGGGTGCTGACTTTGTTGGCCGGAACCGGTTGGAACCAAAACCGATTCTGGAACCGGTTAAAAAAAAAACCCGGTTTGCGCACCTCTGACTTCTGGTCTCAGGGTGGATATGGGGAAAGTGTAGCATCTTTGGACAATGTTGATGATGATGATGATGATGAAGTTAGCATGGCCTATATATTACATTATCAAATTGAACAGTTTCCTTCCACGTATCTAGGAGTGTCAGTTGAGGGTAACATGAATCGGATACAAATGTGGAAGCCGGTCATTGATTTCTTTGAACGAAAACTCTCGCTTTGAGAAGCTAATGCTCTGTCAATTTTGTTTTGGGGTCAATTCGGTGTTAAACGGTTTACTTTTGTATTATTTTCACCTTACATTAGGAGTATTAGACAAATTAAAGAAAATAAGATAACTTTTTTTTGGGGAGCCTCGACACAAAAAACAAAAATTCATTGGATTAGTTGGGAAATAAAACTAGTAAGGAGAATAGAGGGTTGGGTGTTAGTATAAAAGTTATGAACATATATTTACTAGCGAAGTGATGGTGGTGAAAAATTGTGGAGGCGAGTAGTTGAGGCCCTTCATTCTTCCATCAGAGTGCCGACTTTCATTCCAGAGGCCTATAATCTTGAGCACATGGAAGAATATAGTTAAAATTGATGTATATATATCGAAGTAAAATATAAATTTTAAGAAACTGATTAAAGATTTTGTAATGAATGACAGAATAATACAGTTTTGGCTGGATATGTGGTCCTCTAATCAACCTCTAAACTTTTATTCCCAAATATTTACTATAATAACCGAAAAATTTAACTGTTATAAAACTTTAAAATAAAATATATAAACAATAACGATAACTTAAGTACCGAAAATCCGAATTATTTTGAAAATTCAATTATTTAAATTTATAAATTTTGATTCGATTATTATAAATAAACCGAAACAAATAATCTAATCATACCTAACGTTTATAATAAGTTAAAAAAAAAATTTCCATTTAAATATTAGTTGATTTAAATTGGTAACATCTAATTAAATATTACCCGATTAACACTCACTACCGCATTCAACTAACGTGGAAACCAGTTTAAAAATTGACCCATACCCGAACCATACTCTAATTCTATTGATTAATTACTTTATATTAAAAAAATATATATATTAACAAGGTCTTCCTTTGCAAAAATCTCAACCGACTCAACAAATAATATATATATTAAAAGTTAAACAAATATCTTCATCTCAAAACCTCCGTTTACATTCACGCAAAGGAACCGATAAGCATCGATATTTTGTAGTGCAATTAAAGTAAGCAACTCAATTCCTTATATGATTTGTCAACATTGGAAAACTTCTGCTCCTATTTGAAACACAACCATCGGCCATTCTTAAGAAAGAAACAAAGGGTGTTGTTTGTTTTTACTTACTTCAACACCGGGAACCACCATAATCAAGCCGAAGCGGGTTGGTCACAAATCGTTAGCCACCAGTAGAGGTAAAGTTCTAAACTATATTATTAACCAAGTTAGTCGTATATATACGTTATATTAGACTGTTTCCGTATCGAAGAAAATCAAGTGAAATACCTTAACTGGAATGTTTAGATTTTAAATAAAATAATTCGTTAAACAAGCAAACTATGTGCTTGTGTATGTAATCTTAATAACTGTTGAAATCTGGTCATAAATTGTTGTCAAGATCAGGTGGGAATAATGACCAAATATGGGTGAAAAGCCATTAAACCATAAACTAAGAATGAGGAAGATGAAGCAGAAAGAACAATTTTGAATATTATAGAATCACAGTATTGTCAATTGCAGTTGTAGGTAGCCCTGTTAAAACCCCTTTATCCTAAGGAGAGGTCGCTAGTTCATTTCTTATCCAGCGCACCTTCCTTTTGAATTATGGTGTCTCCAAAACCAACTTTGTTATAATTGCAACCAAAATAACATTAGTTTGAGACTTTTCAAAACATATTTTATTTTATAAAAATAAATAAATAAACGACATTCCAACTACAAATATTTAAATCTTCACTTACAAAAGTTAACGGATATTAATAAATGTTTATAAAATAAATCAATCCGAACGTTTAAACGTTAAAAGGTCTAAGTCATCAAAAATTTAACCGAGTATGTTTACGAATCATAATTCGTTTAAACTAATGAGAAATCAAAATAAAAACACAGATTTCTGAATCGGCGGAGATTTGGCTTACTCACTTATTTATCTGATTACTTGCCGCTTTAATTGCTAAGATCAAGGTACGGATTCCGTTTATTTTACTCAAAGTATAAATTCTGTTGTCCGTTCTTGTACGGATTTTATACCTTTGCCTCATAATATTTTCTGTTCTCTAATCTGTTTTTGTATTCCGTTTCTGTGATCATTAAAATTTATTTCTGTATTGTTCTGATTTCTGATTGCTATGATATGATATCGTGCTTCTCTGTTTCGTTTATCATGCAATAAATCTAGATTATATTGTACTCATTATTGCATGATCCAAATATGACTGAACTTGGTAGTTTATCTACCCTACTGAACCTACTGAACTTTCTGAAACTGTATTCTGTTACCCGAGCATGCCCCTACCTGTAAGGATGACTACAGGCCCATCATGGCGGCAACCATGATGTGGAACCATCCGTGACGGTTAGTTGAGTTCACGGCGTCTCCATTAAGTACTCTGATAGTACACTGTGCACCTACTGAATTCTGGGGAGGCGTATGGACTGGTCCTAGGATAAATTTTAAACTGTACATTCTGATTTCTGGGGGATAGTGACGTGTATGCCAACACTAACTATCTCATGTGTCTGGTAAGCGGGAGTAGCTACCCGTGAACCTTACACTTTTATACGTACAGTCGGCTCGTGGTACATTCTGATTCTATTAATTCTGACTTATAATATAACCTGTGTTATTGTTTCTGAAAGGTTATATTTTATCAAAGTCAGACCACTGTTTACTGTTCTGTTTCTGTTACTGATCTGTTATTGATTTCTGCTTCTGACCATTATTCTGATTTTCTTCATCATCTTTTGAATTTCTTTTAATTACTGTTGTTTATCCGTTACTGAGCATTCTTTGGCTCAGCCGTATTTGTTTTTGTGGTGTTTATCTGTATTGTGTAGGTAATCAAGGAAACCAGGTGGGGAAATTTTGAGAGTAAAATCGGAGCTAGATCTGAACACTTTTGATATGTAATAAATGTAATGATTAATACTTAAACTTAAATAGTTGTTTTGTTATGTTTAATTAGTAACTTAAAACATATGTAATTATGTTTTAAATATATTTGGGATTGTCGAGTTGGTGAAGTTTCGTATCGTTTAGCATTACCACCGCAATTGTCTCATGTACATAACGTTTTTCATGTATCATTATTGCGGGGGTATAATTATCATCCACTACACGTAGTGAACTATCCGATATCAGAAATTCACGAAGATCTGTCATATGAAGAAACACCGGAAGCGATTCTTGACCGTCAAGAACGAGTTATGCGTAGAAAAACAATTCCGTTTGTTAAAATTCTGTGGAGGAATCATTCAGAACGTGAAGCCACTTGGGAGTTAGAGGATGTAATTCGCTCGCAATATCCGAATTTATTTGATACTTAAATTACGTGTGATTATTTACTTTAATAAATGTGTTAGTTAACTGTTTCTTTAAGATGTCATCTGAATTTCTGTAATAAAATCAGCACAAAGCTTTTAGTAAAATAATCAGCCAATGTATCTGGAAATAAATTAATCTGTACACACTGAAATTTCGAGGACGAAATTTTTTTTTAGGGGGGTATTGAAAATAAATATGGAATGCATATTAAAGTTGATTAAAAAATTAATAAACAAATCAATTTAATGTGGACCATATTTATTTTCAAGATGGATAACTAAGATAATATTTAAGAGTTTTATCTTTAAGAACACGTTTTTCGTAGAATACAATCCATGTATATTATCACACAGTCTGGTCCACTTTTTTAACTACCGATTTTTAATGAAACCGTAAACCAAACTGCTCATTACGGTTTCAAACTTTTGAAGCCGATCGACCAAATTTTATGAAAAAACCGACTGTGAGACCAAATTCACCGATTTGGACATTTTTACGGTTTGAAACCGAAATGTGAACACTCCTGATGTTTCTTGTTTAAATAATCTAAACTTTTAGATTCTGTAAGCTTTTTGAGAGGTATATACTAGCTTAGTATTCAATAACATAGTTTATATGTGTTTTTATTTGACATGTTTTCTATATGATTTTGATTTTTTAAGTGTGTCAATGTAGAATTAATGAATCCATATTTTGTTTTTTGAGATATAAAGATCATATATTAAAAACAAATATAATTTAGTTTCAAATAGTTTTTGAAATTTAAGTTAAAAAAATAATAACTTAAACGACTCGGGCATCCGGCGATTCCCTCAACACTTCTTACGTGGCGACGTGTTAGTGGGCAAAGCTCTGGTACATACCTGTGCGCGTCATACAGGATTATAACCCTTTGCAAAGGCCAATTTACAGCATCAAGAATTCAAGATCATATCAGATTGATCATATGATCCACCACATCCCACATCAACATCATTCACGTTATTTGTAGTTTCCCCTATCGTCTGCCTACACACGTCTCTTCCATCGGCAGCATCTGTGAATCACCAGTCACCACCAATCCTGATTCAAACCCTAACTCGTCGCCCCTGATCTGCGTCAGTCAAGATGCCGTCTGCTTATGGTGCTCGATTGACGACCTTTGAGGATTCAGAGAAGGAAAGCGAGTGTGGATACGTTCGCAAGGTCAGTTTCTCCGATCTACTTGTTTCATCCTGTTGTCGGTTGTAAAGTCTGTGATTCGTTACGTGTTCGTTCGATCGGATTGTGTTTTTTCGGTTTTTGATATTGATCTGATTTGTGTCCATGTTATCGTCAACGTCTCTACCTACTGCGATTTATTTTATGATTGGATTGTTTCCTTAGTTTATTCGGAGAATGTAATCACGCGCAATTTGAAATACGAGTGTGTGCAAGTGTGACACGATTTGACGAACGACGATCCAGTTGTTTACTCTATGCCAATGATTCTGTTTTCTTATCCGCTTTTATATATTGTGATTTGTGATATACGTTCAAATATGCGTTTATAGAAGTGACGAAGTTGACAGAACCTTAAATCCCCATTGCATTCTCCTTTGATATATTGACTATTTATAGTTGCAAAGTTTACAAAGTTGTTCCTATAATTATGGGGTGGATCCATATGAGAATAATCTAAAACTATTGAAAGAATAACACGATCTTCAATATATGTGGTCTAATATACACCCGGTCAAATTGGTTAAGACTCTCTAGTTTATGTGGAGATGACTGGATGTTGAGACTAGTTCGAAAGTCTTCAAATAAAACCTAGGTAGACCTTTAGTAAAGATGTCAACAATTTGATACCGGGAAGGAACATGAAAGACATGGATATGCCCTCATTGAACCTTTTCTCGAACAAAGTGAATGTCCAATTCGATAAACTTGGTCTGTTGATGATGAATCGGGTTGGCCACTAAATAGATAGGAATTACATTTGTTATAGTGGACAAGAGAGGAACGAGACGTGGGATGGTGAAGCTCAAGCTCCAAGAGTAAATCTCGGATTCAACTTAATGTGGAGATCACATTGGCCACTCCTTGATAAACGGCTTCGGCACCAGAGCGAGAAAGAGTGGATTGACATAACATAGGATGTGCTTAAGAGCATGAAGGAGCTCGGGGGGCGTGCATGTACATGCATACATATTGCACGGTATATGTCAAATATGGGTGGGTAAACATAAGATATTGTAAGGTCCAGAAAAGACTCCAATAGGAGGTGGGGTCATCAATGAGCGAGCTGCCATTTTCACTTAGTTTCCCTGTTTTGTCAATAGGAGTGGTTGGTTTGCAAGCAGTCATGCCAGCCCTCTCTAAAATTTCAGAGACATGTTTGTTGGGATAAAACAAGTCCAATATCCGATTTGGTTACAGAGATCTTGAGAAGGTAGCTTAGCTGACTGAGATCTTTTATGGCAAATTCGTGAGAGAGTCGAGGCATAAACCAGTCACAAAGGGAGTCATTTGAGGTGGCTAGAATAATAACATCAACCTATAGCAAGATGTAGCCATTGTGTCGTACTCGATGGTAGATAAACAGACAAACAGTGAGTGGTCTGACTTGCTATGATGAAAACCCAGGGTATGGTAATAATCTGCAAACCGTTGATATCATGCTCGTGGTGCTTGCTTGAGGACATATCATAGTCTAGATAGCTCGAGCCTCTAACACATGGGTTAATGCATGTATATGGTTTCAGCAAGGTGGCCATGAAGAAATGTATTTTTCACGTTTTATTGGTGAATGAGCAAAACTTGAGAAAATGCAATGCTACGAATCGTGTAGATGGTAGGCAGTTTGACAACCGGGCTAAATGTCTCGCTACAATCGACCCTAACATGTTGGAACGTGCCATCACATGTAAGACGAGCCTTATAGCATTCAAGGGGCCTGTCTGCATTAGTTTAATATATATAGATCCACATGCATCGTATGATATTCATATCTGGCCGACGAGGTACAAGGTCTCATGTCTAAATCTTGACAAGGATGCTAAATTCTTTAATCATGGCTGATTTTCGCACTAGTGAATAGAGAGTTGCGTTTGGGTTTTTAAGCAGTGGGTGGATAATGTTGTAGAGACCTTATGCACGCATTGGGAGCGTATAATGCTCTGATGCGTTTTGCTGTGACGCTTCATTCAAGTTGACCCATATTTGAACAAATTAAACCATCAATTTCATCGAATCTATGTTTTTCAAGTTACTGAATAGACCTAACCGTCAATCTAACAAATCAAACCATTGATTGAACAATAGGTTTGAGTATCCGAACAACTTTGATTATATATTGAACAAGTTTAACTAGATTTGTTGAAAATGCCTTATACATTAGTGTTTAGAAGTTAACAATTTGTAGTATATCTATAATTGTTTTTTAATATAGAAAGCCTGGCATACATGATTGCATCAAGCATCAGCTTTTGAGATCAAAATGCATTGGAGCAACGGAGCATCACAAGCATTTTAAAATAAGGGCCTCACTAATGTAGTGATAGTAAAGCAATTGATGTCTGTCTTAAAAGAACAAGCTGCGCAAATTAAATCTCTTGATGATCAACCATGTGAATTCACTAATGGACTCATTGTCTTAGTACTGGGCAGATAACTAATATACAATCAATCTATAGTTTTTTTTCATCATTCATTATATTCTTATTAATGATATTGTCTTGTTTAATGACACGTGTCAGGTTGTGTTGGTTTTCTTAGCAAAAGACTCCCTTGTCTTATTTACTTTTATTTATTTTATTCTATTTGTTCTTCTTGTCAGAACTCAGCAGGTGGCGAATGAGTGTGGTTTATTAGACAATAAATTTTGAATGGTGCATGCATAATGAAAAAATAAATAAATTTGATAGCCTTTTGATGGATCCTACAAAGAACTAATAACTTAAGCTTTATTGAATCTGGCAGGTATCAGGGCCTGTTGTCATTGCAGATGGAATGGCAGGGGCTGCAATGTATGAACTTGTTCGTGTTGGACATGACAATCTTATTGGGGAAATTATCCGTTTGGAGGGAGATTCTGCTACTATCCAAGGTATATCCTTAAAAGTAGCATTTTATAGCCTATGCTGGAATTGAGTGAATACTTGGGGACTAATTGTAAATTATGTGAACATAGTGTAAAATTGTAATTGTGACACTTACCTAAACAATGCAATATTTTCTATATTTGGTTGACTCCAAAAAAAGGTAACATAGTATTGCTTGGAAAAACTCCTTTGAGTCCTTTCTAAATTTACCTATTTGATCATTAGTCAAAAACTTCTATAAAAACCAAGTGCAAAATCAATTGTGGATCACTATATTATCATGATACATTTGCTTTATGAATGACTAATTTCATAACTCAAGTTGATCTTGAATTCTTGATGCACTTACATGTCTGCAGTTCTATAGCTTGAAAATTTATTCAATGATTGCAGTTTATGAAGAAACAGCTGGGCTGATGGTGAATGATCCTGTTTTGAGGACACACAAGGTATGTACTCCACACTCGTCACTTGTTTTGAAATTGCTAGTATTTGAAACTTACTGGCAGTACTTTTTTCTCTAACTTGCAGCCTCTGTCTGTGGAGTTGGGCCCTGGAATATTGGGAAATATATTTGACGGTATCCAGGTAAGCAAATTTATTTATTTACTTTTCATTCTTTGTAGTATTTATTTCAAATTTATTGTATTATACTATTATATATGTTTTTGTTCCAAGAGCTGTTAAATGAGGTTCCTTTTATTTATTCAGAGACCTCTGAAAACTATTGCAAAAAGGTCAGGTGATGTCTACATTCCTCGTGGTGTATCTGTCCCAGCTCTTGACAAAGATATACTTTGGGAATTTCAGCCTAAGAAAATAGGTGATTTTACATTATTTCTCATTGAACTTTGGAAGTTTGTGAATCTTGATGTTTTGGAAGTCTGTAAATGTTTATGCAATATATAATATATAATTTGAATTTGTGTTCTGGTATCAGGTGAGGGAGATCTTGTAACTGGTGGAGATCTATATGCTGTAAGTCTTGCATCCTCATTATTTACAAACCTAAAAATGTTCTTTTTGGTTTCATTTGTATCCGTAACCTTTTGTTGTCCTAAACTGTAAGTTTCTCTTCTCATATCTGTGCAGACTGTGTTTGAGAACAGTCTAGTTGAACATCACATTGCACTGCCTCCTGATGCCATGGGAAAGATAACCTATATTGCACCACCTGGTCAATACTCATTGAAGGTATTTATGTTAAACTCTTTTTTTGCTCCTATCTTTTTTTGTAAGCACACCCTTTTGTGGGTATCAACTGTTTCTATTTTTATACAGGACACTGTCTTGGAGCTCGAGTTTCAGGGGGTAAAAAAGAAATTTACCATGCTTCAGGTTGTTTGTCTTTCCTTTTTTGATATAAATTTCTTAAGTTTCAATTACTGCACATGTGATTTCTTATTCCTATGCACTTCTTATTCAGACTTGGCCTGTACGTACACCCCGGCCTGTTGCATCAAAGCTAGCTGCTGACACCCCTCTTCTTACTGGACAGGTATCTATTATTAATTTATACAAGATTTATGTTTATTTGGCTTTTTTTCAATAACCATTTGACCTTTAATATTGTCAACCATTTATTCCGTTTGCCAGCGTGTTCTTGATGCCCTTTTCCCTTCGGTGCTTGGTGGGACTTGCGCCATTCCTGGTGCATTTGGCTGTGGGAAAACAGTTATTAGCCAAGCTCTATCTAAGGTATTTTCAATGCTTAGTTGGCTGTAGCCCATTTGAATAATTAGATGCTAATATTGTTTTTATGTTCACTCTTTACCTTTTATTATGCAGTACTCAAATTCAGATACCGTTGTTTATGTTGGTTGCGGGGAAAGAGGAAATGAAATGGCAGAAGTATATCCCACTGAATATATATTCTTATTGTTATTTGTTTCCTTTCTATACGATATACACTTCTCAATGTTGTATAATAATTTGGCAGGTTCTAATGGATTTTCCTCAATTGACCATGACATTGCCTGATGGCCGTGAAGAATCTGTCATGAAGCGTACCACACTTGTGGCTAATACTTCTAACATGCCTGTGGCTGCTCGTGAGGCTTCAATTTATACAGGTAACGCACCATTGTGCATGCCCGTCAAAGAAAGTTTGAAAAAAAAAACGAAAAACAAACACACTAGATTTTGTATGTTGGAATATGGGTAGGAGTTGGTTTTTGGTTTCTATGTGTGTGATTTGGAACTCAGTTGATTAATAGTTTTCAGATGCCTAACTTTCTATTAATTGCATGCTAATTTTAATGCAGGAATTACCATTGCGGAATACTTCCGAGACATGGGCTACAATGTGAGTATGATGGCAGACTCTACCTCACGTTGGGCTGAAGCATTGCGTGAAATTTCTGGACGTCTGGTACACATTATTCTAAACCATTCATCTTAGTTTCTTATAATGTGCATGTTTGAAAACCTTTTTTCATTTCTTATCCTTTATATTTCACTTTGGTTGCTTGTAACTTATGTGGTTAAAGCTAAAGAAAGCTTCAAGTTACTGACTGCATGTTTTTAATTTCAGGCAGAAATGCCCGCAGATAGTGGTTATCCTGCTTATCTGGCTGCACGTTTAGCATCCTTTTATGAACGTGCTGGCAAAGTAAAGTGTCTAGGTGGACCAGAACGTAACGGTAGTGTTACAATCGTTGGTGCTGTATCTCCACCTGGAGGAGATTTCTCAGATCCTGTTACATCTGCTACCCTCAGCATTGTTCAGGTATTTTTTTTATTCTTTTTTATATACTTTCATTTTGCTCACTAAGTTCGTATTATTTGTAGTCATGAGTTGTTCAAAGGTGCCAATGTTACATCTCCATGCATTCTCAGGTTTTTTGGGGTCTAGATAAGAAGCTTGCACAAAGGAAACATTTTCCCTCTGTTAACTGGCTTATTTCCTACTCGAAGTACTCATCGGTGTGTTGTCAAAATGAATGAATTTATGATGTTGAATTTATATTCCCATATTCATCTACTGAAGAACTTTTTCTTATTCAGGCACTAGAATCATTCTATGAGAAGTTCGATTCAGATTTCATTGATATTAGGACAAAGGCCCGTGAGGTACTGCAGAGAGAAGATGATCTTAATGAAATTGTCCAGGTATGTTATGATTTCATGATATCAAATGATAATTTTGCTCCAAAAGTTCAAGTCAAAATAATGGTTTATCATTTAATGCTTTAATATGTAATTTTATATGCTTATTGCTAAAAGGACAATATTGTTGTTTCAGCTTGTGGGGAAAGATGCTTTAGCTGAAACCGATAAAATTACCTTAGAGACTGCAAAACTTTTAAGGGAGGACTATCTTGCTCAAAATGCATTCACACCGTAAGTATCCGATAAAATTACCAATTTGTTTTACTACATGCACATGTGTTTTTAAACTTTCATTTTATGGAAAATTACAGATATGATAAATTTTGCCCCTTTTACAAGTCTGTTTGGATGATGCGCAATATTATCCATTTCTACAATTTAGCCAATCAGGTGGGTTCTTGTCTGTTTTATTTTTGTAGTGTCAAATTAGGCTAAGTTTGTTTGATAGGTTTTCATATAGCATCTTGTTTGGGTTTTGTTTAGCAAAAAGCCGGCTGTCAAAAATGTTTTTTTTTAATATATACAACAGTAATAATTTAATTTACCGGCTACAAAACGACCCAAAATTACACAACCATCTTGTTACAATGACTAAAACGGGACAAATAGAAGTGTACATTTTTTCAGAATAGTTATATATCTTAGCATCTTTATACCTTTTATAAACCCAAGTTAAACTGGGAATCATCAGTGATTACATTGTTTTCGCACTCTTAAAAAGGATTTTTCTGAAACAGGCAGTAGAACGGGGAGCTGGAATGGATGGCCAGAAGATCACTTACACGCTGATCAAACATCGGTTGGGTGATCTATTTTACCGCTTAGTGTAAGTGTAATTGCAGTTGAATGTTCACTCATATTTGATGTTTGGGCTTGGAGTTATATAATTAACTGGTAACTGAATTATAACAGGTCTCAGAAGTTTGAGGATCCAGCTGAAGGGGAAGATGTTCTTATCGGGAAATTTAAGAAACTAAATGAAGATCTTACTGCTGGTTTCCGCAACCTTGAGGATGAAACACGATAAACAAAGAACACATAGTAATCAAGCTATTTGATGATGAAACCAAGTGGCGATTTTCATCTCTCAAGCGTGAGGGTTGGTTTCGGGGAAGATGTGTTGTTTGTTGGTGCATAAAGAAGGGAAGCAAATGAGAATTTTATTAGCTGTTTTATTTATTTATTATTCAAAGGATGTTTAATATTATTTGTGTTGTGTAGCTACAATTTTCTGCATCCTTTGGGCATTTTGTGTGTTGAAATAAGCAGAGAACAGGATGTAGGTTACTTTTTTAAGAACTTTGATTGATGGTACTGTTGGATTATTTGTTACTTAAAATAATGAATGAAATAAAGAGGGGTTTGTGCACAAAAAGGTGCTCGAATGTGTCTTGTCAGTCACATTCAATAACAGGTATGGTTTAAGTTGCTTTTTGCATAAAGGCGACAGACCGGGCCTCAGATTAACAATTATGATGTGGTGTCCATGAAGAAGAGGGGTCAATGGGACCATGATCCGATCAATTTAAGCCTCCTGCATTACTAACAAAATTTTCACCAGAGTGATAACCGGACTTTTTCAATTCATGATTTATTCTACGAAGGGAAAAATGAGACCGGCCCAAAATATGGGCCTTCATCTTTTTCGTGGTCTACATCATGCGAGTTATAGTAGTCCTAGGGAATTTGTTTGGTGTCAGTAAAGTCTAAGGATTCTCTCATAAAGCTGTTGAATTGCCCATAGTTGTCCTACCTAAGTAAGAATTGACAATTTCTGACATATTTATGGTATGATAATATCTGTTTAATAAAAAAAATACCAGTTTAGGTTACATTATTTCTCTTTTTTGGTACATAAAATATAAAATAAATTATGAAGAAAAAATATAAAGTAGTTAAACGAATCGTTTTTACTGAAGCACTGAGAAAAGTGAAAGATATCATATATATCTGTCAAAAGATTTTGATTTTAACCATATATAACACCAAATTTTCATTAGTACATGTAATTTGCTAATTAATAAATGTTTGATACACGTGTTAACTTTGTTGTATATAACTTGTTAAAAACGATAAAAACATGTTTTGTTAGCCCTAATTACCAACCAGTAGACGACGCCACCAAGTACATCTAAAAAAACTAAAAATCCACTCGAAATATGTTCTTAAGATAACACAATTCATCACCATCAACATTGGCACAATGGCACTTCCTAACTTCCTCTAAAATTATCACTTACTTATATCAACCTAATATCACCCACTATCACCCACCACTAGTGTCACTGACTCTCCATGACAATAGCTCTCACCATTATTGGCATGAAACATCACCACCGCATCCATTTTCATCGCATGTCGTTTTTATATAAGAAACTTGAATACAATACGGTCAGTGATGGAGCTTGAAAAAAGCTCGGAGGGGGCCAAAATATTTTTAAGAAAAAAACGGAGGGGGCCGAAGGATTTTTACGATGAAAACGGAGGGGGCCCAAGGATTTTTAGGAAGAAAACGAAAGGAATCGAATGATTTTCTGACGAAATACTATTATATCGACCATTCTAAGCGAAAAAACAGGGAGGGCCGTGGCACCCCTGGCCCCTTCTATCCTCCGTCCCTGAATATGGTGTTATAACAATTACACATATTTACTATTTTCTTATGTAATATGACGTTTTACAATGCATATTCCTATTATTAACATATATATAACTTCTAAATGCAATAAAATAAACATGTAAAGGAGAACAAATTATACATTTTGATACTTTTTTAAAGTATGGATAAAAACTAAAAAGACTCATGTTTCAGGGGGTTGACTTGCAATTACTCAAGAAACCCAAAAGAACAACTTTTCAACAACTACACAACCCGTATAAAACCCTTCAACAACTTTTCTTATTCTCATTTCAAACCTAACGAGTCACCAATGGATTCGATTACAATGATAGTGATGGAGCAATTTTGATTCCGATTGTTAACTACACGTGCGGCCATGGATGAACTCAACAGCAACGGCGGTGGCGGTGGCGCCGGCGTAAGTGAAAACGATGAAGGGTTTAGAAAGAAGGTTAAAACGAAGAAGGAATTGGGATCGGTAGTGATCGGGAAAGGTAAGCCGTTGATCGTTGTGATGTGTGCTACTTTGATCTACTACCACTGCGCGTTTCGTAATTCGAGCATAATTTCACTCATGTCCGACGTCTTCATCGTTCTCCTATGTTCGCTCGCCATCCTCGGCCTCCTTTTCCGGCAGATGAACATCCAGTATGTGTTCATCTTTATGATTTTGCTAATGGTTTAATTTTGTATCGACAACTATCAAATTTTCCCCAATTTTTTAGGGCATTTCTTGTTAGTATCTGCTTACAGTTGAACTTAATGTAGTGAACATACTTGTGCGTTGATAAATGTATGAGGCGCCCTGCTATAGGTTCCAACGCGAGGGGCAAAGAGAAAAAGCTCACCGCTTTTTAGCACGCGAGGCTTAATCTATTTATATAGTTTTCGTTATATGTCACTTAGGTTTCTGGCAATACTTGCCTAAAATTTATACATATTAGGTCTGTAACATATCGAAGTAAACACAAACACTATCTCACACACACGATCAAAAAGGAATTATATTATTAAGAAGGCCTATGCACCTATATTATAATGTCAGATAAATTTTGGTAACAAGAGAACATATAATGCAACATGCCCGTTTAGGGTTAGGGCTGGCTGTCACCTTGTGGTCTTTGGCCGAAAAACTCCACACCCCAACACTATAAACTTTATAAATGATTTGGTGTATAAGTATTCTATATATACAACTAAAAAGCTATATGTACAACATCCTAATGGACAAAACCTTCCCTAGGTGCACCTCATGCTATTATGTGTGCCTTGCATGCCTTTTGTATGCACTGTGGCTCACTGATTCAGAAGTGAGCTGCCTTGCATGAGGTCGTCTCGCACCTAGGTGCGTGTCAAGCGTGCCTTTTAAAACCTATTCTGTTTCTCTTTGTAGGTATATTAGTTATGCTTTGATTTGGAGGTCTGGTTGATTCATGTTCCTTGTTATTGCAGAGTGCCTGTGGATCCTCTGGAATGGCAGATATCTCAAGATACTGCGAATAGCCTCTTTGCGTGTTTGGCCAATACTGTAGGTGCAACTGAATCTGTTCTAAGGGTTGCTGCAACTGGCCATGATAAGCGCCTGTTTCTAAAGGTAATCACTGATGAACAATGGCTGCGTCTGTTATATCCCTTCTTATAACATGAAGATTATAGTGTTCTGCTGCAAATGATACTTAGACAAGGGTGCCATATCTATTAGCAATCAGCCTCAGGTTCTATCTAGAACAATGAAGAACAGGTGTTTGAACTATGTGTTGTCCTTAGTGGAGACGTTGTGTTGCATTCTTCCGTGATCCATCATTGCAGAAGACCTGTTTGATGGTTACTTTAGAAGATCTTGTTTGCTTGTGAATTAGGAAGCTATTGGCCTAAGTTGTGTGTGATGTTGTGAATATCATCCTCTGTGAGACAGGTTTATAGATGATATATGTGAGATATGGTTAGATTGATGTTGTTAAGTAGGCAAATTTGCTTGAAATCATAAGTGAAATTTTGGAAAGGGTATTAACAACTTTGATGAAGCTAAAGATATACTTAAGGCGTTAAACTAGTTGTAAACTACACTAAAGAATTGGTATTCACCTCAACATACATATACTTACATTACGAAATTAAACTAATCATACTTAAAAAATGTGTACATTAAACCATGTTACGGATAAGCTGATATAGGAACCAACGTTCTGGCCCAATGAAGCAAATGAATATAGAATATATAAAAATTTACAGTTTGATTGGTAGTTTTCAGTAACGGTTGGTCAAAACTTGCAAATAAACATGATATTTTAGATCACCAGAAATATCCCCTCAAGGATTGTGAATTAGATTTTACTAGAAATTACTTAGATTGTTTTATTGTGTTTAATTCCCTTTAGCAACAAAATACAGCTAGTAAAGGAAAAATTAACAGAAGTACAGAACAATAAGTTTTAATCTTCTTGTTTGCTTTTAGTTTATTAGTGGAGCTATACCAAAATAGATGCTGCCATCTGTCATTTTTTCTTAAATTTGTTCTACTATAGATTTAGAAAAAAATACTAGCAATTAAAAGTTGTTTTATTCTTGTTCTTGATTCGTACTAGGTCGTTGTCACTCTTTATATGCTATCAGCTTTGGGAAGATTGGTATCTGGTGTCACTGTTGCTTATGCTGGTATGCGGCAACCTCTCTCTCTCTCTCTCTCTCACTCACTCAATCACACACACACACTGATACACACAAAGATTGATGAACAATAATCGAGTTTATTTTAGATTTTTTGAAAATTTATCTTGCGCAATGATTGAAGTATGGTACTTTGAACATCTGCAACATGCAAGCTTTACATTTGATATGTTATTACTTTGGCAACATAACAGGAGTGAGCTTGTTTTGTTTGTATATTCTTGCTGAAAATTCATCATTGTTCGGGACGTGCTCACCAAAATTTAGCTGGACAAGAGAGAGCCCTAATGATGTCATAGAGACCACATAACTTCCTGTAATTGTATTTGTAGTTGGTGCAAAATATTTCATTCTGTATTTGTTACATTTTAAGAATTATGTTACCAGGTTTATATTAGAAATGCCTCTTTTATATACAACTTCGAGATGTTTGATTTGAGCTGATATCATATGATGTTTTTGGCGTTACATTTGGATTGTTCTTGCCAACAAATAGTTAATTTGTTGGCTCATAGCTAATGTTTTCAAAACATGCAAGTATTTTAGGTCAAACATTTCTTGTAAGCCAATAAAAAACTGAAGAGATTTATATAAAATGATGTGCCAAACATGTTTTCAGTCATTTAAAAGTTGTTTTACTTGAATTAATTTTTTAAACAATCATCAGTCTAATGTTGTTATTTATTTCAAACTAGGCTAATCCATGTGAATTACATAGATGGCTGAATAAAAATTGCCAAATAAGTTTGCATTTGATTATTTTTAGTTTTTTAATCTTTTTTTATAAAAACTGTTTTTATAAAGATTTTATTTAAAAAACCATTCTTAAAATATTTTGTATTTTTAAAAAATGTTCCTTTTAAAAAATTTTCTTATTTCATAATAATTTGTTTTTTTTTTAAATGTGTTTATTAAAAAGAAGATATTTTGTAGTATGTTAAGAATTTAATTGAGTATTTAATATTATTTTTTAACAAAAAGAAGTAAACATTTAAAATGAGAGAAACATTAAATTAATATTAGAATATTAACTTATACCATGTGTCTCTCAAGATTTTTATTTATTAAGCATAAAATTTTTGTTTATCCTTATCGTATAATCAAATCATATTCCAAGCAGGAAGCATATGTTCATTGACCCTACTTAACTAGAAACGTTCACGCAATTTACACACCTCATGTTTACCGTGGGATTGATCGGTGAGAGGCGTCTAATGGTGACGTTTACTATTTTTTTTACTTAACTAGAAGCAAATAGCAAGAATCACCACCTTCATTCAAATTTCAATTATTTGAAAGAGGGTTAAAACATGGTGTGACAAAACCACCACTTACTTCCCTAACAAAATTCAGAGGGACATGTATTCTCATCTTGATTTTGCAAAATAATAAAAAAAAAAACATTAGTTAAAACATGGTCAAGATTGACTCAACCCAATTATATTATCATTTTTTATCCTTGTCACCAACCAATATATCTTTCCAAGCTTCATAAAACATCCATGTGATGCCTGATGATGGCATCACCTTCAAACAACTTGCGCCCCATCCTCTATATAATCCTACTAAACCCTCTTCTCTAATAACTTCGGATAGTGCGGCCGCCATGTGTGGTGGGCACTTACCATGCAAAGCTCCGACCATTAGTCGCTTCCTCGCCACCTCTAAAGGAAAACTAATTGTACTTGCAGTTAAACCTAACCACCAAACAAGCTGTTATGTTAATAAATTGTTTGCTTTGTAACCTTACAGATTCATTCCACCAAAAATATGTATGGGTTGATTGTACATCTCCTTTTGAACTTGCAAGTAGGGCTGTAAATGAACCGAACGTTTAGCGAACAGTGCGTGAACCGTTCGGCGGGAAGTTCGTTTATGTTCGTTCCTTTAATAAACGAACGAACACGAACAAGAAATTCCGTTCGTTTAGTTAAAGAAACGAACATGAACAGAGGTCGTGTTCGTTCATTTATGTTCGTTTACGTTCGGTTAAGTACATTTATTATATTTATTCATTAAATGTGTTGTATAGTTTAAAATTATTTATTTTTAGTTTAATACCATTGCATTTAAGTTATTTTTAGTTTAACACTATAATATTTTAATTTATTTATTTATAAATGATTATCTACAACTCTTTAGATTAAAAATGTTGATTTTTATTGTTTAAATAATATGTGTTCGTAAGCATTCATGAACCGTTCGTGAACAAGCTAAATTCCTTAATGAACGAACACGAACAAGAATTTTCGTTCGATTAGCGTTCGTGAACAAGTTAAAAGTCAAACGAACGAACACGAACAAGGCTCATTCGTGTTCGTTCGGTTCGTTTACAGCCCTGCTTGCAAGGTTACATATTTATCAAGCAATGCATATAATATACAATGCTCATTTAAGCATAATTCGGAAAATATGTAATTCTGCAATTTAAATGAGGATATATGAAATTGTCCGTGTTTTTTTATTTTTAATGGTTGTGATATAGAATAGACTACGTAGGTGAATATGTGATGGGTGTATGGATGTGTTTTCCTGTTTAAAGTTGCAACAATCAAATAACTGATGTGTTTGATTATTTGATAAATTGCAATTATTTAAGGGTCATCGTGTAAATTGAACAAAAAAACAAGTAACAAAATTTACCAAATTTTAAATTTGAGGTAACCAACTTTTATGTTTCAAGGTAACCAGAATTTAGTTTTAAAGTGTTAAGAAGTTTTAACCTTTTTGTATGCACGTTTTAGTAGGTTGCTAAAATCAAAATCAAATTTGGTTATGTGAAAAAAAAAATTCAAATTTAATATCTTGAATGAAAAACAATAGTTGGTGGTCATATAAAATAAAACTGGTTACCTAAAATGGAAAATTTGGTAAAGACTGTTACCTTTTTGTCCATGTTCGTATATCCTCTACTACAATAATCTTCACTCCCTAATTATAAATTTTGAGTATGAATAAACACACCTGAAAGAGCTCCAATCAGCAACATCTCGGGACGACTTAATGACTTCTTTTTTTGAGCCGTGCAGTACGACTTTTTAATGGTGTCATACATGAAATAGTAACAAGTGCTGTATGGCAACATTCCCATCAATGTAGGAGAAAGACCAGAATAGAAAGAACCAATCCCACCATTTTTATACATTTTTTGAACAGCAATACTCAAATTAGGATAAGCATCAGGGCTTACAGTCAACCGATCCTGTAAAATACAAAACACCAAAAACACAATCAACATAACCAACGAAATAAAAACATCAATCTACAAGAATTATGGGTTCAATATAACTTATTATGACCTTTAAAACTTCAAGAGGATGGCATGCAAGGGTGCTAGCAATCCCTGCGACTGCACCCCCAATGGCAACTGGTGAGAGCCATGAGAGAGAATTAGATAGACTTAGTTTGACTGAACCAATTTGCACGTTTGGAGAATCTTCTTGACTCCATTTTTCTTTTGCTGATGTCATTATTCGTTTTACACATTCAAATGTTGCAAGTTCAATTGCTTGAGTGGGAACAATTCGTATCATGTTGATTGCATTGCCAGCCCAAAGTCCTTGCCAACCTTGTTTTTCAAATACCTCTAAAAAACTACCAGATATCGTTTTTGACCCAACACCAACCACCATCCGAGTCCTGTGTATATTACATTTATGTAGGGTCAGAGCAAGCATACATGGATATTAAAGGTCTTTTGGGGATCTTTTAAATTCTATCAAAATATTGGTTTTAAAAAGCAAGAGGCATGAGGCAAGAGCTTCTTGTACATAAAGCGTTGCTCTGTGTACAACTACATGTTTATGTACAACTAAACTACATTCAGCTTCTCTCTTTTGCATATCAACCTTTTTATCAAGCATACAACTCATAATTTCTACATCCCTCTGCATGTTTTTACATATTAGCCTCTCACGCACTATAAAATTTGACGTAATTCGACCTAGATGTGCATGAGGTGCCGCCGCATAAGACCTTAAGGCGTTTTCCAAAATAGCCTTGCAAACCGCAGGCCTCAAGTGAACTTCTTAAAACCAAGATCAAAATATAAAATACTTGTATATTAAAAATTTAAATCTGTCGTTGTTACGGACCTTATGGTTTCTAGAGGAGCAAGAACAGCTTTGGTCATAGCCCCAGCCAAAGCACCACTAAGAAATTCCCCAACTTCTCTCGTCTTCACAAATTTCTGAAGCAATTTAACAAAATTCACTTCAATATGCAAAAATAAACAGAACATATGACCAAATTCATTCAAAAGAGAACACAATTTCACAGATGATTTGATTATATGACCAGAATATGCTACCACCAACACACACATTACCTTCCAACTTCAAAACCAAAACAATCACAACAAAACTAAAAAGCGAATCAAAGCATAAAAATATCCTAATTCTAATAATTATGATCGTTCAATCTGCAATTTTAGCATAATTAAGCAACACTTACAGCGATTGGTGGCCGGAAATCAGGAAATTGGAAATCCAGCGAAAAAAAATCATCCTTGCTGCGATTCTGACCTACGAACACAAGGTCGAGGCTTTTGTGCACTGGTACCGAATCTAAAATCACTCCATAAACATCATCCATTGCACAGAAACCCTTCCTCTGCTGAATAATCGAACCAAAAAAGCTTCAGATTACGTAGATAAAGCAGATAGATATTTGCAGGATACATAAACATGCTAAAAACGTGAAGAATGTGGGATAAAATAAGAGAGATGAATGTGCCTGATGATGTGACGTTGATTTCGGGGTCATTTTGTTTGGTGGTGAGGCCGCCACCCGCCGGTGGCGTCGCCGTCGGCAGTTGAGATATTTTGGATTCCGGTCGCCGTCGGTCGTCCCACTTTGAAAGAGAAATATTAGGTTTTATGTTCTATCCACCGGCAATGGTCTCGAAGTTGACAAGTTTTATATGTATTTTAGGGTTTTGTTTTGGGGCCCAATGATCAAAAGCCGAGATAGCTTATTTTTTATGTTTCTTTTTCACATGTCTTGTGTTTTTATTCGTTTGAAATTTTTTTTTTGATATATTTTATAAAGAAAAAATATATATGTATGCAATCTATATTTACATTCACTCTCCTCTAAATATCTTTCATAGATTTCATTTGACAGCTTTATATATTTAATTCAAACCATTTCTTTGAAACCTAATGGTTATTCCTTTATTGGGTTCGAATTCAAATCGATACATATTTGTTAAGGTAATGTCAGGAGTTTATCTAGTTGTGGAGTTACTCCTGGGTGGGTTCAGGCGTATGGTTCAGAGGGTCAATTTATATTTTTCCTTCAAATAAACTAGTCAATTACATGTTTTCCCCTTCAAAGAAAAATATGTAATTGATTTTAAATATTGTGTAAATATGTAATAAAAGTTCTCTAATGATATACGTAAATAATTCTAATAAATTATACAAAAATATGTATAAAAACGAAATTGAACTTAGATTTGGAAAAAGATAAAAGGAACATATATATATATATATATATGTATGTATATGTATATGTATGTATATATATAATGAAGTTAAATAAATTATAGGAGTTTAACTTGTTTATATAAATTAATCAAACGAATTTATAGGTTGTAAGCTGGTTGATAGCTTGAAAGCACATTAATAATAGTATGTTTAGTAAGTGACAAATATAGTATTTTAACAATAAAGTTAATATTATTATAACTAAAAATATAATTACATAAATCAAAATCATAAAATATTAAATATAAAATAAATTCATTTGTAAAGTTGTTCGAGAAAATTAAAGTTATCTTTATAAATGAAAAAATAAAAAAATTTTGTTGATCGATCAAATTGTAGTAAATAATCAAAAGAAAGACAACCAATGTTACAAGAAAGAAAATATTGAAACCTTAAATGAGTTAACGCGTCAACTAGTTATTAAATAGGTCAACCTGAACATAGCACATTTTATAAACGGGTTACCTCGAATTGTTTATTAAACAAGTTAAACCTATCCACCCAAAACTTGTTTATATTGTATCTTGTTTGGGTAATGTTAGGCTGTGCCACTCGGGTTAGTCAAGTTAACTCGCTTAACACTGTAATCTTGAGCCAATTTACAATTGCTACAAATAATTAGTGGCGCAAACATGCAATCTAATGGCAAATATGTTGGCCATATATAACTTGAAAATATAATTGTGGTTCAAATTTATATCATTATGAATAACTTAATTAAATATATCGGTAAAACGTTAAATATGTTTTGTGTTTAATAATTAATATATATAAAAATATTAATCCTTCTTGTTTGGGTTAAACCCGAATAACTTAAAAAAAACGAAACCTGATAATCTTAATCGTTCGGGTTAATCAAGTTAACTCGTATAAACCTAAGGCTATTGGGTTCGGGTGAGATCGAGTTAGTCGGGTTCGCCTGCCTTTTAAAAGGAAAGAACAACAACATTATCCGGTATATTCCCACTTTCAGTAGGGTCTGGGGGAAGATAGATACAAACCTTACCCCTATCCCAATTGAGATAGAGAGGCTGCTCCGAAAGAGTCCCCGGCTCAAAGTTATCGTTTGAAGTTGATCATCCCAATGATTTTAACGTTATTTTCACAAAATAATTGAAATAACGTTAAAACTAGTGCACTTTTACTTTTGCCCCTTAAGGGCCCACACATATATATACATGATATGCGTGCACCATAAATGAGGCGTTTAGAAGGAAAGAACATGGGTTCAAATTTAGGCAAACATATATTTATTTGGATTACTTTAATAGACGTATGATAGATGGAGTTTGATAGAGAAAAATGACTTTAGAGTTTAGTTTATGATTTAAAGTTTACTTTGTTAAGTTCAGCTTTAGATTTAAGCTTTAATATTTAGTTTTAGGTTTAAGAGTATAGGGTTTAGTTATGGGTTTTAGGTAGTGGTGCACAAATCGGTTAACCGGTCAAAACCGGTTTTTAAATTACCCGAACCGGTTAACCGGTCTAGAGGGTTTACCGGTTTTTCCTAAAAACCGGTTCGGTTATTAACCGGTTTTTTTAACATACATATACTAACCGATGGAACCGAACCGGTTATTAACCGGACCGGTTAACCGCCCAAACCGGTTCAAAAACCGGTTTTTATACCTTTTTTTTATCCGTTAATCCGTTTGATCCGTCCGACGTCCGTTAGACTTAGAGTGTTGAACCGTAACCGTGTTGAACCTTTTTTTTGTAAAATCATAATAAAAAAATTAACAAAATCAAATCTAAAACTAATAAATAATAATTACTAAACCCTAATAAACCTTAAACTAATATTAGTTTGATTTGTTTAAGGTTTATTAGGGTTTAGTAATTATGAGTTAATTATTTTAAGTTTTATTAGTTATTAGATTAATATTAGCTTGATTTGTTTAAGGTTTATTAGGGTTTAGTAATTATGAGTTGATTATTTTAAGGTTTATTAGTTATTAGATTAATATTAGCTTGATTTGTTTAAGGTTTATTAGGGTTTAGTAATTATGAGTTGATTATATTTTAAGGTTTATTAGTTATTAGATTAATATTAGTTTGATTTGTTTAAGGTTTATTAGGGTTTAGTAATCATGAGTTTAAGGTTTTGATTAAATAAAATTAAATGAACTTTATTAAGTAAGGATTTCAAATAGCATATTTCATTAAAATAAATTAATTACGCAAGCTTTAAAGTTACAAAATTAAATACAAAATCGAAAATAGAAATTAGTCTTCGCTTGGTGCTTCGGATTGTAGTTCCGGACTATTGGTCCGCATCCATTCATCCATTGCTTGTTCTTCGTCGGAAAGTGGGAAAGTCATTCCTTCCTCAACTTCAACATCGTGTATTGTCGCTTCTATCTCAAGCTCGCCTTCAAGTAGTGTGTGGTCTTGTACACGTTCCATTGCGTCCAAATGATATTTCAAGCAAATGCACATCTCCAATGATGCAGGAGTAAGCCTTGTCCTTCGTATAGATAAAACCCTGCCACTAAGAGAAAAAGCAGACTTCGAAGCTACTGTAGAAGCTTGGACGCTTAGTAAATCATGGGCCATGGCAGATAGAATCGGAAATTGGGTTTCCTTTTGTTTCCACCAGGCCAAAATATCAAAGTTTTCAAATTCGTCCGGCGTAAGACCGGAAATCCAATCTGTCCCTAGGTACCTTCCTAGTTCGCTACTTGCGCTAGTACCTCGGGCTCGTTTAGTTACATTTTGTCTTTAGGTGTTAAATAAATCAAAGTTAACATCTTGGCTTCTACTCGAACTAGAAGCCGCATACATTGTTTGTTGTATGTTAGATGTTTCACCATATTTTTGTAAATAATGATCAAACATATTTTGAAAAAATATGTTAAAGTTATTTTTAGTGTTTGTTGAAAAGTTTGGGTCTTCCAAACCCAAAGCACCAACTATTTCATCAATTAATGTTTCAACGCCGGCACCATTGAAACATGGGTTTAATGCCGTCGCACAAGTAAATACGGCCGGCATTTCTTGAAAGTATTTCAATAGTTTTATTTCATTGGAATTAACATTCCCGTATATATCTCATTATTTTCACCCGTCGATGAAAAATCGTTAATTTTTCTTGTCATTATAAATAATTGTTGAAGAACCAAACAAGAAGTGGGATAATAAACTCCCGATAAAATTGAGTTGTTGCATTTTTAAAAACTCCAAATAAACTAGTAAATTCTCCTATGGCGTCCCAACATCGGCGATTAAATCTTTTAGCCTTACGTTCTTCCACTAAATTGTTATGAAATACTTCCAAGGTTTCCCTTTGTCGTAAGGCGCTGTTAAACATACGCCAAGTCGAATTCCATCTTGTTGGTACGTCCCAAGACGGACCTAAAAAGAGGGAGTTCGTATCCTCACATAATTTTTGATATTCCAAATATCTTCTACGGCTTTTCATAAAAACATCCTTTAACATTTGTTTAAATTTTTCTTTTAACATATTCATTCCGTCAACCGCAAGAGCATCACTCACAACCAAGTTAATAATGTGAGCAACGCATCTAGTATGAAAAAAAGCACCGTTACATATCGGTTTATATTTAAGTTTTAATTTTTGAACAGCAGTCGTATTATTTGAAGCGTTATCAAAACTTATGGAAAGTATTTTATCTTGTAAATGGAATGTTTGTATTATTCTATCTAACATGTAAAACAAATTATCCCCCGTGTGAGGATACGGAAACATTTCGAACGCAATCGTACGTTTCATCATTTGCCATGAATCGGGATCAATCCAATGCGCGGTAACGCAAAGGTACGATTCGGGCAAACCGTGAGGTGCCGATCAAACGTCCGTTGTTAGGTTAACACCGGTTTTTAAGTTTTGAAAACCTAAAATTAAGTCTTGTTTGGCTTGACGCCAACGTTTCAAACAATCACGTCTAATAGTAGTTCGACTTACTTGATGATAACGTGGTTGTAGCGCCTTTTGAATCATCTTCGTCAAGCGTGGGTTGTCAAAATGATTGAATGGCAAACTTTCTAGAATCACCAAGTTCCCCATCATTTCACGAACCATGTCGGGATCGAAATTCCAAACCCCGCACTCTTGAGACATTTGTGCTTGATCGTTTGCGGGATTATTTTTGACAACAACACAATGCTTCGTCAAATAGCTTCTTAAAGTGGAATTAGATTCCGGTTTAAGAAAAGTACCGCAACCTTTGCACCGTGCCTTATCAACACCGTTCGACATTTCGCATAAGTCGAAATGTTGAAATAGCTCTTTGTTCCTCGTTGTAGTTTTTATTCTAACAACGGTTGGTTCGTTTGAAGTGGATGCACCAACACCAACGGAACTATGAGTACTTCGTGAGCTTGCCATGGATGAAATAAAGATTGAATCGAACGTAATAGAAGAAGAGATTGAATCGAGAAGAATTGGGGGATCGTTTTTTGAGCGTTTTTGATCGTTTTCGAGCGTTTAAGAACAAGAGATGTTGTAAGATGTTGTGTGATCAAACCAAAACAATCCCCATCTATTTATACTAACATTTAGGGGCAAAATGGTCCAAAAAATTGTAAAAAACGGCTAGAAACGGCTAGTTTTTTTTTGTTCGATCGGTTAACCGGTTAATACCCGGTTAACCGGGTGTCAACGGCTAGTTTTTGTCTCCAACGGCTATAAACGGCTAATTTTTTGAACACAAACCGGTTTCTAACCGGCCAAAAAAACCGGTTTTGCTTTAACCGGTTCCTAACCGGTTTTCCCTAAAAAACTCCCAACCGGTTCATAACCGCCGGTTCTTGCAATTGGTTCAAACCGGTACGAAAAACCGGTTTCTAACCGGTCCAAAAACCGGTCCGGTTCAGTTAAACGGTTTTTTTGTGCATCACTAGTTTTAGGTATGTAGTAATGTAGTATTTTTCAAAATTTATCATTTAGCATGTATTATGAACGTCACATTAAATCTTTATGCTAATAAATGAAAATAACACTGTATACTTATTACTGTTGGATGTTTTTCATTTATATTTTAAATGCATGTCTCTCTCTATCTCTCCTATAAAATAACTATATTATATAATAATGTATATAAACTCTCTCCTATTAAATAATAATGATATTAAAAATTATATTTTTAGAAATTAAATAATAATTTATCATTTTATTTGTTAATAATTATTTTTGTTATATAATATCTTTTTCAACTTTTTTATTAGTTTTTTCACTTATACTAACTCTTTAATATTTTATTATAATGTTGTATAATACACAGGTTTTATAATATAGTGGTTATACATTTGTTGTGAACATATCTTTCATAATGTTCGTTTTTCCTTAACATATAACCATGTACCTTTTTATCTGGCTTTATTAAATTCAAATTACGAATTATTATTGTATACAATTTTCTAATTATTTGACCCCAAAATAAAATCCTAAACGCAACAAGTAAGAAGCTATACCCAAACAACACCTTAATCTTAGTAAATAAAACCTCTCTTTAATTTCTCTTTAAATTTCAAATATAATATAGATCACAACAAAATAAAATTAGAATGAAAACAAAAAAAAAATGTGACCACAATCCACATGGATTAATACAAAAGGGAGGTGGTGTGCACCATAACAAAACTAGATACAATTACATCAACATCTGTTGTTGGCATCATCATTTATGTGTAGTATATGTCAACTGCCAAGAAACACAAACTTTTTTTGGCGATTGTTTATCACTCGATCCTTCGGGGATGATGTTCCCGCTTGCCGCATAAGCTCTGTTAAAATATACAAATATGAGACTCCTGAATTATAGGATATGCATGTGTTTGCATGTAGTAGCAAGATCAAACTAGCATTGTTAGATAATTATGAACCAAATTTTGGTCTTTGATTATAAAAAGCATACAGAAGGATGGGATGATCGTGATCCATAAAGTGAAGGGAACATAACATAGAGAGATATCAATAATCCAATGACTTAAAAAGAGATTCCTTCAATTATGTGTATGTATATGTGTATGCATATGTATGTGTTTATTGTTGGGTTTTTTGAAGTCATTTTGGGCTTATATGGAGATCACAAAGGGTGACAATGGGATTGGGCCCTAATCTTTTATTATTAGCTCATTTTTATATTTGTTGTTCACTATATCATAAACCCAAATTGTATCTATATTTAAACTCATTTTGTACTTGTAATTCCTCATCATGAGCAAGGTAAAGCAATAAAAGTTGCCATCCTAGTTGCAACCCGTGAATGTATATCACATTAACCAAACCATGTTAAATTTTTGGAGGCTCTAAGGTAGGGCTAATTTTTTTTTTTAAAAGAGCCGGCCATGTATATTTGTATGTTCATATACATGTATATGTTATGTTAGAGGCGGAGGCAAGGGTTAGGTAGGGGGATAGGCCCCCGTAGGTACCCACGATCGAATGTTAAAATGTATTTTTTTTAAATTAATTGCTTAATTTTGAAACAAAATAATTATAAGGGGACACAAATCTGATTACAAGAGGCACAAACTTGATTACAAAAGGAAACAATTGGAAGTGAACAATAAAAACTGTGTTCTTTTCATAAATTTTATGCGAACAAAAACTTCTGATGTAACTTTAAAATTGATTATTTAAGCAATTTTTTTCTAAATACTTTTGATAGGTTTATTTTATGGTTTCAATTAACGCGACCTGCTTTTTACCCGGACCGACAAGTTGTTTTGTGGTTTCAATAACACGACCCGCTTTTTACCTAGACCCATTTTCGCTCCCTGTAACAAAATTTTCATAATCCGCCACTTATGTCTATGTCTATATGTCTATGTCAATTTGCACAAAAGAGAAAAAGGAAGAATAAACTTGCCTCGTTTTCTTTCAAGCTCTTCAGCAAGTTCTTCTTTCCATCTTCTTTGCCTCTCCGAGAAGCTTGCACTATAAATATCACATTTTTATTTTTGGTTTGGATTTCATATAGTAAGCACAAATATAGCTGAACCTTTGAGTGCTAACAAACCTTGGACTAATGGTTTCTTTCTGAGAATCAAGAACATTATCTTTCAATTGATCATGCTGAGGTGACAAACATTCATGTGGATTTTGATCATTTACAGCACCAATATGTGATACGCGGTCAGATTTATAACCGGATCTACCAATGTAAGATCCATCAACAGCTGAAGACAGCCTCTTTCTTAGCAGCCTATTTTTGTTACTATTAGGTGATTTGCTTATAGGAGGTAAGTTCAGGTGATTTGATGAATTTTCCTTGTTTTCATTCCCAGCAGGAGAAATGGCAGCATTTAAAGAGTTGTAGAATTCATATAGAGGTGTTTGCATCTTCTTCAAATCTAAAGCCTGTATAACAAACACATAGGTGACCAAAAAAGTTGAGGATTAAAGCTAAACATATCACACAACATATATGTATCTACTGCAGGTGGAAATTTAGACCCATCTACTTATAAAAATTGGGTTAAACATATAAAAGCATGCCTAATTTTTTTTTATTGTGAATCTCACAGTTTTCTACTTAAAAATAGTTGTGTATTGAATATGCCCTAATATATATTACTAGTTATTCACCATATAGAAACAATGCCAATTAGTTGTGTATTGAAGACGCCCCAATATATATTACTAATCATTGGCGGAGCTTGAATATTATGAAAGGAAGGGCAGAAATTTACGTGACCCACAATGCATGTTAATTTTTTTAAGCAAGAAGGGGCGAAACGTATATTTAAAACAAAAAATAATATTTCGGCCAAAAAATTTATACTACTGAGGGAAAAAAGAGGATGCATGCTTCGCCCATGTTACAAATTATTCACCAAACATAAACAAAGGCACCTGAAGTTAAATTTTAATGAAAACAACTTCCTAAATTTGTATAATTTAAGAATGTCGATTATTATTGTAACAATGTTTTTAATCATAACTAATATATTAGCTATTTATGAAAAATAACTGGACAAAAAAATGCATAGGAACCTACCCCGACCAAGTGTGATTTGATTAGTGCTAAAAGGTGGCATTTTCAGCTAAGCACTTTTTGTCCAAAACTTTTGAATTTTTTTATAATAATTTGTGTGTAAAATATAATTTACGAAACCATCTTATTTCAATAGCAATGTTACCTTTTCAATGCATAGATTTTGGGAATTTTATGTTTCAACTATAAAATTTAGGTGACTTTTCAACAATTTCTAGCGCATTTCTCTTTTAGCCAACTCATTTGACCCATTAGAGATAAAAGCATAACCTGAATCTACCCGTTTATAGAAATGGGTAAAAATTGTATCCATTATTTTCTTAATAGAAAAGAAACACAAATCATAAACAAAATTTACCTTCTCATCCAAGAATGCTCTTATTTTTATTTCTGTAACTTCCTCTTCTTCTTCTTCGATTCCAGGAGTCCCAGATGGAAATGTAAAACCATCATCTCCATTACCTAATTCTCCAGAGGTTTCGGTGGTAATTTTAGAAATTTGACCTGAAAGCAAGTTAGCAGCATTTGTTCCCACTTCTGGACTTCCATCAAACCGGTAGGACCAGTCATCATCAGGCTCATTCATGGGATTAAAACTCTGTCTCAAATAAGATGGTTATAATTGCGTGGTTAGCATCAAGATATATCACAGCCAAAAGAATGAAATACACGTATTTGTTATACCTTATTGACGTTATTAGAAAGTACAGTAGAATCAAGTTTCATAGATGTGCTAGCCATGAGGTCATCATCATCCAGCTGACACATGTCATCATCATATCTGTTTGAACCCCAGATTGGTCCTCCAGAAAATTTTTCAGGGTACATAGTTGAGCACCTTACACTATTCATACTATCCACCATACCACTGTTTGTTTTAATCTCCGGGCTAATGCTGCATTAGCAATCACCTTTGCATTTATTAACGCGATAACTAGACTGGTAAAGTAGGATGCTTGGGTAGGTTGAATAATGGGCCAATATAAAAAACAGCAATGAACATACCCAATTAAAATCCCACTTTGAGTGGCGTCAGGGGGAGAAGAAGGCACACCTTACCCCTACCTAAAATAGGATACAGAGGCTGCTTCGTAGGAGTCCCCCGGCTAATAATGGGCCAATATGTTTAGACCAAATCAGTTTTTATGTGTTGAAAAGGGCTGGGTTAGGTTGTCCAGCTTTTTCAGAACTTTTTTCTACAAAGAATTAATGTGTCAAATGATTGTAAAAAAATATTATATTTCAAAAATAGAAAAAGTTGATGATTAAAATAATTTAGGAGGTTTAAGCATTAAAAAAACACTTTGAAAAACTTTTGACCCATTTCATTTTAGATAGTTTTCATTTTAACCGTTTGACCCATTAGAGATAAAGCATAGCCCAAAACAACCCATTCATAAGAATATGAGTCAACATTGCCAGATGAAATTAGTATAACTAATAAAAAACAAGCTAAATATGGAAAATCTTACGGATTTCTAGGTTCCTGCCTGGATGTTGGTATTTGATTGCCAGGGGTGTGCTGATATAAAGAAAAAGTGTCATGATTTTTAAAATAACAGTTAAAGAACTTTTTACTTTAAGAAACTGAATCACGGATGTTTCATGCAAGAAAACTAACCATAACTGATGTGCGTAAGACAGGATGGGTCTCGTTATACTCCCCAACAACAAAAGGATGCTACAGATGATAAAAAAACCATGAAACCAAACTTGTACTTCAATGAATAATTTAGTTCAAAAGAAAACGAAAAATGCCCCTCCAGGGTTTCCCTTATCATTTTGACATTTCCAAATGTCTCATTTGAACCAAAATTTTTCATATGCTTTTATTACAATAAAGGAAGAAAAAATCTAGACATGTTTCACATTTCCTTTCCAATTTAGTGAATGTACATAAAGCTTGTAATGGAGAATCACCTTCAGCAACTCTGATGCATCAGGCCTGAGATTCGGTTCCCTGCCAGCACGATGAACATTTGAACGTAAGAAATACAAATTAAAACCTTAAATATGCAGCTGATGTTATATATTTAATGTGAATACAAAAAGAAAGAAGATAAAACGGGGCTTAAGGATGAACAAAAAACAGGCCCCTGTATGAAAAAAAAATAGTAAATGCAAGAACAAAAACAAAATACATACTTTTGAAGGCATTTTAATAGAAAATCCTTTGCCTCAAAAGAAAGATGGTCTGGGATAGGTGGATGATCTTTTGTTGTCCCTATATGAAATAGGGCAGCAACCTGAAGATAACACACATAATTGAGTACATTACAGCTAGGAAAAACATATATCTTAACTGATTCTGAAACATTAAAAACCAACTCATTTTAGTGTAAGAAATAATCATGATGCATAAACAGACACGTGTGAATACCTCCTGATATTGTTGGCTCCATGGAGGCTTTCCAGTTGCCATTTCGATAACAGTGCATCCAACACTCCATATATCAGCAGAACTACCAAAAAGAAAGGTCAACACAATCCATTTAATAATGTTCAAGTAAATGTATATTGTAAGTGTTATTGTTTTGTTTTTTTATTCACACGCATGCAATATGCCTGAGTTGTGTTATTTCACTTACAAGCTATGGCCAGTCTGAAGTATAACTTCAGGGGCCATCCAATATGGGGTGCCCTTCATTGATTTTGCACCTGTCATTGTAGCCTACGGGAAAACATGCAAGCACTTGGTCACAAAAAGAATTTTTAAAGCACGGATATATATCAGATACTAAATCATATAACATGCATACCAGCTCAACAACTTTCTTGGAGGCCCCAAAATCTGCAAGTTTAATCTGCCCTTTATTATCAACAAGAATATTTGCTCCCTGCAAAAGCATTTGTCACAGATTATAAATTATATACACACACTTGGTTAATTTCATACATTACAATTTACATACACACACTCATATAGATAAGTTTATACCTTGATGTCCCTGTGCATGATACCATTTTTGTGGAGATACTCCAGCCCTAATAATATTTGCTTTGTGTACATTCTTAGCACCTGATCCATGTATCAAACTAGAGATAAGTTTCAAGTTTCGAACAATTAAAAATTTTAAGAAAAATTCTAGAGTTCCAAGAGCAACTGTCCACTGTATATTTTGTGACTTTAGAGGGGAAAACTAGCCCAATGAAATTTTAAGAATCAAATTTCTAATTTGTAATAATTTTCTAACCTTAAGCTAATCTTTTAATAAAAGATCCAATCAATTGAAATTCAAAACTATATAAAACAATAACTTACAGATTCAGGGAAGGAACCAAATTTTCCAAGGAGTGATGAGATGGATCCACCTGGAACAAATTCCAGGAAAATATTCAAAGAATCCTCCTCTCTAGCAGTTCCTAGGTACCTCTGTAATGTAATTAAAAAAAAGAAAGATAATTAAGCCTATGACAAGAATCGCCATCCACGAAATGCAAGATGATAAATTTATGCACTTACAACAATATTTGGATGTGAAAGATTCTTCAATAGCTTCACCTCTTCTTCCAGCTCCCGGATGTGAGCCTATCATTTTATAGAATTTGAAATCTCAGTAAATAAACTTCTTTTGCTCATTAAAAAGGCCTAAACTATGTTCAAGTAGGTAAAAAACTGTCATACAGGAGTGGAACTATCATGGTATATAATAATTTTTATCAGCCTGAATGGATGTAAACTTATCCCGAGTATAAACAATTCAAAGAAAAAAACATATATAAAAAACTAGGTAGCTGAGTGGAAAATACAAAATTCTCTCTCATTTGTTTACTAAACTTACTCAGCCAAGTTTTTATATACTCGATCTAAGAAGTCAAATTTTCTATAATCTATATCACAAATCAAAATCTTTAGTAACAAAACCTACTTGCTTAAATTCATATGATAAACCTATGCAAGTACATAACTAAACCATTTATTCACGGAAAAATTACTTCATTTCCGAATCTCCATCTCGAACTGACTAACTGTATTGTGTGTGATGTACTTAACTGCTTATTGACATCCTTTACCAGACAATGAAGAAGAAAAGGTAATCCGCAAACCTAGTAGATGATCAAGTAAATTAACCCATATAGATCGATCATGGATCAGTACTTAATCCATCAGAGAATCATTTGAATCACTTTCAAGTGCAATATTGGATATTAGATATAAAAACAATAAGTAGGGAGAATAAGGTTAATGGAAACAACTGTCTTTTTAATCACTGAAGAAAAAGAACAGCCCCAGTAAATAAATAACTATCAGCACAACAACAAAATCAAAAGAGCATATCTGAAGCTTAAATTTTGCATAATAAAGGATCTTAGATATATACATTTAAAAATAGAGTCTATAATAGGAGTTCATTATACCGTGACTTATCAATTTGTACTTTGCAATGTGTGTTAAACTAGCAATTTATAGTTTTAAAGTACTAATTCAACTAGTTACAAACTGAATTGGATCATTATATGTTGATTAATAGATCAAATTTTGACCTACTTAGATGGATAATCAAGTCAAATCAAATTATTTAGCAAAACAAGCGAATCAGCCAATCACAATAATTAATATTTGAGCTTATAAAAATAGAAACATACCTGCGTTTTGTCTTTCGAAGCAGTATTTACAACAACAGAAACCTGCATATGAACAAGCAAACAATAGGTCAATACCAAATCAACAAAATTAAGTACAACCACAAGCAACATGTATCACGCCATAAACCTGTTTGACAGCAAGCAGCTCCCCTGAATCCAGATTCATCCCCATATAAACCCTACCAAAAGCTCCACAACCGATCAATTCCCCTTTCCGCCACCGGATCTGCGACCCGGTCTCTTCTTTCTTCATCCTCGCTGCCGCTCTCGGCGGCGGTAGCGCCTGAACGGACGATTTAGAGAAAAGTCCGATTTTCGACTTGCGAATGCTCGAGCCAATCTTCTCGACAAATCCGCCGAACGAACCAGCAACACCGTCGTCATTTCCACCGGCGCCGGCTGAAGGTTTGAACACTAGCGATCGGCGAACGGATCCGATGAAATCTTGCATCGTATGGTAAGAAGTGCAGAATTTGAGACCGAATCAATCTATGGATTCGAACATGAATTCTTCACTTGCAATGATATGATTGATTTTAGAGAGAGAAAGAGAGAGAGAGAGCCGTTGCAAAAATTGGTTTTCAAAAATGGGAAATTAAAGAAATAGAAAATGGTAGTTTACGTTGGAGACATGGGGAAGGTTTTCAATTATGCGAATCAAATGCCCTAAAAAGTCTCCTTTTCTAAGTGGATGTTTATTGTAATAATTAAATATTATTTTCATTTATTTCTTAATTTTTTTAGATTTAATGAAAATATTTAGTTTAAGAAATTTAATTTATTTCTAATTTCTAATACTATATTAATATTTACTTCAAACTCGAACTCTCAACCTTATTCTAATAAATAAAATTTTTTAAAAGCGTATGTATTGTTTTAAACATCTCAAGTTTGATTTTTCGTATCTCTTCTATTAAATACATAGCATATTAAATATATTTTTAAAATCAGAATGTAACATTTGTATACATATAAATGTACATGCAGGTCCGGCCATGAGGGAGGGAGAGGTAGGCGACCGCCCCGGACCCGGTGTTTTTAGGGGCCCGAAATTTAAAAAATATATATATTATAAAAAAATTATAAAACTTAGGGTCCAACAAATTTTAATAGAATGAGAATAGTTTAATTGGTTATTAATTACCCATAAAAAAAACATCACATATATAAAAATATATTAGGTTTCTATTGACTTTATTCCAAATTAGTTTACTTTCCACTCTTCCAATTCCCATACGTGCTCCAGCAGCTGGACCGTCGTCCAACTCCAGCCCTCCAGCCCCAGCTTCCAGCTTGGGCTATTTCGAATGCATTGATTGCATATAGAGTTTTGTGTTATAAAATTATCACCCTTTTGATGCTATAAAGTACGTTCCAGTTTGGGTTTTTCCGAATGCATTAATTGCATATAGAGTTTTGTTAACTATTCGGTAGCTGTGGCATTTACAGAAAGAAGTTTTTCTAAGTTGAAGTTGTTGAAGTTTTATTTACGATCGTCAATGTCACAAGACCGTCTTAACGAATTGGCAAGGATTGCTATTGAGAACGTCATCTTATAAAATATGGATACCGAATAAATGATCGAGACTTTTGCTTAAAAAAATCCTCGAACACTCTCACAGTTTGCTTAGGTATTTAAAATATATTATTATGTTACAATACTTTGGTTTTGTTAATTTTCTAACAAAAATATTCATATTACTAACTTTTTATATATAAATTACTAGGTTAATTTTTTTAAGAGGAGCCTATTTTTTCTTCTCACCCCGGGCCCTGGAATTGTTTTTGATTCTCAGGGCCGGCCCTGTGTACATGTGTGTTACGTGTGTAGGGCCTCAAAGGCCAAAAACAAATTGAACTAATTTTAACATTATTTAACTTCATTTGTGAAAATAACGTTAAAAACATTGGGATTGTTAACTTCAAACGATAACTTTGAGTTAGTGACTCTTTCGAAACAACCTTTGTACCCCAACTGGGATAGAGGTAAGATTTGTGTTCATCCTTCCCCCCAGACCCTACTGAATAGTAAAAATATACTTGGTACGTTTGTTTGAATATTTTTAAAATCTAATTATTATGAAATTCTTTTTTCATAAATGGTTTTTTAAAACAAAATGTTTACAAAAACAAAATTAAAAAAATAATGTTTAAATAAATAATATGACTATTTTATTAATTAAAATATTAAATTATACAACATCTTAATTATATTTTATATTTAAAAAATCATTTTATATTGTCTAAATTTTTGTTGATGGACTATTCATCATATTCTTCTATTCAACTCATATAATACACATGATAAGTTAGTTATAATGTTATATGAGAGTGTTTCAGACATTTTGCACACAAGCAACAAAGTAGAGAAGGTTGCAATTATCTTTTTTTTTTTTTTTTTTTTTTAATATCAGTGTGTTCTAGCACTATTTAGTCATCATCATGGAAGATGAAAATGTTACAATAGATAAGTTTACAATAATCTTATTTTTTTTTTTTAAATTAAATAAAACTGCTGTAAACAAAATCTCCACACAAGCAACAAAATCAATAAAAAAAAAAAAAAAAAGGAAAACAAGTCCCCTTGAACTAAATTTATCTTGTCTAACCATGTCAAAAATGCATCCTAGCTTTACTCATACTTGTATACAAAGTACATTGTGGTCACATTCATATGTATTTCTCACCAACTAATTTCACCGCCGACCCCTTCCTCTACCTCTACCTCTCCCTCTGCCACCACCTCCCCGCCCTCTGCCGCCGCCTCCCCGTCCTCTGCCGCCGCCTCTGTCACCACCTCTGCCACCCTGGCCCCGAAACCCTGATCTATCAGACTTCAGCCCCAGTGACTGTATTCCCCTTCTTTTTGCACGCGGGTTATCATCATCATACTCGTCTTCCTCGTACTTCCCTTTACTTCTTGATATAAATGAAATCTCGCGTGATCCACCTGGCCCTGCTTTAACCTTGTTGAAACCATTTGTACTTTTATTGTTTTCTAAAGCTTTTACCCTCTCTTCCAGTGGCAAAGCATCCTCTTTGGCGAGCGACTTGCTATTTCTAAACGCTTCTGCATGCCTTTCGTCCTTCACTTCATACAATCTGCATGTTTTTTAAATTTTTATATATTTCTTTAAATTTTTCCAGTCGAAAAGAAACCTGATTCGACCCATTGATATGAAAACGGGTCAAAATCAGTAAGAATTGGTGATTACCTTGGAGCGCGATTTTTCTTTCTGTCTCTATTTTTATCATCTGCAAGTTCATCAGCTGAAGACTGATGTTCTTCTGATGCATCAGAATCACTTTGATCTTCGTCTTCTACCATAAAAGGCTCAAAGTGTTCCTTCACTAAAGATTGCTGCACAGGTGCAGCTAAAGGATGCAAAGCCCGGTACTCGAGAGAGTTTTCGTCAACTTCGAAGTCCTGAAAAAAATTACAAAAAATGGGTCATTATAGTGACAACAAAACAAGGTCTAACAAATCTAACAGTTACAATTAGTTATTTTTTATCTGATCATTAAGAAAAGGAAACGTTAACTCTAGAAACATATAAGAATTGTTAGAAAAAAATATATCTCCATTCTCATACCTCATTACTGAACAAAGATTTGAACCGTTCATCTTGTAGAACTTCAGAAGTGAGTCCCTTCTTTTTCTTGTTTGGTTTCTTGGTGTCAACAACATCAGTTTCTTTTTTGGTGGCTTCTAATTCCTCATCTTCTAGAAGACGTTTTGCAAGAACACGGTTAACCTTAGGAAGTTTTTTCTTGATCTGAAAAAAGAAAACAATAATTAAAAAATTACAAACAATTGTGAAATTGGTTAAAAAAATCAACCACCAAAATAAACCAACCGTAATCCGGGTACTGCGTTCCAGCTCTTCCTTCTCCCGCTTACGTTTCTCTATATACTCTTCATATACCATTGGATTAGCTGCCGCCTGGGCCTGCTCATGCATTTTCACCACAATTTTGAAACAAATAATAAAAAATAAAAAAGAAATACAAGAAAAGATTAAAAAACACTAACTTTAGCATTCAATATAAAACCCAAAAAACTACCTTTTTATAGAGGCGGAAATCAATAAAGAATCCATGCATGTAGGCTCTTAGAAGATTTGTACCAATTAAATTGGTCAAATTCAACTTCTCAATCTCCTCTTTTGTCAAAAATTTGTAGTCGTCATAAATAGTTGTTTGAGCATCCTCCTCCAGCTCTTCCTAAATATAGACATGGTTATATTAAATTCCAAAAGCAAGACACCTGAAGTGTAAAATTAACTATGATGGTAATATTTTAAAGACTTACTGTTAAATTTTCCATGTATGAACACCACTTAGGAGCAGGTCCCAGGGATGGCAAGAAATAAGAAGGAATTTGGCTGGTGTCTAGAGCTAATAACATCAGTCCACTTTCTCTGAACACACACAAATCATTTATGGCTCCAGCAGTTGGTTCAATGCTGGTCATTCCTTCCCCCTGAAACCAATGAAAACAGCACCAATTTTAACATGGTTTTTATATAATTTTACTCTAATAATGAAAAAACTGAAACAATTATAAAATTATCTGTTCATCGTTTGTTGGTTCTTTCAAATTATGCCCAACAATTTCTAGGTTGAGGTAAACCACGCATGTTATCATTCATGATGTAGAAGACAAATGTTAAATAAATATTCATCTTCTCATAGACTTAAAACATTAACTTTAAAAGAAACTGTTAACTGTCCTTGTGATCTGGCCAACCTGTTTACAGTTTTGACCAAACAACAGAGATCATTTATGTCATTTACTCTAAAATTAATTATCCAGACTAATTAAAAATACATATAACACACACACACACGCACAATACACACTTACAGTTTCTGGATCCCAAATCCGAACAATATGCTTATCAGAAGTAATTAGCTTTGGCCTCTCGGAGTTGAGAGTTTGATGCCATTTAATATTCAATATGGGGCTTCCATACCTATTTGTATTTGCCAAGTTTCAGTAACATACTCAAGAGAGAGAGAAAAAAGTTTAAAGCACTGTTTTAAGTATTAACTGCCACAGCTTAGATAGGTGACTTACATGTGATCTTTTACTCGAAGAGGAGAAGATGAGCGCAGATCATAAATCATCACCTGTAAATCAGCAAAAAATATCTGTAAAAACTGAAAGCTTGATGAGAGAAAACTAACCAATCATACAACATTCGCATTTTTCCATTTTGCATGATAGAACATAACAAATGATATGAAATTTGGCAGTGATATCTTAAGCATACCTTTCCTCCACTACTTCCAACAGCCATTTGATAGCCTCCATCTCCATTGAACTCTATAGCAGTAACCTCCTACGTAGTACAAGAATTTTGTCAGGTTTTAACTCCCCACCATAAGCCTCTAATAAAATTTGATTAACTTCTACTCGAATATAGAAAAGGTGATAATATTTAGCATTTTTGCATTTAAATGACTTAAGCTACTGTATAAACAATTTCTGAATGTACCTTGTCCCCATTTTCTAAATCTGAAAATATATATATATATATATATATATATGTATGTATATATATATATATGTATGTATGTACAAGAAAACAATCATGCAAAACAACTGGTCATAGTCTCTTATTACTCCAACCCACCAATAAATTTACTCATCAAATTGTTCTGATGGCAATGTAATTATAAAAACTATAGTTTAATCTGCATAAAAAAACAAAATAACAACCTGATCACCCTCATTGACAGATGTAATCGCATTAAGCCTGCCAACAGAAGATCTTATTCGCATATCAAAGCATTCAACAAAACCATCCTCACCACCACCAGCAATTAGCCCATGATACTTGCTAAAATTAACAAGAAAAAAACATATTACTACAGAATGAAACCAATGCAATTCCATGTATGAGGTCAAACTCACCTTCTTGAAACTACATTTAGTGCTGGGGATTGTGTGTTAAGAGAAGATAGAAATCGTCCCTGCGTATGAAGTATTTATTTTAGCTCAAACTATAGACAGTAAGGATTAATAATATCTCATATTAACAGGTGAGTAGTGAAGGCATTTGGCAAATAACCTGCTCTAAGTTAATTCTGTATAGATCAGGAGAAGAAGCAGCACATATCAAATCACATGACCAGCAATCATATATAATATCCCTTCCCATCCTGCTCATCAAAGAATGGTTGGAATATATAAAATTAACTAGAATAAATTGAAGTGAACATGATAGCGACAGTAAAAGGTGTCTACCTTTGTTCCATAATAAACAACTATACCCAGTAAAATACCACTACTTAATAGGGTTTGGGGATGGAACGAAGACAAACCTTACCCCAAACCCAATGGGATAACGTGGCTGCTTCTGAGGATACCCCTGGCTCCCTTATAATAAAATGCAATATTTAAGTAGCATGTTATTTAAAGCAAATATTTGACTACTAGTAAAGAAAATATAAAAATACCCAACAATAATGAGAAAACAATAATCTGATGGAACAAAAAACCATGTCATTATTCTGTGATAATCATCATAAATGTAATTTTGGATTAATGCTATATAAAAGTGATTTTTTTGTTATAACACATCCCAAAAATGTGAATGCCGCGTTTACTTTGGAACAAGGGATCATCTAGAAAAATAAACAAGAACATATAATTCAAATTAAAAAGAAATCAACATTTATGCAACAAAAGAAATGTCTTATGAGAGAACGATAAGAACCTTGGAATACGTAAACTGTAATGACTTCCATATTTAGCATGTAAATTAACAGAACGATCAGCACAAAGAAACACAAGCTTTGAATAATCATCACTCAACACCTGTTTACAAATGAAAAGATTTAACAGTGAGCAAAACATAGTAGAGGGAAAACCCCTTGTTATTTACTGTTTCAGCTTTCATATTAAAGATAAACAAATTTCAACACTTGAGAAAAAGGATACCTGGAAATTGATTATCTCTGACACCAGATGCCTTTCAAACTTCAATGATAATTCCCTTAATTCATATACTTTGACTTGTGGAGGGTAAATACCTAAAATTTCCACAGTCAGCAAAGTTGATAGTAGAATTCTACCACATGGCGTAGACATAGCAGAACGAAACACATATCACAAGTTCCCAATAACCTGAAGCAATGAGAAATTCGCCATCTGGGGTCGCTTTAATTCTAGTCGTTGCAGTTTCAAATCTTAAATCTTGGATCAAATCCACCCTTTCCATGTAATCTATACATAGCAAATGCAATTGTTGAATATAACAAAAACAAAAACAGTTCTTGAAAATAAAGTGCAAAAGGGCTAGAAAACTAGGAGATGAATAAGGGATTCTCAATTAAAGCATAAATAAGAACAACACTAATTGCATTGCCACAATCATCAAAGCACGCTCAAATGTAAAAACGAATAAAATCAAATTTATTGATCAAATTTTTATCAGAAATTAAAAACAATGAACATAATGGGTACTTACTTTTGTCTTTGCGAAGAGCTTTAAGCTTCTTTGGCGGGAGCCAAGTGGCCATCGAGCGGTGTTGCCCTGCTACTGTATACATCTTCACTCCATTTATGGATGTTGACTTGAGGTTACCTCCTTGGTAAGCCATGGTGACGCACTTCCCCAACCCCAAGAGCTGCAACGTCATATGAACAAAAAAAAGTTGTAAAATTATACACAACAGACTCAAATTTTCCAAAATAAGTTGAATAAAGATCAAATTATCAAGTATTGGGTGATTGTTCTTTGATGAAAACGGTGATATATAGATTAGCAAACCTGTTTGAATGGTAAAATGAAAACAGGAAGAAAATATGTAAACAAATCTCGAATTAGTTTACAAAAGGCATAGATTAGAAGAGATGAAATGTGATTACCTGATCGAGGCGTCGAACACTCTGTGTGTGTGTGTGTGTGTGTTATTCAGGAAGGGATTGGATTTGGAGGAGACGAGCAAAATCCTCTGGTGACACAAACCCTTTGCAAACGCCCTACAAAAACCCTAATCGCATCATGTGACAAAGGTACTATTGCATGTTAAATTACACTCTTTCAAATGAGAGGGTTTAACTCATACCAAAACAAATATTATATTAACTAGTTTTTTCGTGTTGCGACGTGTTATGACTTCGTAATCCTGATAACGGGTGTAAAATATTATTTGTATAAGCGTAAGTTATATAACAAAATCAAATCATCGAGTACTCAATACAAATTTCTCATAAAAATATAAAATTATACAAAATCCATACAAATATGTTACGAAAATAATATAAACATTACTAACAAAGTCCTTTTCACCTGAACCAGTTGGTTGAATAAAAAAACCAAATTTCTAAGCAAACATCGATTTTATATGAGAACAAACAAAATACCGTTACATTTTCTGAACACCACAAAAACCATACAAAGGACTACGTTTTTTCACTATATATATAACTAGGTCAATACCCATGTGTTACACGGGTTGATTAAGAATCATTGGAACAATCCATAAATATATGAAATAGGAAATTAGAAAAAAAAAAACAATTGCAAACCCTTTCTTTCTTGGTTCCCAACGCCTTTGATCAAGTTTCCACACAAACTTTGTTGGAAATTCAATACAACTCAATTGACGTGCTCCTTCATGTATTTCGTTACATTTCATCCATGATAAGAACATTAATGTAGCAACAGATGGTTCGTTTAGGACATTGTTAATATCATCATCAGCACCATAGATAACTTGTTGTTGCCCCGGAAGATGAAAAGGAAGCCTCATAACAGAAGGAGTCCTATAATGAACATCATATGCAAAGATCCTCCATGTTGCCTCACATGCAGAAATATAACTACATTCATAATATTGTTTGATTTCATCTTTTTCATCATCCTGTTTTTCTTCTTTGTCAGATTGTATTACAGCAACTGTCGCTTGATCTGGACCTTTGTTTATGTACTTAAACAAATACTTGATGGACCCACTTTGATTGCACCACTCAACATTTATATGAGCCTGATATCTTTTCAAAAGTGTTTTATTGTATGCAACAACACTTCGGTTATCTAATTTAGCACCAGATTTTTCAACAAAGTTTCCAGAATCTCTTCTTCTGAACATGGGGAAGCCATTTGGATCCAAAGTTGTATGATTACAAAACTTTTTTGGAAAGTTTTTTAAACACATTTTATCAATCATACATGGGCAATTCATGTTATAATAACCACAAGGATCATGAATCATGAACTCACTCACAAGTGAATACAATTAAGGATCTTCATTCTTGTCAGGTATCTCTGAAGAAATAAACGCGTCGATATGGTCAACAGTAGGAAGCTTGTGATCACTATGCATGAACAAACATATGTGTGCATGGGGCAGTCCACGTTTTTGAATTACTTGATTTAGGAAGAGTGGGATAATATGAATTTCAAGAATTCATCATTTTATAGCATAAATGTTCAAATTATTTATGTAAACCAACTGTAAAAACGGAAATGATGTGATATATTATTTAAATATATTAGGTTTAATGGAATGTAAAATATAAAAAAGGAAATTGGTAATCATAATGAAAAAATAAATCAATTAAATAAGATTGTGAGCTGTAAATTATATTAATTAGATTTTAGTTCTCCTTATATAATATTTTGAAATGTATTTTAGGAATATTACGGTATAACTATTTTGAGTAAGGATACTTGTATATTCAAAATTATTGTGATCATGAAAACATAAATTAAGGTTAATAAATATTTTAATTCGTAAAATTAATCATCCTGATTGTCGGTTACAATGATGATATTTAAGATTTTAAATCTGAGTTACTTGTAGTAAATTAAAAAATTGAGAGCATAATATTTTTTTTATAATCAGTTACACATTATGTAATAATTTTTATTAATACTAATTAATATTTGGTGTAAAGAATATTATTGTATTTTAAATACGAATAAAAACATCATAAGAAATTATTATTTTTTTAATTTTTTTCTAAATCACATACAATTTAAAACATATGTTATGAAATAAAACCACATATATGTATGTATCAATGGACGTTTTTTTAATATGGATTTTGTCTTTTGTTTCACACATACGTTAATATATAACATGTCATTATAGTTTCAAAAGTGAAATTTTATAAATAAAAATCTACGACATTGGATTTTAAAATATTATTAAATTGTTGTTTGCTTTTAAGTTTTTTAAAATAAGTCAACAATTTTAACATTCAATGATAACATTTTAATAATAAATGCGGTCGAACTTTCAAATGCAAATATATAAATGACTTAACAGATTTTTTATATATGTTTGTTGGTTTTAATTTAATGTAACATATATTCTTTCATGTTTAAATATAATATTTTGTACTAGCTTATAGACCCGTGTAGCACACGGGTTTGTATAAAGAAAATATATAATATATAATGTTTGCATAAGTTTATTCGATATGTTCAATAATTTACACTAAAAAGCATTTTTATTATGTACAACAATCAATTCTAATATACCTATAGACACCAATTAAAAAGGCAACTTTATAACAAATCTTTAAATACTCATAGAATAATTTATTAGTATTATAAAATATAGTTGTAGAACAGACAACATAACATGATAAATCCCACAACATAAAATTTTATTTACTTTAAAGTGCATCAAAAAATTTGGATGTTAAATATCAAATGAGGCTCAAAATAAGGTACTAATAGTAGAAATGTAACATCGTATGAAGTATATGTTGCACTTAGCAGAAAATTAAAAAGAAATTTAGATGCTTCGCTTCTATACGAATATTAGAAGATTAAAGCATAAATTGAAAAGTATCTATAAGAATATATAGATTTCATTTGATTTTAAGGAAGATATCTGATAATAGAGAATTAATTTAGTAGTTTGAAATCAATAATTAAATTTTAGCATATAATATGAGCAAGTTTGAAAAACAATAATGAATATTATATCAGTTTGCAATTAAAAAAAGTTAAAATATTTATTTGATAATTTTAAATATAAAAAATAATACAGGAAAGTGTGGCTTCTAATTAGGATGATTTATCAATTTGAAAATTAGACACAAAAGTACAACTAGTTGAGATAATTATAGAAAATTTTACTGGTATAAAAATGCGTAAAAATATTTAATATATAATTATTTTTTAAAATTAATAAAAATACCATTTTTTTAAAAATGTATTAGTATTATTACCATAAATTAAAATAATAAAAATTAAAGTTCAATAAACATAATAATAGTGGTTATTGCAACCACATATTAAAGTTGATAGTTAACCATATTATTAACATACTAAAAAACGTACAATCAATACAAAACTTCCCTTAATAATGGTTAATCATGTGGGTAAGATCCGTGTTTTAAGAAGTGAGATTTTGGGGGGAATTTGCAAGAGTAGAGTATTGTAAGAAGGACACGTGGATTTTTTGTGGAATCAATTATTAGAGAAGAAAGATTAGCTTATTATAATTCATGTTTATTATTACTTTGAATTGTATCCACCTATCAATTTTGAGCATCATATTAATTATGAATTTAATAATGATTAATTTAAAAATACATTTGAAAAAAAATGAGATTTATTTGAATTTAGATCAGATTGATAAGCAATCCATTATCAATTTATGGTCAGACGTATATTTAACATTATATTGGATGGTAGCCAAAGCAAATAGTTGATAAATTTTATCAATTTCAGTTAGTTTAACAATTGTTTTATAATAGAAACATTGACATATAAACATAATACGCCAAGCACATAACCAAATAGTAACACATGTATAGTAAATTGTAATAAGGTAATTATTCAAAAATATTACCTTGATAAACAATTTTAAACAGTAGCAGATATCGTGATATCATTGAAATAATAACCAAAATTTAATACCTAAAAGTCTTCACTTAAACATGTAAATAGACACACTACATGTTTACTTCAAAAAGTATAGCATATGCTCTACTATGTTTTCAGCCACGAAAGTGTTAGTTTTTTTTAGTTATGCGAGATAGCAGAAACGTACCTGTTTTCTTAAAATAATGAAAAATACATTCATCTTTCAAATTCATGTTGTTATCTCTCATAAACTTACCCCAACCTTTGACATAATATCTCTGACGACCTCGACAAATATTAGTCGTCATATGCAGACCATTGGACACGTCCAACTCAGCATTTTCCACCCAATGTGATGGAATTTCCTAAATTGAAAGTAAAAAAATATAATCATGTAAAAGTTTAACAATAAATAAAGTAAAAAAATATAAATATATATGAACTTACAAACTTTTCCCCAACTATTATAATCAAAACAACACCTTCATTAGATTCATCAGTAGTTGATTTTTCTTCATCAGATTCAACTAATGTTGGAATATGTGGTATCCCAAAAACCCTTTTCATTACCAAATCTAGAGGTGTACAAAAAAACGGACCCGGAACCGGAACCGACAACCCGAACCGGAACCGGTCATACCGGAGCCGGTGGGTACGAACGGGTACGGTTTTTCAGACAAATTAAAACCGGAACTGAAACCGGAAAACCGGAACTAGTCCACCTGAACCCGGTCAAAACTCGAACCGGAACCGGCCAAAATCCGAACCGGAACCGGTCAAAAACCGGTTGGAACCGGTTAAAACCCGGAACCGGAACCGGAACCGGGTATTGACTTTGTTGACTGGAACTGAAACCGATTGGAACCGGAACCGGGTCCAAAAAAAACCCGATTTGTACACCTCTAACCAAATCCTCTCATTCAAATTCAAAGACAAAAACCATGACTTTAAATCTATAATTTTCAACTTGTTGGAAAAACAACATAAACCCATCCATTATGCATAGTTTTTTTTTTTTAAGTTTTCCCAACCATCTGTTAAGAAATAATCCTCATCAATGTGATCTAAGTTCAAATAAAACACATTTTTGTCCATCGTAATTTCTATTTTAGCATGATAAGCTGCATATATCATATGATGATCCACAACGGATGGGTCAATACACTGCATGATGATAAAAAACAGTTATAAAATGATGATAAGACATAAATAATCAAGGAATTTACATGTAAATGTATAACAGAAGCAAATTTTACCATTTTATCATCCTTAATGTTTTTCTCATCTAGGAATTTATAGAAGCCTGGTACTGTAGGATTATGATGGTTTTGACAAGTAGTTAAAATGGTGAAGGTAGAGTCACCATCATACCTAAATAATACCACATGAGATTCCATAAGTTGTAGATGGTTGACAAAGTCATACCATCTAGAGTTTATAACAAACCCGTATTCCTCCAATGTTACTGTAACTTTGAATTTCTTTGATTTATTTGTACGCAGCAACACGTCTCCAGTTGGATAGTTGTATTCAAACATCCATTGACCATACTCTTTTGGCAATTCATGCATCATAAGAAACAATACTATGCATCAAAAAACATTAGTATAATGAATATTTTTTTATTTAGGTTTACAACATACCAAAATTTTTGTATGATATGGGATTTCAAGGTAGCTTCCAAAGAGAATCTCTGTGTTGTCAATAATATCTATGTTGATAGACAAAAAAATTAGATTACATAAAGTTTGTAAAATTTGAAAGAAATTTTGAAGTTAATACCTTTGGGATTCATATAAACTCTGGTGCACGGTATATTTGGCTTCATTTTGTAAATCTGAACAAATTTTGTTAAATTTAAAACACCAATTAAAAACCTGTATTTAAAAGAAAATAGAAAAACATGTTTTATGTAAATGATGTGGGTAAAATTGTTTACCCAAACCAACCAATTTCCTGTAATGTGGTAAGCAAATACTATAACACTAAAGCAAGATACCAAGAACATTAAAAGTAAATAAAAAATAAATTAAACATTTACATTAAACACAAAATTAGAAACCTGTATTGAAAAGAAATAGATTAAAATTGTTACATAAAACACCAATTAACCCTAAACTAAATCCACAATTGAAAACACCAATTAAAAACATGTATCGAAAAGAAATAGATTAAACATTTACATAACACAAAATTAAAAAAGGAAGAAAAGGATATAAGCATTGAGCAAGTATATAAATTTATCAATAAAAATTTGTGGCGTGTCCTCTCTGCATCAATCTCACTCACATGCTTTAACTATTTTCTAAACAAATGAGATACAATCGTCAGAATCCTTAAATTTCCAATTTCAGAGATCAAGAAATTATGAAAAGAACAAATTCAAAACATAACCCGTTCCAGAAAAACAAAAAATACGAAAACCAAAAAAAAAGAAGAAAAAACCCCAAATTCCCAAACCCCAATCGTAATATGTTGCATGTATTTTTACACATATCTGTTGTATTAATCAATGTAAAACATATCAGATATAGAATCAACTTACAATGGAAGAAGATGGCTTGATATCATGGTTCATTGGAAGTTTTTTAGCCGGATATAACCTGTGATTGACGAAAAAAACATCATCAGAATGGTCGAAAGGAGTAAGGAGAAGAATCATATGAAATAAAATAGATGAGATCGAGAATCAATTTACATTTGAAAGAAGGGGGTTGATATTAGGGTTTTTTGAATTAGTTCTTCTAGAGAGAGATAGATGAAGAGTTTTCCAAAAACCAAAAAATGAGGAGGTTTCTAGAATAGTGTGGTGTACAAAACGGGTAAAGAAAAACTTGATGGAGGATCCGCGTGGTTTTTTAAGTGAGGAAAAGGATCCGCGTGTAAAAGGAAAACGGGTCAAGTTTTTGGGGGGAAAAAAATTCTAGATGGCCTAGAATTGTGCCATGTGTCCCCCAAGTATTTTTATTTATTAAATATAATAGATTACCATTTTCACTATATATATAATTACCATTTTCAATATAATATATATATTATAATAATTAGGCCTGTAAACGAACACGAACACATACATGTTCGTGTTCGTTCATTTAAATTTAACCGAATACGCACACATTAATGAACATGAAATTTGTGTTCGTGTTCGTTTATTAAGAAAATATATATGTTCATGTTCATTTGTGTTCGTTCATTAATAAATAAAACGAACTGTTCATCAACATAAATGAACACAAACGAACTAAAATAAACGAACAAACATAAATGAACATTATTGTAACACTATTGAACAATCATAAATGAACATGAACACTATTGAACAAATATAAACGAACATAATTGAACAAGTATAAATGAACACAAACGACAAGTCTCTTAAATGTAAATACTTAAATGTAAATACATATCACTCGTAAATTAGACAATTAACCTAACAAAAACTAACATTACAAATTAACGAACATTAACGAACACAAATAAATGAACATAACCGAACTGTTCATGAACATAAATAAACGAACACTAGGTGTGTTCATGTTCGTTCATTTAATTAAACGAATACAAATTTTATGTTCGTGTTCGTTAATTTAATAAACTAAGAACTTCTTGCCGAACAGTTCATGAACTGTTCGGTTCGTTTACAGGCCTAATAATAATGAATGACGTTGGTGAACCAAGGGTCACCTCACTGTATGCTATAAATCCTTTCACGTAATGAATGTTGTGGGTGAACAAAAAGTCACCTTAATGTATGCAATAAATCATTTCACGCAAAATGAGGGCAAAACTATAAATAATTGAACATTAATATTCCTTTCACTTAGGTTACCCACAATATGGGTGCATGTGACTATGTGAAGAAGCACTATGACATGGAGGGTGTATGTGAGAAGTGATCAATGAAGAGGGAGGGGAGGAGAGGATGCATATGGCTCTTGCACTCAAGGAAGTGCAACAAGATGCATGTGATGTTTGTTTTTAAGAGGTAAAATGTCTGCAATCTGCGGACCACATCTGCAAACATATGTTAAAGAAAAGGCAGACCAAATGTCTGCAGTCTGCAAGAAGAAGAATGTTTGTTTTTTGTGACATCCGTCAATTTTCAAATTTGACTTATTAACACCATTAGTGTATTTAACGTTGACTGTGACGGAATTATTATGAAATGTAATAATTAAATGTTTATTCTCGTTTAAGTTTAGCAACGTTTGAAATGTATAATCTTGCAATTAGTAATTCTCACAATTTGACGCGTTAAAATTCCTGACAACGAAAGATATTTGCGTTTAGTCGGATATGACAGTCATGATACGCGGCACATCATTTAATAATCTTATTAGTTACTAAAATTTAATTATTTTAATAATTATCGTAAAATAATCGCGTATAAATAATACCAAAATGTATACCCGATACAATATTTAACCACCATGATACCCAATATAAACCAAATTTCACCTACAATTGGTTATAATATATAAAAGTATGACATATTAAGCTTGTAAGGCTCATGTCACATCCAAAAGACAAGAATCTTTAAAAGTCTTACACTTGCATGACAATATTTCACTTTCTTTACACTCTAACATCACATCATCAACTCCAACACTCAACCTCCATATCACTTGACACATGCAAGATCCACAAAAAAAAAAATCCATAATCTTTATTTATCCAAGAGTAATAATTGTGATCTCCATATATATTCATGCATCAAATATCACTTTTCTCCCACCATTTCACACTCTAATTCCTCGTCTCCCACCCTCCATTTTCGTCCACCACATCACCACTATCTTCCCACCTTGATTTTTGATGTATTTCTTCATCATTCATCAAAAACTTGGAGGTTCTTGATGATATAGTTCAAGTTTTGGAAGTTTGATGCAATAACCAAGTTAAAAGGAGCTCAAGACGAGAATCAAGCTTGTTCTTTCTCACCGTTTGTGTTAATATTAATCATATTCAGCTCCATTAAAAGGTATAACACTCAAGCTCCTTGTTTTTCACAAGTTTTACCTAGTTACACACACAATCATACATTCTGCAAATTCTGGCAGAATGTTGTCTCGATTTTAATAAGTCATAAAATGGTCATAACAGCTCCAAACTGAACAAACTCAGATTCCACGACTAATTTCATCGTGTTATCTTTCCATGCACTACTTATTCAGCTTCTAACTCGACCAAATGATACCTTAAACAACCTTCACAAGATTAGTGCGCGGATTTGTACCCCCTAACTTGTGCAGCTGTTTTGATCTACTTAAGGTCTGAATCATGAAAACTTTTCTAAATGAAAGTTGTTCATAACATCTTAAAATAGTAAACTCGAGAGTTTCATAGTTTAACTCAAAGGTTTACTATGTCAAAAATGAATCCGAACTCACTGGACTAAATCTGTCAAAACGGAAACTTTAAGGACTTGTACTTGTGTGACTGTTTTGACCTATTTACAAGCAAAATCACGAAAAGTTTTCTAAATGAAAGTTTTTCAAAACACTTTAAAATAGTAGACTGTGAAGTTTCATAATTTTATTCAAACTACGTCTATTTTTAAAAGTCATCCGAACAAGCCGGACAAAATCTGTCTAAAAGCAGTTTTATAAACTTAGACATTTTTACATAAATATTAATCATTTTCACATACATAAATGTACATATATTTCATATACACACTTTAATGATGTGATATAATATATATACTTGTAAATATATTTATATAAGTTGATATAATTTATGAGTTTTGAAGTTGTTAAGCAAAATGGTAATTTTCCCAAAATGCGTCGTTATGATGACGGAATTTTTATAAAATCTGACACTTAGTAACTTCAAGGCATTATAAAATAATATTTCAAGTATAAGTTAAGACATTATTGTTTTAATAAAATCTCGACAAATGGAACACAAGCACAATCACATAAACTATAGTAGGTTCATAAACTCAAAAGAAACTCATTATGTTATACGAACCGAGTTGTAAGTCCTCGTATAAACGGCAATCAAGAAGTCAATCATCAATCATACTATGTGAGTATTCGTAGCCCTTTTCGTTTCAAAGTATTGGGTGCAACATGTATACGCTATTCAATTTCAAATTTTATTTCACAAAACTTGTGGATTCAAACTCTATGTCATATGTGTTAAACTATGATTCTATGTGTGTGGTATTCGAAGTCTAATTCTACATGATCACTAACTCTATCATGAGCCAATGGTAACAATAAAAGATCAATTGGGTGACGCCCATCCATCATTTTGACCCTAATGAGGGCCTTTGGATGATTGAAACCAATTCAAGCTAATCGTGACTTTCGAGTCGAGTGTCAAGTCAACAAAGGTTTGATCATATATATGTTTATATATACATGTTTGTTATCTACCTGGACATATGAATCGCAAAAGTCTCAATTTTATTACATATAGTTTAAACCTATGTTTACTCACCAACATATTTGTTGACCCTCTATTTTTATACATGTTGCAGGAAATACAGTTTGAGAATTACAAGTTGATGCTATATGTAGGAAACTATGGACCTAGTGTAGTAATTGAAAACAATATTTAATTTATGTTTTGTTATGTTGAAAACTACTTGATTCGAGCATGTATTGAATTTGGTATGATTAAATTATGAAACTTAATTAGCGTCACGTGTTACGAACAGTCGCGTTGCGCCCCGACATTATTCCGCCGTCGGTTGGGGTGTGACATTTTTTACGTCTGTTGACAATTAAAATAAATTGGTGTGTTGGTGTACCGTGTACGGGCAATGGTGGTGGGGTCGCCGGTGTTGGTGGTGGTGTCTGACGATGGTGGATGGTGGTGGTGGTGACCGACAGTGGTGGATTGTGGTGGGGTGACCGGCGGTGGTGGTGGCGGCAGTAAACGTTGGGCCTTAGAAGATCCTAAAAGTGGTTGGGCCACATCTGTACCAAGAAGAGCATGCGCATATGTTTTTTAATGAAACATTTTCAAAAAGACAAACAATCTGCAGATGCCAATGTCTGCGTTGCGCAGACAAAAGAGGTTGCGTAGACGTTTTTAAGAAAAACAAACATCACCGCAATCTATTAGTGGGGCTCAAACATTAAAAATTAATTTAAAAAAAAACTAGGCTCTTTTGCAAAAAAATAAAAAATAAAATAGTTGTTCCGCAACAAAAATTTTAAAAAAAAATTGTTTAAAAGAAAAATAGAAAAAGAAATGGTAACGTAAAAGAGAGATGATGCAAGTGGGAAGGATAGATTGAGGCTAAAAAGATGAGAGAAGATACATGTGAAAATAATATGTAAAAAGTTGATTTAACAGTGATAATTAGGATGCATATGTTAAATGCATCTGCTTGCATTAATGAATGATGTGGGTGAACAAAATGTCACCTCAGTATATACAATAAATCATTCACACAAAATGATGACAAAACTATAAATAATAAAACATTCCTCTTCATTTTACTTGCCTTTTAATATATAACTAGGTTTATTCCCCTACGTGATAACGGATATTATATATCATATTTAAAAGCATAAATTAAATGGAAAAATCAAATCTCTTATCATGAAGTAAACCTAAGCCCTAAAGGCTAAACCTAAACACTAAACCAACAAAAATTCAAATATCTAAGCAAATATCTTAAATTTAATACCCTCGATCTATGTTACTAATTTTCAAAGTAAAAATTTCTTTAGGTCAAAGTATAAACTTTCAAAACGTCACTAAATAAATCAGACACCTATGCACTATAAATTACTATTAATATATATACACACTATCGACTATTATATATATGATCATGTGACCCACTATCTATTTAATATTTATATTTTTACTATTTATTTTCAGCATATTTAATTATGTATAGTAATATAATATAATATACACTAATTTTAAGATAATTTAGAAATAAAATAAATCTGTTATTAAAAAAACTACACCTTCCTCTGTATGAATAATAGTGGTTACCTGCGCGTTGCGACGGGTATTTCGACACGATTAATTATAACAAGTAGGTTTTTTCCATCCCGCGCGCTGCGGCGGGTTATCACATTACACTCTCAAGAACGGGTATTATATATCATTTCTAGAAGAATAAATTACATAGCAAATTTATATTTTTAATCACGAACTCTATATAAATTTTTCATAAAAACATAAAATAATACAAAATCCACACAAATATGTTAAAAAAATAATAGAAAAAAATGACTCATAAATTTTTTTTCACCAGCAACCAATCGGTAGAATTAAAACAAAAACTGAAATATCTAATCAAATTTCTCAAATTTAATAAAAACAAAACTTTAAACAAATCTCTCAAATTTATACCCTAATTTTTGTTTACTACTTTTCAAAATTAAATAAAACTTCTTGTGATTCAAGAGATTTATTATTCAATTTTACGAACCATGTTTTTTTACTATATATATATTGAATAGTAAATAATATATATATATATATATATGTTGCTATTTATTTTGATTTAATTATATAGATAATAAAATATCAAAAATTTACTATTCCTTTGAGTTGCTTTTTAATTATATAGTATAATATAATAGGTTTTTCCCCACCGCGCGTTGCGACGGGTTATAACAATATAATCATGATAATGGGTATTATATATCATTTGCAAAAGTATAAGTTACATACTTACATTGCAAAATCAAATCTTTCATTACGAACTTTATACTAATTTCTTATTAAAAAATAAAATAATACAAAACCCATAAAAATATGTTACGAAAATAATAGGAAAAATACTCATAAAATCAATTTTTTGTGAAAACAAATAAATCACTGTTATCTCCTCCAAACACCATTGAAACCTTAAAAAAACATGTTTTGTCATAGCATTCATACTATTTAATTATATATATATATATGCGTGTGTGTATTATATTGAAATAGTATATGTATATATATATATATATATAAATTAATCACTATTTCAATATAATATAATTGTTTTGCTATTCATTTGGGTTGGTTTTTAATATATATATTAATATGCGAAATAGTGTTGTTACTATGATGTAACACCCTAAAGGGTGGCCGTGGTAAACATGTATGTTCGTCGATATGAGTGTTTTTTATAGTAATGGTAACAACATCACTAACATTAAAATGCATAAAAAACCCCACAATGATGACATGGGGTGCATGTGAGGAGGCACTTGATGACATGGAGGGTGTATGTGAGAAATGCTCAATGAAGAGGGAGGGAAGGAGAGAGTGCATAGGAAGTACATCATGCAATCTATTAGTGAGGCCTAAACATTAAATATTATTTTTTATTTAAAAAAACCTCTTGAATATTTAGAAATATTTAATCATTGATGTTATTTAAATACCAGTATTGTTTATATATTATAAGTAGGTAAATATCAATAACCATTATTAGTCGGTCAAGTAATTACGATCAAAGTAATATAAACATACAAATATTAGATAATGTATTAACACAATATATGTTTGTGAATAAAACGAAAAATGTTCGTGAATGTTTGGGTTTAAAATTCATATAAACATTTGTGAGATAATTGCAATCAAATTAATATAATCAAGACTATTATTCGTTAATGTGATAACGTGTTATAAGCGTGCGAACATTAAAAATACGTGATTAAAGTGAAAGTGGATTTATAAATAAGAGTTCAAAGTTTATGATACAAATTAAATTTTTAGAATTAATTAACAACCCATTTTTTTAGTGGTTCCAAGGGCATATCCTTTTGTAGCAGTTTTCTTTGTGGTTCAAAACTTCCTATTTTGAATAACTTTTTATTTGTTTTAGAAATGGTTCTCAAATTACGTCTTTTGAAATGCTATTAAAATAAAACAACAGTCATATTACCATGTTTACTTCACTTTTTGCAGCGTTTTGTTATTATACTATTATTACTGTTCATTTGGACCACCGACACTTCCAAATATACATATAGTAATAATGTATCTCGTATGAATATGTAGGATTCTTACTTAAAAAACAAAACCTCGTTCATATGCTGATAAATTCGTGTTTATCAACTCAACCAACTTTAAATTGTAAACCTTTTCATTTTAGTGTCATTGACTTTTTCTAAGACCAAAATAGTAAACAAGTCATAAGAATTAAAACACACAGTTGTTTCATAATATTTTGATTTCATACACAAACAAACTCGGTCTAGAAAGTGTTGCCATGGGGTTTCACCCTTTAGTGGTTTTACAAAGCAACAAACCAGACGTGTTTAAGGCAAATACCCTATTGTTATCTCTAACATGGTAATTATTATAGTTCCATTATTGAAAAACACAAAAAGTTGTTTTAGGCATGCATGTTTGATGGAAAAATATGTAGAAGCGATACAATGTAAAAGCTAATGATGATAATTAATAATTGATCATCAGTTGTAGACAATAATAGTAGTAACATGTTTATCAATGGCAATTTGGTTCATGGGTGTAATTTGGTTTATTAAACGTGACATGGTTTAGTAGCGACAATTTGATCCATCATTTACAATTTGGTTCGATGTTGGTAACTCTACAAATAACTATAAGAGTACACATGAGTCGATTTAGGTTTGTTTATGGCTCAAAATGTGACCCCTCTTATCTGGCGTCACATGTTGATCAAGAGTTGCAACGGAAACACTAAACAAAACATATTTGCAATTTTGCAAACAACAGACATTCAAACACAATACTAAGTATATTAGTACCACAATTTTTAACTAAACTAACAAAATTACTAACCATAACTACCTTATATACAAAACATTCACACTTAGATCATAGTGCTATTAGATGTCCTAATATGACATTTCGATATACTTGTTAACATTCAACACATACATTACCTGTTTAACAAACATTCACGCCTAGTTTTTAAATGTGTTCGAAAGATACTTTGTATACTTTAATTATATTAACATTTATCAATTAAATAAAAAATTAATTTAGTAGGAAAAAAATTAAAAACCAACTTAACTAAATTTATAACATAAACTAAGGTTTGTTTTGTTTTTTTTTTTCAAATACATATTTTGATGAATTTATATACATTAACAAATTGCATTATATTTTATTCAACCTTCATAATAACGCGTTTATTCCACTAATGAAATACATAAGCTTTTGAAAAGCCATAATTTTTTTACTAGTAAGCATATAATATTTAATTTATTTAATTCCTGCAACATACTTGATTTAAAAACCAACAAAACATCTTATATTTAGCTAAATAAACCCAATAAAATAAACTCAGTTTATCAGGTCGAAATCAAAAACTAAAAATTGAAAATCCATTTTAAGTTTAGTTTTAAGCCGCATAAGACCATCTATAGTGGTCACCCCATTGAAATCCTTTCCCACCGAAATTTGTTGGCACATAATCACTCCACTGAAAACTTTAAAACGTCACAGTGGTCATCCTACTGAAAAACCTTCTCCACTGTGCCACATCATCAACACTCTATAATTTAAATTATTATTTATTTTTAATAACAAATAATTTATGAATACGTAAACTCAATTAAACAATTTAATTTTTAGCTAGCTTAAAATTAAATAAATAAATAAATAACATTACATTGAATCCTCACTTGAATATTATAGAAATTATAGAGACATCCTCTAGCAGTGTTGTATGACATCTGCAAATAATCATCCATGGAGTCAGACGTATTTTCGTATGCGATTTGTCGCATAACCGATGTACACTTTTGTAAAGTTGTAAATTCTTGCTTGCCTTGAGCACCCAATCTCAACTGAAAATAAGGATTTGTTTTCTCTAAGTCGTTGACAATACGTTCAAACATCGGTCGATGCAACCGGAAAAAGCCTCCTAAATGTTTTATCGTTATAATAATGGGTCGTTCTCAAAATGATGGCTCATCAAAAGCTCATGCCCCGCTTCACTGTCTTGATTAATTTGGATTCTTCTCGCAATAAGACGAGGAATTTGAGACATGTTTTCGTAGGCTATCGTCATCAATGCCTAGATAAAAAGGCTCGCAGCCTCGCTATCAGAAGATAAAGAGGATGAAGAATACAATTAAAAAAAATTAAAATAGAGATAAAGAGAATTTTATGAGTTTGAGTGTAAAAATATGATTTTTGTTTAGAAGTTGTGAGCATTTATAGCGTAATATATATTAATTTAATTTTTCTTAAATATAGCTGATGTGTTGCAAAACACATCTGTTTTTCTATTTGTTTATAATTAATTTTTGTACAGTTTTAGTCAGTTCTGAGTCGATTGATGCTGGTTCTTCACAATTCCACAAAATTGTTGCTTGCAGGTAATAAACATGTGTATTTGGTGCTAAAGATCGAGAAATAGAGCTCCCGGTTAGTCGAGAACAAATCCAAGACACAAAAATATGAATTCTGGAAAAATACCCTTGTCGCGTATCGCGACACACACTTGAAACCCTGTCGCGTAGCGCGACAGGTGGAAATTACAATTTTACCCTTGTTTAATGATTGCGGGTTTGACCCGACTATTTTGTCGGGTAGTGGGTTGCGTCGCGTAGCGCGAAGGGTTATTAGGTACCTGTCGCGTAGCGCGACAGGGTTAAAATCTCAGAATTTCGAGTTTAAGGATTTTCAAACGGCTGGAGGCGAGGACATTCGATTTTGGACGATCAGAGACGACTTGGGAGGCGACTAGGAGCAAAGATTCAAGATTGGAGTCGAGTTGGATCATCGGAAAGCCCTAGACGAGTGATCCGAAGGGTGTAACGTGATCGGTTCTTCTTTCTTTCTTGTTATTCTCTTTTACTGATGTTTGAGATGAGTTTAAACGTTGATTGTTACTGGTTATCTAGTATGAGTCGTGGCTAAACATTCTAGACCACCTAGGGTTTTACAAGTATGCATGTTTGATGTTATTAACGATTGATTGTGGAACAAGTTTGGATTTTTAATGGTTTATGATTTGGTTTGGATTCTTGGATTTGTATAAATGTTTATGATATTTAAGATTAGGTTATTGTTTCCTCATGTGCTTTGACGAATGTCTTTCGTGTAATAGGCATGTGCTAGGTCATTTACTTTGTGTTTATGATTTGTGGATGTATTACTAGACGTAGCAATTCATAGGAACAATAATTAGGTCATAAATGAATTAGATGTTTAACCAAATTCAATAGCCATGAGGTGAGGGTTTGTTAGCTTGTCTTGCGTGTTTAAAAAACTAGTTAAAGTCTTTGTGAAAAGACTAAGATTAGGTTAATTAAACATAGTTTTGCATTCTAAATCCAAGATGAACTTCCTTATTGTCCTTTGCATTTGATGTATTAAAACTATCATTTCCGTGAGGTAGATGGTTTCGAGGATATACTGTTAATGGGTTGGTTAACTTGTGAGAGTAATTAACCTAAACCGGTGTTTAAGAAACTTGTGGGCATTTTAGTTGAAACCTTTAAAAAGGGTTAAATGATCTCTAATTTGCTAATAAGTTAATATCAAAAGATCCTGGTTCCAATATAAGTTCCATAATCAATCTAAACACATTAAACATGTATAAAGTAAACCCTAGGTAGTTTTTTCATCATTAGTGAGTTTTAGTTGCATTTTTCCTATCTGGGTCTTAATTTGATTTTCAGAATTTTAGTAGTTCTATTTTATTTAGTTAGTTATAAAACCCCCCTTTCATACAATTAATTTAATTTAAGTCTTTTGTATAGATAAGTCTTTGAGTTTGTTTTGTACTTTCTATAGGAGTCTGTGGATTCGATATCCGGACTTGCTTTTCTGTGCTACTTTTCGATAGGTTCACTTGCCTGTGAGTAGTTTGGTTTAGAGAGTCTAGAGTATTACTTAGTGTCTAGGTTAGTTTTGATTTTTATTATTATTTTTTTATTATTTATTATTAAACTACTTTGCACACATCAATAGCCGTCTACATCCAACGTTTTTTTTTGTTGTGTCCCATTCATGGGCGAAGGTTAGTGAAGACCGGGGGGGGGGGGCGACCGGCCCCCCTGTTTTTTCGTGCAGTAGTGTATATTTTTCGATACGTAGTGTAAAATTTTTTAAAAACCTTTATTTCGCCCCCCCTGAACTTTCGGTCAAGCTCCGCCACTGGACTCCCTTTACCAATTAACATTGACGTAACTTAGTTCACTATTTTTTCGTATACTAGTGTAAATTTTTCGATACGATATGTAAATTTTTTAAAAACATTTATTTCGCGCCTGAAAATAAGAAAAAAAATATTTCGTCTCTCCTGAAATTATGGTCAAGATTCGCTCACCAATAGTGTTAGAGAAGAAGCAAACGGGGAGCAGACACCGATTTCTTTCGAATGAGGTCACCGTCGGGAGGGTCTAAGCTAGGCTAGGTTTGATTTCAATTTAAAATTAAAAGAAAATAGAAAACAAAATAATAATCATCATTAGGGAATTTCGTGACCACATTTATTATTTACATAAAGTTGTTGAAAACGAAATCAAAATAGTGTTGTTGACTATTCCAACCGGTGCGCGTGTGAATCGGGTTACTTTCACCATATCTGCCGTCCTCTTCCACATTCCATAACTCCCCTTTTTTGACCTTTCCCTCTGTTTCTCTAGGGTTCTCCGGTGACTTCTTCCACATGGAAACACCACCAGCACCGTCGTCACCTGGTGGTCCGATCATGCATCAAATCGGTGCTGCGGTTGATCATGATCGCACTTCGGAAGAGGACGTCTGCAGTATATGTCTCGATTCTTTTGACTCTCAAAATAATCCTCCCACTGTATATACTCTGCTTTCTCTCCGTTTACTGTTGTTTTTTGTGAATTCTGCGTTTACTACTTTGATTATATACTCTGCATTCTCTCTGTTTACTGTTGTTATTGTGAATTTTACATTTACTACTTTGATTATACTTCAAATTTCTGGTGATGATGAGTTTGGATCGTGTTTGTTTTTCGTCCTTGTTATTGTGAATTATACATTTACTACTTTGATTATACTTCAATTTTCCGGTGATGATGAGTTTGGATCGTGTTTGTTTTCTCTTCCTTGTTATTGTGAATTTTACATTTACTACTTTGATTAGACTTCAATTTTCCGGTGATCAGGTGATGAGGAGTTTTGGATCGTGTTTGTTTTCTCTTCCTTGTTATTGTGAATTATATATTTACTACTTTGAATATACTTCAATTTTCCGGTGATGATGAGTTTGGATCGTGTTTTGTTTTTTCTTCCTTTTGATATTGAGTTGATTTGTTAGGATTTTATGTGTTTCTTACTTTCAAAAACTGTTTACCTAATTTTGTTAACTTTTGGAAATTGTAAAAGAAAGGAATGTGGGAGTATAGGTTGATCGTTTGATCCGTGTTTATGATATATGTTCTGCTTTCGAAACAGTAGATTGGGAATGGTGGTATACCTATAACGAGTAGAATTACATCCCTTAGAGATGGGTTATGGTCTTGGGTGGTACTGTCATGTTAATGGAACTAACAGGATTTTAACAGACGTGATTGTGGTATGTGATTAGATTTAAAAAATGACAGTGATCAAAATAATGCAAACCTTACTAAAACTGGACTTCTTTTTGTAAAATTGAAATCTGGCATGGTGATGACTTATGCGAACTTGTATCGGAGCATCAAAGAGCCTAAAAGTGACAAAATTGCAAGAATAATTTAGAAAATAGAGACTATAGTTATGCTTGTTCTATATTTTACTTTAATTTGGGTCTGATTTCATAGTTCTTTTTAGCTGTTACTTAACTGAACTAAATAAAGAATATGGGTGCTATCTATTGGGTATTACTACCAAGCCCAGAATTAGTGCTTATTTGTAAACATAACACCTAGTAATTGTCGCATGTAATCAATAAAGGACGGACACTGATAATTTTCTTAATAAAGCTGATCAATGAAACAAGGAAAAACTTCCTTTTGTGTTTTGGTGGTAGTGTCTCACTGTGGGTCCGTGTCCCATGGTTGAATAAACTTACCTCATTGATTCTTCACCCATAAGACTAAACTTAAAATGTGATTTTCAGATGACAGATATTAATGGTGCATTTAACTGGAATAGTATCATCGATGTTAACCGGAGTGTCAATTTAATAGCGTGGCTCATCTGTGGGCTTATTTTCTTGCTAATCTTCTTAATAATTTGCATCTTTATGTTCTTTTTTTTTTGTACTCAGGTAACCACATGCAAGCATGAGTTTCATCTCCAATGTATTCTTGAATGGTAAAAATCTACCTTAATTCCATGTCCCAACGTTAAATAATCACATTGCTTGGTTTATGACCGTCACACTTGTAGACTTTGATTGATGGTTGAAATTTCTTCTGGTCAGGTCACAAAGAAGCAAAGAATGCCCAATATGTTGGCAAATGATTGTGTTGAAGGATCCTGCCAGGTACAAAATGCCATATCATTGAAAGTTCCAGATATGTAATTTTATGAGGGTTAAAACTTTCGTTCATGCTTTTCCTTGAGGTATGGAGAAAGCTGAAACTTCTCCTCAGGTCCTATATTGTTTAACTCAATAACAAATTTTTATTGATCTATTGGTACACAATATAGTCAAGAGCTTTTGTCTGCTGTTGAGGATGAAAGACGCATAAGATCTGTAATCAAGGTTCGGCATGTATACGAGGATCCGGAAGTTGATCATGTATGTTCTCTGGCCAATGTCAATGTTAAAATCATGCACTTTTACTAAAAAAGTTTTGTTCGCATTCTCTCTGAGGTAAACCTGTTATATTTATCTCAGGATGTTGAATATGCTGATTCTGAATTTGAAGAGCAATTTATTAGAACTTTTGAGGCAGCTTCAAGAAGCATGCATTTTGGTAGAAGAAGGAACAACCGTAGACTTTTAGGAGATGGTCCTTCACAAATTCACCCTTCAGTTCCTAGGGTTGATGCATCAACTGGACAGGAATTATATACTTCACTTGAGGATTTCCATAGTTTAGGGTATGCTTCATTGCAGGACAATGTAGCCAGTTCTAGCTCGATATCTTCTTCCCTTGATCAAACTTCATCGTATGCGGGTTCACACATTAGTGATATGACATCTCAGACTCCTGAAAATAGGTATTGCCCCTATAGACCCTTAGACCTGAGTATTTTTTTAGATATATGCTTCAAATGCTGTTCTGTTTATAATGTTTTTTACATTTGTATGTCCATGGAGTTGGGTAAATAAAACGTGAGAGTTCTAGTTACCTAGAAACTGGAGGTGACAAATTGTTTGGGGATGTTGGGTTGGGTAACTACCTAACAAGTCAAATGGCCTCTGGTCAAAGCATTAGTATTGCCCCTTGATCAAACTTTATCGTATGCGGGTTCACACATTAGTAATATGATATCTCAGACTCCTGAAAATAGGTGTTGCCCCAATAGACACTTAGACCTGAGTATTTTCTTAGATATATGGTCAAAACAATTAATTGAGAGGTTGACCCACACCACTTTTGTTCAATTTTTTTATATCATTTCTCAAATGGTAAGCGTATAAAATATGGTTATAGATATTAAGTTATATGAGTAGTTGTATAAATATTTAATAAAATGATTTAGTAGGGTGTATGCACTAAAATACACTTTGCATGACTTATGACCCATGTGATTCGTTTCCCCTTTAGCCAAGTTTTTTCTTGAAAACTTTTTGACTAATTGTAGATCAAATATGGCCCAAATTGACCAAAATGATGATTCTGAGAGAACTTCAATCTTCAAACAATAGAATTATGTTGTCATTCTTAACTGGAAACAATTTTCAGTTGTGCCTTGTAGAATTTTTTTGAAAATTCTTTCTATAAATTATCTGGACCACTATAAACTATGTGGATGATGTTGCAGAGTTATTGATAACCAGTCACCAAATAGTAGCCCAGGAAGACCAATAGCAGCTGATATGCATGCATTTTCAGAGTCTGTTAAATCCAAGTTTTCTGCTGCTTCAGCCAGGTATGCAAATTCAATTTTTTCTCATGCAATCCAAATCAGTGGTTTATTGACCCGTGGTAACGTAAACTAAAACTTGCATCATATCTATATGACTATATCTAGCGATATAATATCAGTGATTGAATATAGAAGTAGATGTAAACTGCAACTCTTTTTAATTGTTTAATAAAAGAAGGGTTTAGATATAAATAATATTGTTAAATTCAAGATTAAAGTTTCAAATTGTGTTTAAACTTATATTTTATTTTCATATGTATTCAAGTTAATGCACATTAAAGGGTAGCTGGTAACTTTTTTGTTATTTAATTTATAATAGGGAGGTATTTATAGTAATTATCTAAGCAATTACTTGATAATAGCAAGTGAATTTATGTTTGTTTATTAAGCAGTGATAAAGAAAGTGTATTTATGTTTATTTATTAAATAGATGACTATCAATTTCCATTAAGGAAATCGAAAGCTAATTAAATTTGATTTTTTTATTCTAAACCCATTTTTTTATTCAGCTTTAATGTGAATCACACATTTTATTTTTTGAACTTAAAATGGGTGAATTTAAGAGGGTTTAAGGATTAACTCTCTAAGATTGGGTTATCATAGGATACAATCCCTATATATATGTGTGTGTTTACTACATATTTATTTTCAAGATTCAAAATGAAGAGCTCAAATAGAGATTAGAGGTTTCCTCTCAAAGATTGGGTTTTCATAAGATACAATCCGTGTATATATATATATATTCTGTTTGGTTGGAATTTTGAGATGATTTGAAACCTCTTGTAGGTACAAGGAATCAATATCAAAAGGCACTCAAGGTTTAAGGGCGAAATTACTTGCTAAAAACAGTTCGGTTAAAGAATTAAGCAAAGGAGTTCAGAGAGAAATGAGTGCAGGAATCGCTGGAGTTGCTAGAATTTTTGAACGGTTGGATCCTACTTTAAAAAGAAATAATGACGGAATAAACTCTCACTTTTTTAAAGGAAAACATACTCAAGATAATTCTGCTGAAACTCCTATGATCGTTAGTTCGAATGGAGAAACTATGCATCTCTAAGTTGCTTCTGGGTGTTCGGATGTGTTCATCAGGTCAGGTTAGCCATATCATGCTATCAGTGACTATTGCTGCATTATTTGTTTATTAAACAACAACAAACATACCCAGTCATGTCCCACAAATCAGTAGGGTCTGGGGGAGGGGTGGGATAAAGGCTAACCTTACCCCTACCCCAATGGGACAGAGAGGCTTCTTCTAAAGAAACCCCCGCCTCAAAAGTGACGCAATCTATAATACGTCTACAATAGCAATTGTTTCATGGTGTTCTTCTGTTTGTGGAGCTCACTTCATCTTCTTCATAATTCCTTTCGTTGTTGAAAAGGTCATGGAAATAGGTTTGCCATCTTGCCTTGATATCATTCTTCTTTGCCAGGGTCGTCCATCCTCTCCTTTTATGAATTTCACAACTCCTAGATCCTGCCTTTCCCGTTCCCTGGCCTTAACGATCTTGAACATGTCATTTTCTCCTTCTTTAGTTTCCAAGCGTCTATACATCTCTTTGAATGCGTTGTCTTTGTCTCTCGCTTCGCTTCCTTGCATCTCTCCCTCAAGCTGGTCTTCGCCTCCTCATGGGGCACTATGCATCTTATGAACTCCCTAAAATTGTCTTGCTTTGCTTGAACCATGACTTGCACCTCATCACTCCACTACCATGTTTCCTTATGTCCGTTCACCTTTCCAGTTGTAATTCCAAGGATTTTCTTTGCTGCATGTGTCATTTTGTGTGTCATAGTCTCCCCCATTTGGTTTGTCTATTCGCCCCGTCCCTCATCTTTCCCTGCAAGTAACGTTTCTCTAAACATGTTTTATCTTTTCCCTCTTTAGGCTTTATTAAAAACTTTTAAATGTTAAGTTTCTAGGTTGCAACAGTTACCATGCAAATGCTATCTTTGACTTATTAACAGGTTCTGCTAGTTCTCACTCACATTTGAACTATGCATGATTCATTGATTTGGGTTAAGTTAACGTTAAGATTTGGCAGATCAAGCGAGTTGGATCACGTCAAAATAGGTTATGGTTGAAATGGGTCCATGTTTGGTACTCGTCAGGTTATTTTTAATTAATGTGTTGATCGTGATTGAAACAATAATCATAATCAAATCTTTGAATGGGAAATAAACAATTTAGGAGGTTTGCATTGGGATAGGGGTTAGGTTTGCCTGCGTCTTAACCCCATACCCTATTGATCAGTGATATTTTACTGGACATGTTTGTTTGTTTATATGCTTAAAAAATAGATTTGAGTGATTGTGAACCTGTTCAACATGTTGCACCTATATCTGATTTTTATTTGACCCATTTGACCACTGACCGGTTTGAGATTAAATACAAACAAAATCAACTAACGTGTTCATAAATAAACGGGTTAAAATGGTCACCTCTAGTGAACGAACGTGTAGATTTTTACTTATGGTTGCTATCAGTGAACATTTATCTTTTTTTAACATCCTCAAACACGAAACATTTGAATGTGAACGATCCTACTGACGTTTTTGTTGAATTCTTCTCCCCTTTCTTTTTGCAGAACTGGATTCGATGCTTGTCACCCAGGGAAAAGAAGTGATAATAGCAAAGTGACGTCTACTGATGAACGAATCTGCGATCGCATTAATAAATGGCTGGTTTGTTTGCGTCCTGCAATAATTATATTTGGCATTGTTCCAAGTTCACTTATGTTTCCAAAAACAATCTTTATATGTAAGACTATAATATGTATGTCTCTGTTTATGATTACTTTTATAACGCTAGACTTGACATACACTGTTCAACAAGTATGCATGCACCTCGCCCATCTCACCATAATGCTTCAAAAAGGATCCTTTGGTATGTTCAGGGTACTATCCCATCTGGTTTTCAAATTCACAAGTCTTCCGCCTTGTCTCTCTTGGCCTACACTAATGCAGTTTGGGCTGGATGTTCGAACACTCTTTGCTCTACTTTCGAATATTGCGTTTACTTGGAGGATAACCTTCTCTCTTGTTCTGGTTAAAGTAGAGGAGGAACAACCTAGAAGTTTCAAGTTCAATCCCTAATAAGAAGATTTCTCTTGGAGGTCAATGACATCTTTGTTTCGGTCACGCTTTACTCGTTCCCCTAGTTAGTCTAGTATTGGGGAGATCTGAGGGTCTACCATATAAATGGGTTCTCACGGTATTAATAATATAAAAATCAACCGTTCACTTTATCACGGTCTAGTACCAAAGCAGAGTATTGTGGTGATGGAAAATGTTGCCGAGCTTTGCTGGATTTGTAACATTCTATTGGAACTCCAATAGCACCACCCTCATGCATCTATTATTTACTGTGACAATATTAGCGTCGTATACTTTTTTTTTGAACGGCAATTTGTATCACTGACGGGTCATAGACCCACCCGATCATATCCACACCCAATAGGATAAAATCCACCATTGGTGAGAGAAAAACCTCTAGCGTAGCATGGAATCCCTATTTTGTCCATGCCAGGACTTGAACCTATGACCTCCCAGTATTGAAGTCACAATGTATCTCCTTACAACCACTTGAGTTGAGGATCATTGGTATACCTGATAGCTAATCTTGTACAACATTAGGGTACCAAACACATTGAAATGGACACACTTTGTTCGGGAAAAACTTGGTCATATTCGGGTCTATCATATTCCCTCTCATTATCAAATAGCCAACATCTTCACCAAAGGGCTACCTTGTGTTTTATTTGAATATTTTACTCCAGTCTCAACATTCTTTCCTATCCTGTTTTGATCGTAAGGGTATCTTAGACTTTATTATAATATATATTCGGTGTGATAATTAGGGATAGAAACCAGTGTTAGAATTAGCTCATTAAAGCAAAGACTCTATGTATTAATTTGAAGTTTAGATTAATTCTTAACAGGGATAGATAATAACTTATAAACATGAACTTCTAATATGTACTATATAGTAGTATATATAATAACTTTGAAGTTTAGATTAATTCTTAACAGGGATATTGTTTCATAATATGATTGAGCATCATCATGCCCTATAGATTGAGGGCACTTTAACTGTTTTTGTTATAATTCTTTATGTTGTATGAAGTTGCGATCCATTTATGATTTTTCATGTATGTTCATTTTTGTGTTTCTTTGTATCTTTTTAAAATATTATTTTATGAATTTTGGTAGCTTGTATTGCACAAGTGACAGACATAACGTTGCACCAGAGATTAAATTTGTATATGAGAAATAAAAATAGAAGTACAAAGACTAATATTGCTAACTCATAACAACTAAATAAATTTGTTGTGGGACATAGATGTTCACTCACATTGCAAAAACCAACTCGAAAAGATAAGAAAATGTTCGTATCATCATCACAATAAAATATAACAAAAATAGTTATGAAGCTCAATAAACAAACGAAAAGTAAAATCTTTTAGTAAAATTAGAAGTTTGAGAAGAATAGAATAAATGTTTGTTTACAAACAAAACGAGAAATGAGTCATCTCTAATACTTTGTGTGTCATTTATGTAAAAGTAAATTAACGAGATGATGCATGTGATTAGATAGTATTACACTTTTGATCATTAATTTCATAAATTCTCCATATGATTCTAAACTTTAAACATTTGTAACACATATAGTCTGTATGTAAGAGTAGTTTAAAGTTTATATGTTACAAATGTTTAAAGTTTGAAACCATATGAGTAATTTATAAAACTTAAGGATCAAAAGTGAAATATAAGCAACCATATCGGTAATTTACTCTTTATAATTTATATAATTAGAAGGCTATGGAGTTAAGGAAGGGCTTATAATATAATACTAAAATTACGTCTTTGACTTTGTTAAATGTTAATGAGAAGTATTAAAAAACGAAGTTAAGTTGACTCGGTCACACCAACTGTTTGACCAAGTGTGAGACTTTGTCCGGCACGATGTTGGGGTGTATACGGTTCGGTTTTTGGCTAAAACCGAAACTGAAACTGACATAGTCGGTTTTTAATTATTACAAACCGTTCGGTTTTTCGGTTTTTTTTTCGGTTTCGGTTCGGTTTTCGTTTTTTTTTTTTTTACTTTTTTCTTGTTTTTTTTTTTTCCTCTTACGCTCAACATTGAAAATACAAAAACATGTTTAACAATTAATAATTGATAAGTTAATTTATCAAACACCAACTAATTAAAATAAAACTAAATAATTATCATCATGTTCTTACATTTTAAAAAAAAATCAAAAAGTAAATAACTAAGAATTCCGATCTTTACCTTTTAAAATGTTAGATTTCATCTAATTTAAATGTTTATCATCTCCAACGGTAGATTTTTTGTGTGTTTTTTCCATTAAATAAGTATGAAAATAACAACATATATATATATATAGGAGAAAGATCAAATAAAAAGTGTATTTTGCCTAAGAAGGATTTTTAAAATCTCCAAAACTGACCCAAACGAACTCCGATTGAACTCATTTCGATGCCATTGGAACCGTCTCATCGAACCCTACAATATTAGATTTTAAGTTTTCGTTTTAACAACTAGATTTAGATTTTGGGTTTTAGGGTTTGGTTTTTAGCTTTTAAGTTGTATCTTTATGTTAAAGATTTGTTTTTAAAGTTTTGGTTTTAGTATTAGGGTTTATTGTTTACGATTTAAGGTTTGGGTTTTAGGGTTCGACAAGCCGGTTCCAATGATGTAAAAATTAATTCAATCGAGGTTTGTTTGAGTCGGTTTTCAAGTTTTTAAAATTCTTCTTAGCATTCTTAGGCAAAATAGACTTTTTAGGGGAACCTTTCCCTATATATATATATATTTAAAAAAGATTAAACATCGGTTTGGTTTTTTCGGTTTTTAAAATATGAAAAACCGAAACCGAACCGACAAATTCGGTTTCAGTTTTTTCCGGTTCGGTTTTGTCCGATTTTTCATTCGGTTCGGTTTTTTCGGTTAGTTCGGTTCCGATTCCAGTTCGTTTTTTCGGTTTTTTAATCACCCCTGCCCAGATTAGCGAGTCTTGAAAAAAAAAGGTTACGGATTTTTGCTTGTTTTACGTGAGGAGTTTGTTCACAGAAGACATGGATAAGGGGCGGCCGGAAAATGTAACTCCGTCGTATTGTTTAAACCCTAAAAAGCAGACTTACGAACTCTCTCCTTCAAATCCTCCAAATCGTAGCAAGAATCAACAACTGGTTTGTGCTTCAACTCAATGGTTACGAATTACGACCATTTCTCCTCCGATTTTTACCATAATTTGGCCGGAAACTTGCCGGAATCTCGCCTGATTTGCGCCTGGACTGTCACCAGGCTCTTTTCTTGCCGAGAAACGTTTAGGAAACGTAACCCGAAACGTCCCCATTAACCGGATACGTTTCCAACGCGTTTCAACCGCGTTTCCGTTCCCAAACCGTTTCCGAGACGGGTACGGAGACCTCCAAGGCGTTTCCATGCTTCCGAGAATTCAACCATAAGGTAATTTACTTTAAAAAAACTCAATTCGATATCATCAAAATATTGAGACTTGTTATCCAGGAATCTGTTCAGAAACACCACTAATGACGTATACAATACTTGAAATGTGCTTATGTAATCATTTATTTTTCATATATTTAATACAACTAGTTACAAAAAAATAATTAGTCCTCTCTTTCACAGAAGATGAGAAACTTGGATATAATGCCTTTCTTTCGGATGATTCATCATCTCTTTCGCATTGTAACCCTGCTTTAAATCTATAGACGCGGTTACATATTTAGGGATAATATCCACAATCACTATGTTTTCTCCTTCAAATCAGGAGATTGAAGCCACGACTTCAGAATCGCCACAATTGTGCCGCCAGTTTATGTTTTCTGAGATTCAGCTAGCAACCAAAGACTTTGATGAGTCATTGGTCATAGGCCGTGGTGGGTTCGGCAAGGTTTACAAAGGAACTATCACTAACGGGTCAAATCGTTTGATTGTTGCCATAAAACGGCTGGATACAAATTCTAATCAAGGAGCTCCTGAATTTTGGGCTGAAGTTAAAATGCTATATAGGTTAAGGCACTGTCACTTGGTGTCTTTGATTGGTTATTGTAATGATGGGGAAGAGATGATTCTTGTTTATGAATATATGACCCATGGAACCCTTGAAGATCATCTCCACAAAGGCCAAACATATCTATCTTGGGTTCAAAGACTCAAAATATGCATAGGGGCTGCACGTGGGTTAGATTATCTTCACACTGGTACAAATATTACGCATGGTGTTGTTCATCGTGATGTGAAAAGTTCTAATATCTTGTTACATGGTAGTTGGGAAGCTAAGATTTCTGACTTCGGATTGTCTAAGATATGTCCAAAAGATCAGCCGTCCACTCATGTCAGCACTTTGGTAAAAGGCACGTTTGGATATCTTGATCCCGAATACTTTTACACTTGTAAATTGACCAGAAAATCTGATGTATACGCTTTTGGGGTGGTAATGTTTGAAGTTTTGTGTGGGAAACGAGCAATAGATACAAGTATTGACGAGGAGCAATGTAATTTGGCTAGATGGGCTCAAGATTCCATTAAAGAAGGCAGGATAAAGCAAATCATTGATACTAATATAAGGGAGACAATACCCACTAAATGTTTGAAGGATTTTGCAAGGCTAGCAGATCGGTGTTTACATAGCGATCCAAAGAAACGGCCTACAATCAGTGACGGAGCTTGAAGGATCAGAAAGGGGGGGCGAAAAATTACGGGAGCCAGAATACATGTTAATTTTTTTACGAGAGGGGGGGCGAAACCTCTATTTTTAACTAAAAATTAACCTTTCGGCCAGAAAATTAACACTACGGACGAAAAAATAGGGGGGGCGGTCGCCCCCCCCCCCCCGGCCTTAAGTAAGCTTCGTCCATGCCTACAATGACGGAGATCGTGGCGGGTCTTGAGTTTGTGCTAGCCTTACAGGAGAAAGCCAACAAAACATTAGTTGGTGGAGGCATGATGATATTTGGTAGAAGGGTACCAATGTTTGTCTTTCCATCCAATGGTAAAAGTTCAGGTATCATTTTCTCTTCAACTTTCCTGTGTTTAGATTGAAAACTTGGTTTTCACAATTTGAAAGATAATGTATTAACATGACATGTTTTTGTGGGATCATCGGTAGCACGTAGATTGTATTAGTTTCTTATTTAGAAGTTCATGTATTCTTGTTGAAAAGATGTTTTTTTTAACTGTAATGACTGATAGATGGTGATTTACATGCATATCTGATCTCAAGCTGCTGGGAAAAAACTTGTGTTACTGAATAAAATTTATCACCATGTTGATTTTTAATATTCAGAAAATTTCATTATTTTGCCTCTATATATGTCAACCGAGATGAACAACTAAATGTTTGGTTCCACAAGCTGGATCTTTTATTCCTTTTTGTAATTCTCATCATACGAATGGCATCTTCTTCTGGAAATCCTAGCTATTCTTAACATGATATTGGGGAATCTCATTGCTATTACTCAAACAAGCATGAAGCGTATGCTTGCATATTCGTTCATACGTCAAATCGGGTATGTCATTTTTGGAATAATTGTTGGAGACTCAAATGATGGATATGCAAGCATGATAACTTATATGTTGTTCTATATCTCCATGAATCTAAGAAATTTTGCTTGCATTGTCTTATCTGGTCTACGATTAGGAAAGCTTGATTTTGTTGTATTATATATGCTTTAGCTACATGCATAATTGTCTCCTCAATTCATCCAACTTATTTATTTACAAAACTCAGGATACAGACTGCACATTTTTTGATGATATATTTCCATTTTTCTTTAACAAATTGATACCTAACGGCCTGATATTTTTGAACATGTAGTAGAAAGTGGAAGTTCAAATTCCTTGAAGTTATTTTCTGATATTGTTGGAGATGAAAGCAGAATACCATATCAGTTTGATTATGATACTATTCGTGTTGCAACTAATGACTTTTCTGATGCTAAAATAATTCCGCAATCAGCATTTGCTTCCATGTATAAGGTATCCATAACATGCATTTGTGTGTATGTGTTATGCAGTTTTGTGTGTATGTGTTTGATGATCTACGTTGAGTGTTCATAGTATGTTTTGGGGAAAAAAGTTTTTTGAGCCGGGGGGTGTCTTACGTAGCAGCCTCTCTACCCCATTTTAGGGGTAGGGGTAGGGTCGGCCTTCATCCCCCCCCCCCTTCCCCCCCACTCCCCCGGACCCCACAAAGTGAGATGTCAATGGATGCGTTTGTCTGTTTGTTTATAAGGTATCCATAATAAGGCTGCAAAAATCTAACCTAGTTGGCTCTTTTTAGGGAAAGCTGGAAAATGGACAAAGAATAGGAATTGCACGACCTTATACTGGCTCTGCATGCAGAAGTTCTAAAGATGTATTGTCATTACTGGTACTACTTCGGCATGAGAATTTGCTTAAGTTGATTGGATATTACATTAAAGAAGCAACACCTTTCTTTGTGTTTGAGCTTGCTGCAAAAGGAAGCTTGGATCGCTTCATCCGTGATACGAATTTTCATTTAAAATATACATCTCCATTCTCCCATGCTAATTGCCACTACATGTTTCGAGACACAGCAAATGACTATTATTGGGAAAACATGATGAAGTTTATTTGATGACTTGTTTCAAAATCATATTAAATTTAATGATGTAAACCTTACAAACATGTGTTTTGTGAATTTTTGTTTCTAGATCCTTATAGCATTGTCTTGGGGTGGAATGAGCGGTACAAAATAATTTTAGGTGTTGCAAGGGTACTTCTTTACCTTCACAAGCATTCTCCCCATCAGATCATACATGGTGATGTCAAACCTGAAAACATTCTTCTAGATAAAAGCTTTGAGCCTAAACTCTCAGATTTTCGATTTGCAAGATGCTTAATCAATAATACTGTCTCTATTGATACATATGTGATTCATTGTACCACGTAAGTACATTTTGAGAAATTATGATTGTTTTTTCATGTTCCTTTGTTCAACTCCTCTTCACACACTTTTATGGAATCCACGAGGTCCAAATGTTCAACTATAGAAAGTATCTTAGACCATTTGTAATGCTTCCCTTCAGTGTGTGCCCGTGTGAGGTCATGACTTGGCATGAGGCTTTGTGAAGGAACATCACGCCAATCTAGTGGTTGTTGTTTTGGTAAATTGTGGGGATCAACTCATGCACAACACCCTTTGATCCTCCGCGTCTCTCTCTCTCTCCTCTCTCTCTCTCTCTTCACTTTTTATTGATTAAAAACTAAAATAAAGTGAAAGATAGTGAGTGGTGAGTGGTGACCATTACATTGGTGAAAGATGAAAGTGAAAATGGTGATGTGACGCTGAGGTTGCGACAAAAAAGGGAAGAATTGGAAAAGTGAGGGGTGGCTATTGTACATAGCCTTATTGAAGTTGATGCTTAGAGTTTCTAGGACATATGATTCAGAACTCGTTATAACTTTTGTTTACTCCTGTGTTGTCAAAAGCCCTAAGGCGCACACCTAGGCCCTAAAAAAATGCCCAACCCAACAAAAACGCCTATGCTGCGCTTTTTGTTTCACCAAAAAGTCACAATAGGGGACGTCTTTGATTTAGGCAAGGGTGTTAAGGAGCATGCTTTTTGAGAAAAAAACCTTCTTTTCTTTTTTTTTTTTGAATTTTTTATATTTTGATTTCGACTTTTTTGGATTTGTTTTGATTTAATTTAAAAATTATACTTAGAAAAATACAACAATCAACATATATGACATTGGTTTTGAACATTTGGTATTGGTTTTGAACATTTGGTTTTGGTTTTTGAACATTTGGTGTTGGTTTTGAACATTTGATTTTGGTTATTGAACATTTGATACTGGTTTTGAACACTTGATAAGCATTAATCCTTAAAGATAAAACCTAAAAGCTAAAAACAAAGCCCTAAAACCTAAACTTTAAAGTTAGTTGTTAAAGCTAAAATCTAAAAGCTAATATTGTAGGGTTAAATAAGACGGTTCCAATTCCGTCAAAATGAATTCAATCGTAGTTTGTTTAGGTCGGTTTTGGAGGTTTTAAAAATCTTGTTTAGCCTTCTTAGGCAAAATAGACATTTTATTTGATCTTGCTCCTATATATGTATATGTATGTAGAGATGCCTATATATATATATGTGTATAGATATACATACATATATGAACATATATGTATACACACTCACACACACACAGAGGCCCCGTTTGCGGTGCACAAATATAATGTATGTATGTGTTGGCCCTCGAGAGACAAAAGTAAAATTGCACTAATTTAACGTTATTTTATACTTTATTTTTGTGAAAATAATGTTAAAAGCATTGGGTTGTCCCTATGATGCACAGTTAATCAAGCATCATGAGCAGGGGATCTCATTGGTAGTAGCCTCTCTATTCCTCTGAGGTAGAGGTAAGGCTGTCTACATCTTGCCCTACATTAGCTTTGCTAATTGTGGGATACACTGAGTACGATGATGGTATGCAAAATGACATAACAACTCTAACAAACACCGATTGAACTTATTCCGACGACGTTGAAACCGTCTCATCAAATTTTATCATCTTAACTTTTAGAGTTTATTTTTTAGGATTTAGAAACTAGTTTTTATGTTTAGCTTTAAAGTTTAGCTTTTAAGGTTTAGGGTTTAGTTTTAGGATTTAGGGTTTAACTTTAGAGTTTACGGTTCGACAAAATGGTTCTAACGTCGCTCGAATGAGTTCAATAAGTGTTCATTAGAGCAGTCAAATGCGGTTTTTTTGATTGTTTTTCGCCTTTATGGGTAAAATGTTGTTTTTATGGGATCCTCACCTTATGTATACTCATACTCACACAAATGTAGAAAGATAGAGTGTCGTTCAATTTACAACCATATTTAAAATAGATAACTACATAAACGGTTATTCTGACGTTTGTGTCTGTTTATATATCTTCCTTACACAATCTTGATATCTGCATATGCGATGTGACAGGGAATACATGGCACCGGAGTATAAGTGGCATGGCCGTCTGTCGACTAAATCCGATGTCTTTAGTTTCGGCATGTTAATTTTGAAAACTATAAGTGGATGCAGGACATACAGTGACATCCCTGCAGCTAACAAGAACTTTCTACAATATGTAAGTGTAATTATAAATGATTGGTAAATTCGAGTTGTGTTTTATCTTCGGTCAAACGGATTGAAAGTTGCCTAAAGCCAATTTTAAACAAAGTTTAGACAAAAAATGTTTTAGGTCAACTTAACCACACGACTCAGTTTTTGACCCATACAAAAATTCTAGGGTAATCTTGGCAGGTCACAAGGATGGAACATCATATTTGGATAAACGGGTCAATCGGTTCAGTTGGGTTGCATAAGGATATTTGATTTTATCACGTTTATTTTGTGTTTATTTAAGTCAAAGAAGTAGGTTGAATGATAGGTTGAATCATGGGTTGTCTTGCTATTTTGTAGGACAATTCTTGGTTGGTTTTTGGTTCATATTCACGTAGTGGGTAGGTTAGGAGACTAGATTGTTCACTTATTTATTTCCTGCAATTCTCATTTTGTAAGTGTGATGCTTTGAATTCAATTAATGTAAAGAGATGGTTTTTATTTATTTCTTTATTATTTCCTTTCCATATATTGTTCCTTATTATATGGCTTAATTTGTGCCTATCTAGTGCATATAAGGTGGCTCATTATGTGATCGTAATACACTTTACAATTCACCAATTTTGTATCTTTTACCATAATAAAATTAGTATGGTATCAGAGCATTCTAAATCGATCCTTCAAAAAAAACCTACAAACTGCCATGGCTAATGATGCAGAAAAGAAAGGCAAAATCAATGAAGGGGAAACGAGCCCAATACCTGGCTTAACTAATGAGCCAAAACATTTTAACCAGGCCATGCAAGACTCGAAATGGGTAGAAGCCATGCAAAAAGAGATTTATGCTCTCGAAAAAAATGAGACTTGAACCTTAGAAAAATTGCCTATGGGGAAGCAGGCTATTGACTCAAGGTGGGTTTACAAGATCAAATATAAACCTAATGGGGACATTGAAAGATACAAAGCCCGCCTCGTAGAAAAAGGATTCACGCAAATGGAAGGCATATATTTCCACGAGACTTTTGCCCCCGTGGCAAAATTAGTCATTGTTCGAACCTTATTAACTGTAACTGTAAAAAAGGGTGGCATACCCACCAATTAGATGTCAATAACGCCTTTCTGCATGGTGATTTGCATGAAGATGCTTACATGAAGATTCCTCAAGGTTTTGACAAAAGAAATGATGAAAGAGTATGCAAACTCAAGAAATCTCTCTATGGGCTCAAGCAAGCATCCATAAATTGGTACAAAAAATTCAGTAGTTCATTGCTAGAAATTGGTTTTAAGCAAAAAGGGGCTGACCACTCGTTATTCATCTTCAAAGAAAAGAATGTGTTTGTCGCCACACTTATTTACATGGATGATGGCATCATTGTCGGTAACAACACTTACAAAATTCAAGACACCAAGTCCTTTCTCGACACTAAATTTAGCATCAAGGATCTTGGACCTTTAAAAGTCTTCCTTGGAATTGAGGTTTCAAGAACAAAAGAAGGTATGGTGCTAAGTCAAAGGAAGTACACATTGGATGCTTAGAAGACTCGGGGATGATGGGTTATCGTCCAAGCCCTTATCCGATGGAACAACACTTGAAGCTTGATAAATGTGATGAAGAACAACGAGTGGATTCTAATCAATATCGAAGGCTTGTTGGGTGGCATCTTTACCTACATGCAACAGGGCCGGATACTGCTTATGTGGTAAATGTCTCAAGTCAATTTGTTGCTGACCCGACACAATGCCACATGGAGGCCACTAATCGTGTCCTCCAATATTTGAAAACAACTCCGAGTCAAGGAATTTTGATTCCTAAAGTAGGAGGAGTTAACCTTACCACCTATTGCGAATCTAATTGGCTTGGGTGTCCCTTCGCCTGAAGATCGAGAACCGGTTATCTACTACTTTTGGGAGGAGCTCCCATATCGAGGAAATCTGAAAAACAATATGGTGTTTCACGTTCCTTTGCTGAAGCTGAATATCGAGCAAATGCCAGCTACAGTTAGTGAAATTTTATGGATGTGGTGGCTTTTAAAGGAACTTGAAATGCCTCCTCTCGGACCTACACAATTGTTTTGTGATAATCAAATGGCCCGTCATATCGCTAACAACCTGGCGTTTCACGAGCGGACCAAACATGTTGAGATGGATTGTCATTTCGTAAAAGAGCAAGTGGAGTCCTAGGAAATTGAGCCTATGCAAATTGATACGAAAATTCAAATTTATGATGTATTTACCAATGGTACACAACAATTTCGCACATTACTTGACAAGTTGGGCATCAAAGATCTCCACACTCCAACTTGAGGGGGAGTAAAGAGATGGTTTTTATTTATTTCTTAATTATTTCCTTTCCATATATTGTTCCTTATTATATGGCTTAATTTGTGCCTATCTAGTGTATATAAGGTTGCTCCTTACGTGATTGAAATACACTTTTCAGTTCACCAATTTTGTATCTTTTACCATAATAGAATTATTACAATGAAAACAAGAAAAGAGTCCTGACACTGTTTTGTCACAAATACCGATTGTTGAATTGTTTGAGTTTAGATCCAATTGACCCAACAAAAATTGCACATTTGACTGGTACGTTTTGACCCACTCATTTTGCCGCCTCTATCCATTTTGACCTGATCATTATGTTACCTCAAATCATATTCCATCTTGGTAGAGTACTAGCATACTATAGTGCACATGCTATCTTAATAGTAACAGCTTATTCAACTCGCATTTACTTACCTAATAAAATTTTCTAAACACACTGTTTATTGCAATTTCAAACACCATAAGCACATGCAGACACTAACCCAACTCATAATATTTCCTTGTAAAATACTTTCTATTGTTTTTTTTGTGTGGACCGTTGGACGTGTAACTACATGCTTGCTGCTTTGTTGTAGGCTTGGAGCCTTGGACGAATTGGTGGACAGGAACATATTCAGATATTGTTGATCCTAGAATAGATGCAGATTCAACTTCCATAAGAAGATTCATCCACATTGGGCTGTTGTGTACTCAACCAGACCCAATTGACAGACCAACAATGGAGGATGTCAATGGCCTGCTGCTTGGCAGTTCGTTTCTTACCCTCCCTGTTCCCAAATTTTCAGTGTCACCACAAATTACAGAAGAGGAATCGGCTTGTACAAATGGTCAGGAAGCTTTAACGATTAACTATGATCTTGAGACAGTTGAGGAAGTTGTATTGGAGCTAGAACCCAGATGAACATCTTTTACGTTTATGAACAGTGCTGTGTATCTTTTATGTTTATAAATTGACATTTTTAAGGCTGTTATATTAAGAGATAGCAGTAGCACTTTATTAGAGAGTAGCTTATATTGTTACTATGCGCTGTAGTTTTTATTTTAACATCAATTTTTACCCATAAATACCACCTAATCAGGCAGTTGCAAGGATTTGAACATGTATCATTTTTTTTTTTTTTTTTGGGTATAACCAATATCACAGTTAACCTCTATGCAAGAATTGAGTTTGTAACGTTAGAGCATGTATGAGGCATAAACTGGAGGTATAAATCTATCATTGTTTTGCTAAATATGCAATATTTGTTGATTAGTTGCTGCTCTGATCACCGAGAAGGCGAGAATGATTAAGCATGTTGTTAGAAAAACTTTTCATTCCAATGTCTAGGCTTCCAACTGCAACTGGTGAGTGGTGCTTAATTTCCATCGAACTTAAACTCGAGTTATTGTTGAAACTCGAAAGACATCTGGCTTAAAACGTTGAGCTTGATGGGAATCAAAACCACAAAATGATCACGGTCTTGAGGAATCAAGACTAAGGTGAGATTGCGAAATGCGAATGTTGTTTCTTTGTTGTGATCAAAGTGTTCATAAGTATGTGTTCATAAAATGTGGATGCCTTAGTTTGGGATAACTTTATTTTTCACAATGAAATGGGTTAAACCAAAATACAGCTAAATAGGAAACTAGCCAAATAAATATAAATATAATGTGTCGAGTTGTCATAGTTGTCGAGTCTAGGTTTTTTTTAACCTACAACAAAGTATGTGATGGAGCTTCGTGTTGTAGGGTCATTTGAGAGAGCGCTTAAACGTCACCTAAAAAGATAGAACCCTGTTCATAAACATAGAAGACATTTATCGGGATTTTAGCTCTGATACGAATTTTTAGCAATGTGAGTAAACATCTACGTCCCATAAACAAATTTATTATTTAGTGATCCTGAGTTAGTAATACTAGTCTTTCTACTTCTATTTTTATTTATCCTACACAGATGAAATTTATGGTGCAATGTAATGTCTGTCACCTGTGCAACAAAAGTTACCAAAATTCCAAAAAGAATATTTTTAAAGAGATACAGAGCGGCTAAGATGCCTCCAATCTCTAAGGCATGATGATGCTCCATCCTAATACGGAACAATATACAATGTGTACACTTTGTTTCAAATATAAAATAAGCATGGAACTTATAAATCAAGGTTTGAAATAAATTGGAAGGAGACTATTATCACATAAAAGATATGTTTGATGGTGAAAAGAAAGATTGTTTTTCTAATGGGTCCAAATTTGAAAAAAGTTACATGAAAAATGACTTTGAAACAATTGATAACAAAACCCATTATGAAAAAGAAAGACATGACTTAAAAGCATATTTGATAGATCACTTTAATCAAAATTTTCAAGAAGATTAAGCAAAAAAGGAAATTAACAAAAATTCAAGTTTCATAAATAAAAGATTGTGTAGCACTGTTGATAGTCACGTGATAAAAAAAACAAGACCACTCTTAAGACCGATTTCCTAAATTTAGTAAAATGGTTCGTTAAGAATTATCTCAAAACTAGTATACCATAGTAGAAGTTGATTTATTTGACTTATACAAGCATGTTAAAGAAGAAAGGGGTTATAGTAAAGCATCTGAATTTGTAAATGGTTGTTGATTGCTTGTTATTTGGATTGATTGTAGGATGCTAGTGAAAACTTGAAAATCATTTACTCTTAATATTTGGGTTTTCTTGATTGGTTCTATGAGACATCAAAAGAAAAGTATCAAACTGTGAAAAAAGCAAAAACAAGCAAGGTTGGTGAAAATGATGCTAACATCGAAGAATTTGAAAACTTTGTTGAGGACAAAGGCATAATCATCTTTAAAGACTGATGTTTGATGATTGATAAGGTTTCAACCTCTTGATATCCTTTGCGCCTATTTTATATCTAACTAGTTTAAATTACGTGTGTTACACGGGTTGAAAACTGAAATGATATGTATTTTAATAAAAACTTGTTTTGAAAAAATTGTTTTTATGAAAACTTATTTTTACAAAACTTTCATTTTTCCTAAAACTGCAAATTTAAAATAATTATTTTTTAAAAACAAATCTTTTTTAGAAAAAAATTCATATTTTGTAAACATTTTTAAGTGTGTTTTTTAATATGTAAAAGGTATATATCATTAGTCATTAGATTTATACTTATTTAATAAATTAGTGGATATAATTACAATTTTCATTTAATTTTAGAGAGAATAAATGAGAGTATATAATTTTTATTTAATTTGAAAGAGAATAAATGAGACTATAAAAAAATGACATGTGGCAAAATTGTCTAATAAATTGACATGTGGCAAAAAGATATTTATTTATTATAATAGTAAGATAAGATAAGATAAGATTAGTTGTTTCCTTGTTGGGTAAAAATTTGGTGGCCAAATCGGGTTTTTTTTTGAATCAGTTCTGGTTCCAGAACCGGTTAATAACCAGTTCCGGTTTTTTACCGGTTTTAGGTGAAACATGTAAAGCACGTCCGCAAACCACCGGGTCAGGGGCTAGCGACCGACCGGGCTTTACATGTTCCCCCTGGTTAGTCAGGTATAAAGGGAACCCGGGCGTCTAGCAGCTATCTTAGCTACACAGTAGGTTACAATCATCACATCCCTTCATTTGTGTTATGTTGTGTAAGTTTAGTAGGCGTTTTCTTTTATGATTCATATTCTAAATTGGGTTCATACCTGTAGTAATCGGATGAATTGAGTTGCATACATTAAAGCGTAAGAACTCAACGGATTCCCTTCTTTGTTTGTTTGGTTTGAGGGAGAAGGTTCTGTTAAGTTCTTAATAATTAGAATCTTTTTTTATAAGTTCATTGAACAAGTTCTATTAACTCAACAAATTTCCTCCTCTTTTGTTTGTCCACCACTTTTTATATTTATAGTATACATAATTCTTAACTATTATAAGATAATATAATAAGAAATCAAATACGTAATAACTCTAAAAAACCATCTGATACGTCTGTAAAAAATTGAAACTAACACTAGGAATGTTAGACGAACAATATAAAGAATTATTATTATTTCGACTCAAGAAAATGATTTTTCACACACTTTTCTTGTGCCCAAAAAAATTGTAACCAGAAAAACTTTGTATGCTTCAGTTGTTTTGAATTTCATTTTGTATTTCGTTGTCTATTGAATGCAAAACCAGTTTGTTTCTATTCTATCATTCTTCACATTCACATTTAGAGGATTGTTTGTTTGTTCCTCCCAATCAATTTCTCCAAAACTACAATAACTCAACATATCTATAACCAGACTTCAATAAAACCAACAAAACATCTGCATTTTATTCAAGAGTTTTATGTTTTCCGAAAAAATCCATACTAACGGGGGACCAATTCTGATAAAAAATCATCTTCATCCGCACCAGTATAGTAACCGTCATAAGAATCGTCATCATCAACAGGGGAGCTGATACCAGTGGAATGCTCTCTTGTAGTCGTAATCATTTCTCGCATTTTTGCCACAGGGAGAGCGAGACACGATATATCAACCAGCATGGAAACAACTTCCTCCATTGTTGGCCTATCTGCAGCGTCTTCTTGAAGACACAACAATCCAATCTCCACAAAACTTGTCGTAGAACTTGAATCAACATCAATTCTGGGATCAATTATATCTGAAAGTGTTTCTTCTAACCAATTTTTCTTAACCTACAATAATTCATCATGTCTGTTAGATTGAAACAACTATACTCCCTCCTACCAGTCTTTCTCTGTTTTGAAATTAATCAAATTCTTTATTCATTTGCAAACTTCATTTGTCATTTCATGACTATATGATTTCTCCAAACACAAAACAAGTGAAATAAATGAGATCCAAAATCCTACAATCAATAACCAAAATCCCTTCCCATTAAATTGACAAGATGTGTTACCAATTGAAAAGAAGTTATACATTTATATTAATATCCATGTCAATTATGTGTTTCTGGTTTTGATTTGAAAATGTAGTAATGCCTTTATTATTTGGGATAAAGGTTATACAAGCTCAAGTTTTAATCATTCATAATCATACTTACAGTTTCTAGGCGGCCCCAAGGGAAAATATCGCCGGTCATATTTTTACGCCCGGTTATAATCTGCAAAATCAACACACCAAAACTATAGACATCTGCCTTAGTTGACAAATCTCCATACATCATATACTCTGGTGCCAGATAGCCACTGTCATGGGTGCACGTATTAGCCACGATCAACAATACAAGATACCAAATTTCAAAAAGAAGGTATACATGAAAAGATTGAGTGCAACTTTCTTCACCATAGAAAATAATAACAAAATCATTAAAGATGCCCTAAATCTGAAGGAAATGACGCTGCTCCATACTACCTACCCTATTATGCAACCTCTCTTCTAGATGCTAATAAAAACACTGTTTTTCATATTTCAATTTTTTTTCCATTTTGGTTGTTTAAGAGAGACAATAACAACTTGTGGAGTTTTTAACCCACAATCACAGGCAATAATCTCATTTAGTATGAGTTCTGTAAAAAGTATAAAATCATTACCAATTAGTAGTCATGACAACATTTATTGATAGCATTGCTATTGAGCAAGCTCACACACCCAACAAACAGCTCATACTAGGCATGTTTATTTGCTATAGCTAATGAGCTACTATCAGTGGACTTTTGCATCATCACATGTTTGGGGGACCCAATTAGTACTAGTTTAAGTTAAAAGTCACAGATTAAGTGGGTTCCTCCTGGTATGTTCCTGAACAAATCGTTGACAAGAAAAGAAAGTTAGAAGCTTAGGAGAATTGATAGGAGGAGATTGAATTAAATTATTTCTCTGCATTTTTTTTGAACGGCAATTTGGAATTTAGATCACTGACGGATCATAGACCCACCCGATCATATCCACACCCAATATGAGGAAACCCACCATAGGTAAGAGAAAACCTCCTAGCCTAGCATGGAACCCCTATTTTGTCCATGCCAGGACTTGAACCCGTGACCTCCCTAATATTGAAGCCATGGGGTACCTCCCCTCAACCACTTGAGCTAAGATCATTGGTAATTATTTCTCTGCATACCTTCATGAAAATCAAAATAACCCTTATAAAGGGATTACAAGCAAGGAAAGAAAATAACTAATTTCATACGTGGGTGTCATGGCATCCCACAACCCCATTATTTAAGCCACTCATCCTAGAACTAGAAAACATCAAAAATCACCAAAACCCTCATCATGCCTCCTGCCCATGCATAGAGGGGTTGTACCACTCGCTGAACTGGTACATATCACCTCCATCCAATAAGAAAATTAAAGAGCAAGTCTAATAAAAGACCACATATTGGATGTAGTTGATTAATTCAAAACAAAAACAAAATATAATTATCTTAATACACCAATAAATGAGCATGAGATAAAAAAACAGTGGTTCTTCGGTACTAACCTGGTCCCAAAAATCCTGGACACACAACAATCAGTCTCGTTGATTGCTAAAAATCTTGCATTCCAAAAATTTGACAATTTGGCGTTCAAACTTTCATCTAAAAAAATATTTCCAGAATTTACATCAGAATGTATGACCCGGACCGGAGCATCCTTGTGAAGGTAAAGAAGCGCCTTTGCAACACCTAGTACTATTTTGTACCGTGTATCCCAGTTCAAAAGAGTACACTTCGGATCTAAAACAACAGATAACAAAACAGAAGTTATGTCAAGGTTTAATCCATACAAACTAATATATTTTTAAAACTATAACAGTAATTTTAATATGAGAGTAAAAAAAATGCTAGCAGCACTTGTTGCTTTGTATCGAACCATGCAGCAATCTCAAGCTTTAAATGTACATTTAAAAATATAAATACATACCAAACATCAAGTGATCAAGGCTTTCAAGCACTGCAAACTCATAGACAAGGAACCATCTTTTTCCTTCGATGCAATATCCAATCAATTTAGCCACATTCTCATGTTCAACCTTTACCAATATCGATGCTTCATTCATGTATTCCTTTTCACGTTGGGCCCCTGAAGGAGTTGGAGCGACTGTTATACTTTGGCCATTTTGTAGCTTACCCTGAGAGGAGAAACCACGTCGGAATTTAGAACAGAACAGGAAATACCAGAAAGTATGTAACTAGGTAAGTGACTACGGTTACCTTATAGCGTACACATCTATATGGTGCAATTTTATTAGCTTCAGAGAAGTTTTCAGTTGCAACAATTAAAGTATCAAGATCAAAGCGATGTAATGTTAGGTTTTCACCTCCAACGGTATCAAAGTACAACTCCAATGAGTTTACACTGCTACCACCTATTAAAAGTTCAACAAGTTACAGTTGTTATATAGAATAATTGTAAGATGTAAACAAATAGCAAGATGCCAACTGCTGACGATTAAAATAAACATTATTGCATTTCTTCAGCTAATACCTGTGAAGGCAAACTAAACTAAATTAAACACATGAAAATGAAAGAGAAAATGAAACCTGAGTTCTCAACATTGGATGGAGATATAACCGCTGGTGCGAATCTAGCAATATTTTGCATGATGGTAAGATGCGACGTATTGTTTGCTTTCTCTTGTAAGGCCAAAATAGATTCAAGATAGAACACAACCTCGGCCATTGTAGGTCGCTGTTTTAGATGCTTATGCAAACACCTTTTTGCAAGTTGGGCAAACATCTTTACATATTTAGGAGATACTGACCCCCTGATATTAGTATCAACGATTTGCTTTAGCCTACCTTCTTTAATGGAGTCTTGAGCCCATATTGCCAAAGCCCATTGCTCCTCATCAATACGTCTATCTACCGCTCGTTTCCCACACAAGACTTCAAACAATACCACCCCGAAAGCATACACATCAGATTTTCTGGTAAGCATGCCGGTGTAAAAGTAATCAGGATCAAGATATCCAAACGTGCCTTTTACGATAGTGTTGACATAAGTAGACTGCTGGTTTTTTGGACATATTTTGGATAATCCAAAATCTGAAATCTTAGCTGCCCAACTGCCATGTAACAATATATTTGAACTTTTAACATCCCGATGTACAACTCCATGCTTAATACCCGTGCCAGTGTGAAGATAATCTAACCCACGAGCAGCCCCTATGCATATTGTGAGTCTTTGCATCCAAGATAGAGGAATTTGGCACTTGTGGAGACGGTCTTCAAGGGTTCCATGTGACATGTATTCATAAACAAGGATCATTTCTTGCCCATCATTGCAATAACCAATCAAAGACACCAAGTGACAGTGCCTTAGGTTGGAAAGCATGTTTACTTCGGCCCAAAATTCTGATGCTCCTTGATCAGAGGTTGAATCCAGCCGCTTTATGGCAACAATCAAAGGATGTGACCCATTAGTGATGGTTCCTTTGTAAACCTTGCCAAACCCCCCATGGCCTATAACCAGTGACTCATCAAGGTTTTGAGTTGCTAGCTGAATTTCAGAAAACGTGAACTGGCGACACAGTTGTGCCGACTCCGAGGATGAGGATTCAACAATGTTAGGAACAGACATGGTTATAGATATGAACTAGGGCAAAAATCTAGACAATATCCTAAATGCATGTATTGGAAGTATTCTTAAAGCAGTATCATAGTCAACCATACACATTGATTATCGTATTTACGCGTCAATTTGGTGATTTGAAAGACAGTTTCTACGAAATTACTATATAAAGCAATGTAGGGTTTTGGCCCAAAAAGTCTTACCTCCAGCTCGTCCTACATTGATTAGCGTCAAGTTCAGCATCCACATGCTCGTCAGTTGTGCTCCGAAGACTTCTCCATCGGTCAATTGACGCCGGGGACGACGGAGTTACATTTTCCGGTCGTCTATTGTCCATGTCTGCTGCGAACTAACTACTCACGCAAAACAAGCAACTAGAGCCAGTAAGAGCCAAAGGTTCACCTTTGGTTAAAGAGTTGGGTGGAGAGGTGTTCACGGTCTGGTTCCAAACCGCAAAACCGCCCAAACCGTTCATCGGTTCGGTTTCACGGTTGGTTTCTTTTAAACATTTGATCGGTCAGTTTCAAAAGTTTTAAACCGTAATAAACGATTTGGTTTACGGTTTTCATAAAAAACCGGCCGTAAAAAACCGGATCGTGCCGTATATGTGTGTGCACGCGTATTTATAAATATATAGATATATACACACAAACGTATATACACATAGATTATAGATATATCGATATATACATAAAAATAATGTTTATATATATGTGTATGCATACACACATATTAAGTTCTTGATTTATTCGTGATTTAAAAAAAAAATACATATGGGCTTTGTGTAAATAATCGGTTTTAAACTATAAAAGTTTCTTTTGATTTGATTTTATTTTTAACGGGATCAAAATCTAAAACAGCAAACCAAACCGGAACCAAACCGTTGATAACTGTTTGGTTTAGTTCGGTTTTTATTTTGAACGGTTCGGTTTTGGTTTTCATTGTTAAAATACCGTTTTTAATGGTTCGGTTGCGGTTCCACTTAAAAACCGTAGAAACCGGACCACGAACACCCATAGTTGGGTGTGATAGAGCCAACTATGCTTGCTTAATGGACCAACCTATCTTGTAAATTAATTATTTTGACTTAATTATCCAAAAATATTTGGTCATTAATTGTTACATATCGTTAATTATTACTTATCATTAAAACCATCTTAACTATTTATTATTTAATACATATGTAATTTATTACTTAATAATTAACTTATATAATCTTAGATATAAATAAATGATGTTCTAAAAAAAGATATAAATAAATAAATGACAACCATTTATTTAAATTAATCAAATAACCATCGATATTTTAAAAAAAATTACTAGTTTAGCAAGTTTTGTAATAATTAAAATTTAATAATTAATTAAAAACTAATTTAAAATTTCCAAAAATTTAAAAACTAATAAAAAAACTAATTGGGCGGAAAACCTATTTAAACCATGTGAAATTTAAAAAGATTGGATAACAAAACTTGATGAATACGAAGTTATGAATTAATTTTTTTATTAATTATTAAATTAAATTGTTACAAACCTGCTAAATTAGTAATATATTAAATATAAAATGGTTATTATTTATTTAATTTAAAGAAATAGTTTTTATTTATTTATTGATGTCTAGTAATATATAAAATAATGATAAAGTAATAATTTGATATTTTGTAAACAATAAATACGTATGTTAGTTTAAACGATAGGTAATCATTAATGACATGTAGCAATTAATGTAACTGAAGGTGCAATTTAACGCAACCTTTTTTTAATGGTGGGGTTATTTAGACAACCTTCTTTTTTATTCTAACACACTTGTGTCCTATACGGCCCGTACTGATATGTACCGCCCGTATAGAGTACAGACAAACATTCTATCATGGATCTTATGGATTTCAATGCTGATTTTTTGAACTGGTCATGATGCATGTTTATACTTTATGCTTCTGGTTGCGGTTATATGTTGTGTAAAAAAAGGGGGTCCTTTGAGCCGGGGGACTCTAACGAAGCAGCCTCTTTATTCTACTTGTAGATAAGGGTAATGTATGTCTTTATCTTCCCCCAGACCCCACTCTAAGTGGGATTTTTACTGGGTACGCTTGTTGTTGTTGTTGTACTGCTCAGTATAGATTGTACAGGTCTTAAGTTATTTTTTCAAGCCAATTTGAGTCTCATCCGATGTGGAGTAATGTTATACGGCCCGTAAAGGTCATTACGTCTTTACAAAAATTATTTATTTCATTTTTACTTAATATATTTATTGTGTTAATTTGTAACGATATACGTCTATTAGGTTAATTTTGTTATAAGTTTGTTTTATGATTTTAAATGATATTAATTATTTACATGTTCAAAATAAATATTTTATTTTATAACTAGTTTGTTTATGTTAATTTAAATGATATAAGTTTGTCACGTAAATGTTAAAAAAGCAAAACACGATCACAAATAATATAAATACAGAACGAAACATATATATGTATGTATGTATGTATATATAACATGACTTTTTACATACAACGTAAAGCAAAATACAAAAAGTTTGTACGGGCCGTCTTGTTCTCAATCATTGTCCCATAATGTCAGACGAATGTCTGTTTGAGGAATGAGACGATCGTACTGACCTGTACGCTCCGTATAGGGGGTGTACATTTAAAATTAAGGGTGTATGAATAACACAACCCTTTTTTGAACATAAAGATGTTTTAAAAAAATTATAAAATTTTAAAAGTTTAGAAAAATATAAAAAGTATATGATATTTTCAAAAATGCCTTTACCAAAACACTAGATGTGACAATTGCGTTCGAAAAATTACGTCATCAAAGAAACGATGTTGTTTTAGCTGTTGTAATTATTACAGATTGAAAGTATGCGAGAAATGATGAATGTGGGCGAAAACCGTGTGCGCAACGGAGTTCGGGAGTGCCCGAAATCGAAAAACGAAGAAAACTTTCTAAGTATTGAACAATTGGACTCGTCGCGGTACGCGAATGTGGGGTTGAGGGCCCTCCGCGGTACGCGAAGTTTGAAAAATATCTGAGATTCCTCCGGATTTCTTCGCGGTACGCGAAGTTTTATTTGCTCATCGTCGCGGTACGCGATGGATGAGGCGGTGGATAAAGTTGACAACTTGGTTAAAAGATCAGATTTCATCCAACATCATCATTTTATAGCTTCTATTCGACGTTTCCATCAACCAGACGCAAAAATCAGTTTTAATCCAGCAAATCTTTCATTTTGAAGCCTCTGGAACGTTTAGATCGCATCAAGAAACGTTTATACAAGTCCGGATCATCTTTTTATCTGCAGAACTCCGTCTGACTAGGTAACGGTTCATTTTAACCCTCTAGTTTGATAATGATTGATTAAATCTTGTTTTTGAACGTAATGAAATAGTTAGGGTTGTTGATTATTGCTTAGATGGTGGCTAGAATTGATTATAAACGAAAAACATGATGTGTTTAACGGGTAAATCCTTGTTTTGATCCGTTGTAATGCCCGGTTTGCATGAAATCATAACAATGGATATAATGGTTTAAACCATCTGATTGTGACCATGTAGGTGATTAGTTTGATTAATCTTTGACATGCAACGTGAAAAACAGGTGTTTCAAACAAATCACAATCATTAACATACTCATTGGAACGATTATCTGATGTTACTGATAACAGTCAGATTAGTATGTTAAACATGGTTATTAAACCTATTCTAATACTACATTGTGATATTTCATGATATTTGGGTAATCAATAACAAGGATTAATCATTCCTAAGCCATTAATCTATCTGGGAATTGTTTCATCATCATAATCAATAACATTAACTATCTGATTAATCTGAGACTATTCTGATTAATCAAACATGTCATCAACTTCATATTAGGAATCTGAATCAGTATAGGTTCCTACATTATTATACACTGTATGATATGACATTAACATAAATGAATAAATATTAAACATCAGTTTGATGACTGTTAAGACAATGTCTTTGACATTGGACGTTCAGAAAGATTTAATTAGTAAGTTAAAACATAAATAACTTATAAAACCTAAACTAATGCAGAATTTCACTATTTGCACTAGCTGCGAGTGTTCCTACAGCTGTGAGATATCATGTGAGTTTCGTACAACCCCTTTTCTTTCATTGTTTTAAAACATCGGGGTAACTCTGCAACTCATTTTCTGAACATATGATATGCATCACTGATATCTGTGTGATTTCATGTGATTTTTGTGTGATTTTATGGGATTTTGCCGTTAGTAGCTCTATCATAGTATCAAAAGTCCTCATCTCGTGAACTGTATCTAGTGAACCCATGTGGGGCCGAACAGGAATCATTGATAGTACTATTGGCTGACAACCCATTTGCTGGGAGGATTGCATCTCCCCTTGTGTGAATGTTTGGTACCTGTTTTCAAAACACTTTCTTAATGTTAGTGATAGACATTAAGATAATAAGGCATTAAGATATTTACCGACGGGTAGTATCTTCGTGAAACGTACAATTGTCCGAAAGGAACTAGATACGGGTCCCATGGTTATCCGGAACTGAACTTTTTGAGAACATACTTATCATATCATGTTGTTTTAAATAAACTGTCAAACTCACCAGCTTTGTGCTGACGTTTTAAACTTAAAACTTTTGCAGGGCAACAATGACGACAAGGTGAGGATGCACATCACACTTTTGTAATTAAGGGATATTAGATTGTGTAATAAACTAAGCTGTAATATTGATGTATTTACGAAACCCTTGTAATATATTTATTTCAAGTGAATCTGTGTGCTGGGATATCGGTTCAAGTAAGTCACACCTCATCTCTGAGACATCACCACTATGCTTCCGCAACTATATTATAGTAGCAAGTGACATCATCAACAGGTGACGAGAGGTGGGGGTGTGACACTTGAGGTAGGCAGGTAGATGTGTTTTAAAAAAATTTGAAATTAGAAAGAAAAAAATAACATAAATCCAAATCGTATTCGAAACAAAAAAAAGGTGATCCATTTTTTTTCTTCCAATTTTTGGGTCGGCCATATATGAATCCAAATAACTAATTTGAATTTTCGGATCGGATATGAGTATTAAGTTTCCTTAAAATTAGGTTATTCGGATATTCAAATAAGATAGGTTTTCTGTCAATATACTTAATAACATATATCCCAAATTTCAAAACCAGTTAACTTCAAAAGTCCATTGCTTATTGTTTAGAATTAGATAGCGCATTAATGTGTGTTGCCGTGTAGTTTAAAACCTTGTTTCGTCTTGGTAACGAATAAAAAAAAACGCTAACAAATAAACAGATGCGGCCATATAACAAGTTTTTTACGGGTCAAGAAAAAAAATAATAAACCAAAATAAAACAACTTGTACGTTGTCACATTTATTTAACACATTTGTTTTATATTGAGAACAAACCCAAAAGAAAAAAATGAACACCAATGGATAAATGAGATATTGTTGGAGGTATAATACCATAAAAAAAACTACATGGAATAAAAAAAATAAGAAAAAATAATTAAGAAAAGCAAAAAAAATAATGACTCAAATTACTCTCTATATTAAAAACCAAGTTAAATATAAAGAGTAACGAATAGTTCACCAGTAAAATGACGGGTCCTCTTGGTTGCCTTTTCGCCCGGCTAAAAAAAGTTCTAAAACTGCTGACTTTTTCGACTACCAAAATTTTTTTTAAAAAAAAGGTGAAAATGAATAAGCCAAATGGAGGATCCCGTTAGTGAATTTTTTGGCGGTCTAAAAAGATAATAATTGATCTTTTCATTGCCCCATTCCTTTTAAATAATTACTTGTAACGACCCATTTTAGAAAACATTAAAATATAATATAATTGGTGGATAATTATTGTTATATTTTAATTGATGGGTGTTTTAATAACAATTGGGGTTTAGAATTAACTAATAACTAACTTGATTATGTTGGTTGAATTAGCTAACTAAATACAAAGGTTGAGGGACCATTTATGCCAAATGACCAAACTTAATTTAAGAAGAGATAAAGCTTTGACTTGGTCAAAACTCACATGTCATTTGGTGTATGTGTGTGTGGCATTCAAGAGGAGAACAAAAGGGGAGAAACCCTAGCTTTACATTTTTGTCAAAATTTGGAACGAGTTTGGTTACAAATCGAATTCGAATATTGAAGCTAGTAATCAACATCCGAAGTGATTCCTAACAAGGGGTAAGTGTTAGATTGTTATTTTGGGTGAAATTTTCGTGGGTCTCTCATAGGGGTGTGAGTAAAATGGGTGAAACTCTAAATTTGGTGTTTGGAGGGTCTTAATGTTGTTATTCTTAGTGATAATCATCTAAGAACAACTATTGATCAGTGATATTTACTGGATATGTTTGTTTATACGATTAAAAAGTAGATTTGAGTGACTGTGAACCTGTTCAACATGTTGCACCTTTATCTGATTTTTATTTGACCCATTTGACCACTGACCGATTTGAGATTAAATACAAACAAAATCAACTAACGTGTTCATAAATAAACGGGTTAAAATGGTCACCTCTAGTGAACAAACGTGTAGATTTTTACTTATGGTTGCTATCAGTGAACATTTATCTTTTTTTAACATCCTCAAGCAAGAAACATTTGAATGTGAACGATCCTACTGATGTTTTTGTTGGATTCTTCTCGTTTTTATTTATTTATTTATTTATTTTGCAGAACATGATTCGATGTCTGTCACCCAGGGAAAGGAAGTGATGATAGCAAAGTGACATCTACTGATGAGCGAATCAGCGATCACATTAATCAATGGCTGGTTTGTTTGCGTCCTGCAATAATTAAATTTGGCATTGTTCCAAGTTCACTTATGTTTCCAAAAACAGTCTTTATCTGTAAGACTATAATATTTATGTTTTAGTTTATGATTATTAATGTTATTTTACTTATTTTGTGAAAGTAATCATTAAAAGTGTTGAGATGATTAACCTCAAACGATGACTTTGAGCTGGGAACTCCTTTAGAGCAGCCTCTCTATCCCAACTAGGATAGGGGTAAGGTTTGTCTCTATCCTTCCCCCAGACCCTACTATAAGTAAGATTTTTACTGGGTATGCTTGTTGTTGTTTATGATTACTAAGGGGGTGTTTGTTTTTTTAAAAAAACCTATTCTAACCTCTTATGTCTGCGCCGCGCAGACACGGGAAGATGTTAGAGGTCTACAGACTGTTTGTTTTCTCGAAGACATTTCATTAAAAAAACGTCTGCCGAGTCTCTTCTTGGCGCAGACGTGAACCAACATCTTCTAACCTCTTCTCACTTCTTCAACCCAAGCTCCCTACACCGCCTCCTCCACAGCCGGCCTCCTCCACCGCCACGCTTCCACACTGCCACGCCTCCCACCGTCGTCGCCTCCCACCGCCGTCACCCTTCAAAGTCACGCCCCCACCGGTTCATCTAGGGTTTGGCCCTTTTCCGGTCGTCCTCAATTGAACAGTGTTTCCCCATTTCAAAGTCGCTCCCCCCACCGCCTTCACGAACGGCGCCCACCTCCACCGCCGCCGTCGCCCCTCCACCGTCGCATGACCACACGAATCCTCAATCGACCTCAATCGAACTCAATCGATCTTGACAGTGATGGTCGGAATAGGGCTCATCGACGGTCGGATCTGGCCTCATCGACGGTTGGATTTGGCCTCATCGACGGGGGGTTGGAGAAGAGCACGACGGTCGGAGCTGGCCTCATTGACGGTGGGTTGGGGAAGAGCAGACGGTGGGTTGGGAAGATATTTTTTGCTTGATAAACTTTTCAGAAAACAAACACCCCCAAAAGCTCTTCTTGCAGGAGTTTGGTCCACCTCTTCTGCAAAAGAGGTATGCAGATGTGGTCCGCAAACCGCAGACATTTTGCCTCTGACAAAACAAACACCACCTAAGACAAGGTGGTGGTGAAGAGATGAAAAGATATTTGTTGGTGAAATCTAATCCTTCTCTTTTTGCCCATTTATAATTTCTTTGCATGACAATGTGATTCTATATGATGATAACACGAATATTCCTATTAGTACAAAAGGAGATGATATATGTGAACATCAAACTCCATGCATTTTTTTAAAAATCATGTTCGATTATATTGTTCCTTTATTTATTTATATTCAAGGTTTATTATTTTAAAATGAGTAAATTAAGGGCTTTAACTGTAGGAGATGGGTTCACGTTTTTATTATAAAACAATAATAAAATATACATAATAACGATACACTCGTTATTCGTAAGAAATATTTTAGTACATTACCGGTTACAAGACTAAAATAAAAGAATATAAATTACTAGTTTATATACGAAACATGTTTTAATGCATGTCTTCGTTGGGTACTCCAAATAACGAGTCTTCAATCAAGCATCTTGACGAGCCGGTTACAGATACTTCAATACGCTTATGTCTTCCACCTATTCTTCATTGACATAGAATAAACATGTTGATGATTATGGTTGAGGCACGTATTCAATACGCTTCCTTTAAAACAGATTTCACGCCTCTTCTCAAGACGAACGCGTCTGTCTCCCAGGGTACAACAACCGAAACAGTTTGTGTACTGCCGGGATTAACCTAGCACCTGAAAAATATGTCTTAAAAAAGAGCTTGAAGAGCTGAGAAAGTTGGAAATTCTTCAAAGTTTGTGTGTGATTTTATGTAGTATTCTTTTTTTAACACCTTAACAAGACAACATATGTCTTCTATTTATACAACAAGTTGGTGATTCAAGAGTCTTGTCATAATACATATAATCAATATATGTAATTTGAAGAGTCTTGGCATAATACATATAATCAATACATGTAATTTGAAAAGTCTTGATTTAATTTAGTAAAATGAAGAGTTTTGATTTTAATTCAAATTAAATTTGATAATTAATCAAATTTATCAAATTTACAACAATCCCCCACATGAATAAAAATCAACTCATACACTCAAGTGTTAAGACACAATTTCAGCGGTTGAGTATTGCAGGAGAAGTAGGTGTTCCCTTTGAACTTTCCTTTGTGAAGTATACTTAGTCTCCTAGCGGTTAGTAGACGCGATGTCCTTGAACTAAACTCTTTTTTACGTAGACGTTATTACACTTCACACAATACTCTTCCTGGTCTGGTTAAACCCTCATTGTTGTGTCCATTATGGTCATGGAACACTATCCTGGTTCTGCGAGAGCTCTAGGAATTATGCCCCACAATTCCATTCGAAGCGACCTCACTTCTCTCTAACATAGGTGATTTGTCCACAAATCATTAAAAGCATTTTGGTTATCATGATTTACACAGATCATTAACCATGTATTATGCTTAACCTCACACAACAATGTCACTTATTGTTATAGGAATGGACTAGGATGTATTTAAACACCCTTTTACAGTTTAGGAGGATACATATTAACATATATATATTAGCTTATACATCCATTGTACGACTATGCCCCCACAGTGACCACGCTAAATATATGAATTAGTTGTCCTATTGAACCTAGACCTTGGGATCTCCAATCAACTAGGTTAGGTGTCCTTCAAATATCTCTTTACATGGGCTTTAGTCACATTCCTCAACTTGATCTATCTCGTTATTGGATCCAAAATATTATCTTTGACTTCATCAAGTCAACAAAGATAATTTGCAACTAAGATAAGTTGTTCTAACATGTTCTTGACTCACGAGTCATACTAGCCCTTTTGTCAATTTAAAAGACTATAATCAGTGATCTCAACTTGGATCAAGTTATATAACCATGTCTTTAGAATGATTTGAAACTCATTTCAAGGCTAAACACGTTTCACCATGCCTTTGGTAAGCTTGTCCAAATATCTAACTACAATTTGAACTTTACCAATTGACATTTGAGTTCAATCAACTTGATTGACTCCGTATAACCACCGTGTACCCCCACTTGGTCTCGAATTTGCAATATTTATTTGGATTACTAAAATCCTTATTACAAAATCTTTCACAAACTTGTATTATGTGCAAGCAACCCCCACATTTGAGTCTTATTAGATAATCATTTTCCAATTATTAAAATTGTGCTGTGAAAAGTTCTCCTTTTTCACAAGAGATTGAGAAACTTCTCAAATACTATCTCTTACAAACTCTAGAGGGCTGTTTCGTAAATGACACATTCCCCCACATTGCTTGCACTTTGATTAAGTTTGAGCAATTTATCTTTTGATGACTTTGACACACGTGATAAGATATCAAACATATATACATCATTGTGTCACTAAGTTCATCCATACATATTACTCCATGTGCTCTCCTCATATGGACCGAAACTCATTTTCATGTCATCACATATATTGAATGTTTAAAGTTAATTTAATCTCCGCAGAGCATCTAAATTAACATGTATTAGTCTAGCATGCTTTAGACTAAAATATTAGCATGTGAACAGAAGATGCATCATTATGATCATTCATAGCTCCAAGAGATAACACATTATCTCTACAAACATTCATATCTTATTTTAGACAAGAATGATGAGATTTTTAAACCCTTGGTTTAAGAAAAACTCATAACTATATTTAACTTCATCCATTATGTAGGATCATAACTCATTTGCCTTTAATCTCTAAGGCTTCACCATTTAATCATAAGAGCTTAAACATATGTCTTAACTCAAGTCATTTTGGTGAACACATTCATTAACATATGATGAATGCTATTTGTATAAAATCACTAGACTCTTGAGATATAGTCAACAAGATTGATACTCAACAATATGACATCCCATGTGTCTAAAGTGATTTATACATTTATATTGTTTTTTCAATGAAACCATGTATTAGGATACTCTCCCAAATTGAAGGATAAATCCTCCACATAGTTTCAATAACGTTAATGGTTGTAGCATAATCTACAAGACCATCACTATTGTAAGTATCTTTAATAAATGTGAAAAATTTATTAAGATTATTTACTATAATAACATAAATTTCTTTCATATGTTATAGTAATCAAAACACACTTATGAATTTTTATGTTGATGCTCTCAACATTAGACGACATCTTTCGTTTCTGTGTATTTCATCTTAATACACTCACCATATTACATTTGATGTTTAATTTGCGACTTGCAACAAAAGTAATGATCACAAATCCCCCATTGTATTCATGTAAATCACTACTTGTACTTTCCTTCAAAATATGTATTTTTATTAAAATTTAAAATTAATATCCTCGAACATTTAAACATCATTTTATTATCTTTAAATCAACTTGTTTATTTTTAGAAATAAATAAACTCAGGTTATAGTTGAAAATAATAAAATATAACAAATAACATATTTTAAACGGATACAAGGATGATATATACACATCAAGTCTCAAAATGTTATTTTTTCAACACTGTCATCATTTATCAAAATAATCATAAGTGACCTCGTCACATGGTAAGTTTTGAAGTCCTCCTTCAATAGAAAGTCATGTTTCATTATGACATACAACAAATTAATTTCAACTTTTAATTTGTTGTATCTCATACTATTTAGGATGCTCTTCTAAGTTTGTAGACATATAATCCACATAATTTCAAACACAATGAAAGCAATAGAAACATCTATATGTCATCATCATTTTATAATAAATCATACATAATTTATTAATATAGTTAACTATAACATATATCTCTTTCATATGTTATAGTGATTATTGTGCATAAACGATGTGTTATCTTAAGATATTGAACACAACCAACGCACCAAAACACATTTTTATTTGTAATAGTATAAAAAGACATATAGATGAGTTCTAAACAACAAGCCATCTAGTGTTACTATCTTGAACACTTTCAGTATCTGACATTTCATTTCAATATCATTTAGATTAGAAGATGCATGAATGGTTGCACCTGTCATGAGGAACCATCCTCGATATGCAATGCCATGTGTCCTTTGAGATAAACCAAAAATGGCCCCAATAACATCTCCATTCTTTTGTTGTTTCATTTTGAAACTTTAAATCAAACAGTCACAAATCTGTTCAAAATAAAACGATTACACAAATCGTATCTAACTTTTATGTAACATAATTAAATTATTTACATAAAACAATTTATTGTTTATATCATAACTTTTTCTAATAATCATATTAGAATTTAGTCGATTACAAAAATCGTATCTAACCTTCACGTTAGAGAATTGAAAAATGCTTACATAAAGCAATCTTATTACATAATGCGTGACTAACACGCATATGAATAAAATGTTTACTTAAACATTTTTATCCAAACGTACTTCTATCTCGTCATGAAGACTTACCGATTAAAATTAACTTTTTTTTATGACAAACCAGTTTCTACTGTGCTCGTTTGAAAATAAACAACAAAATTTTCAAAGTTTTTATTTTATATAACAAACCGGTTCCAACACTCTTGTTAGAAATAAACGATTATAGATACCGTTTCTAAAGCTTTTCGTTTATAAAAGAAATCGATTCTAACACGCTTGTTAGAAATAAATGATCATAGATACCGTTTCTAAAGCTTTTCGTTTATAAAACAAATCGATTCTAACACGCTTGTTAGAAATAAACGATTACTCGAACCGTTATAAAGCCTTTTTGTTTATAAAATAAATTGGTTTTAACACTTTGTTAAAAAAATAAACGATTACCAAAATCGTTATAAATCTTATTATGTTTATACAAAATAAACAGATTCTAACATACTTGTTAGAAAAAATAAACGATTACCAAAATCGTTATAAAGCTCACTATGTTTATACAAAATAAACTTATTCTAACACTCTTGTTATAAAATAAACGATTACTAAAATTGTTATAAACCTTATTATGTTTATATAAAATAAACTAACTTTAACACACTTGTTAGAAAATAAAACGATTACCAAAATCGTTATAAAGCATATTACTTTGCAAAATCATCTTTTATAACGCGCTCGTTATAAAACAAACAAAGTTTTGTACCAATATTCTCGTTTCTAACATGCTTGTTTGAAAATATAAAGGCATGAGAACTTTCCAAACAAATGCTTTCTAATGCGTTCATTAGAATTTTTTTATTATTTTAACCAATATTATAATTTCTAACGCGCTCATTATAAATATAATTTAACACGTTAGTTAGAAAACTTAAATTGTTCAAACTAATATTGTTTACCAAAAACAATAATTACATCTAACATGATTGTTATAAATTCTAAATGTTTGTTTCAAAAAATAATAATAAACTTCTGACAAGCATTTTAGAAGGAAAAAAAGTGTTCACAAACACTTTGTATGTGTTTACGAAACCACATTTTTCTAATACAATTATTAGAAAATCAGCGTTCACAAGTTATTTTGAAACAAATCACAATTTTTCCATGATTCAATTCACAATCGAAACCCATGAATTCAAAACAATGAATCAAATCATATGTCTTGTAACAAAGTATTCGGATTAAATATTGTACTCCAATTACAAAATCCGACCAACTTGTACTAAATATTTCTCAAAAATATTTATTAGATTTTATCAAAAATCTTAGTTTATATTTAACTTTCATAAACCCAAAATCCTTAGTTATAAGGTTTTTCACGAAAGTCTGTTTTAAGATTGTAGGAGATGGGTTCACGTTTTTATTATAAAACAATAATAAAATATACATAATAACGATACACTCGTTATTCGTAAGAAATATTTTAGTACATTACCGGTTACAAGACTAAAATAAAAGAATATAAATTACTAGTTTATATACGAAACATGTTTTAATGCATGTCTTCGTTGGGTACTCCAAATAACGAGTCTTCAATCAAGCATCTTGACGAGCCGGTCACAAATACTTCAATACGCTTATGTCTTCCACCTATTCTTCATTAACATAGAATAAACATGTTGATGATTATGGTTGAGGCACGTATTCAATACGCTTCCCTTAAAACAGATTTCGCGCCTCTTCTCAAGACGAACGCGTCTGTCTCCCAGGGTACAACAACCGAAACAGTTTGTGTACTGCCGGGATTAACCTAGCACCTGAAAAATATGTCTTAAACAAGAACTTGAAGAGTTTAGAAAGTTGGAAATTCTTCAAAGTTTGTGTGTCATTTTATGTAGTATTATTTTCAACACCAAAACAAGACACCAATTGTCTTGTATTTATACAACAAGTTGGTGATTCAAGAGTCTTGTCATAATACATATAATCAATATATGTAATTTGAAGAGTCTTGACATAATACATATAATCAATACATGTAATTTGAAAAGTCTTGATTTAATTTAGTAAAATGAAGAGTTTTGATTTTAATTCAAATTAAATTTGATAATTAATCAAATTTATCAAATTTCCAACATTAATTATTTAAACCCAAAATAGAATATTCTATCAATATAGCTCTGCAGCTCCTGTGGTTAAAAAAAATAATGTTTCTGGTCTCCAACCATAGTTAGGTTTGAGGGCCAAAACTGTTAGTTGTTTAAACCTTAGAGGTTGCAATGATAAAATATTTTATTTTTGGTTGAAATAGTTAAAATATTTAAACCACATAGGCCAAAACCGTGATTTACTCATTTTAAAATTTAATGAACTTTGTAGATTTTACTATTATATTTATTGTACTGTTTTTTAATCTTTAAATTTAATCATTTCGTGACCATATTTGATGCAGTAATATGCTAAAATAAATTGTTTATACGTTTATCCAGTCACTCAACCCCCTTCCCCTCTTGATACAACGTTTCACAATCTAGTTGAAGCCGGTCAATGATGTGGATGAGGTCTATGAGGACAGAGGAAAACGAATAACCATAGTTTTTTTTAGGATGGTTTGACTATTAGTGTCATGTTCTTTTAGTGTGCTTTGGAAATTCATAAATGGTCAAGCATTTACTTGAGGTATGTCTGACAAAATAGGCAGATCGGGTAACTGGTCAGTGCGAATCGGGATGAGTGCATGTTATGACGAGTTTTAAACAAAATCAGTATATGTTTAAATGCGTTGTTTTAAAAAACATCAATTTTGTTTAAGTTAAAATGAGTCATAACTAAACAAATAGTTTATTTGATTAATTTTTAATAATTTTCTTATTAAATATATAATTCATCATCCTTACATGTTTGAATATATTATATACACATAATTTTTAAGTTACTCATTATGACGTATTGTGTTAACATGTTACACATTTTAACCCATTCTATGTCATATTGCTAATAATTTTAACTCAAAATTATGCCTGGCAAAATGGGTGGGTTGGGTCGGGTTGGGTAACAGGTCAGAACGGGTTCGGGTCAGGATGGATGCGGGTCAGAACGAGTTTTAAGAAAAAATAGTTCGGGTCTAAATGGATTGTTTTTAAAAAACATCAATTTAGTTTAACATAAGCTGTGTTAAATTAAGTAAACAAATGATACATTTGGATAATTATTAGTGTTTTTCTCATCAAATATGTTATTAATCATTCTTAAATGTTTGAGTCTCTTGCATTTACATACTTTTTTGGTTACCCGTCCTGACCCGCATTGTGTATAAGTGATACCCATCTCAACCTATTCAATATTATGATGTTATCCATTTCAACTCACTATATTACAATTGTTACCCAAATCAACCCATTTTCTCTGACATGGGTAAAAATTGCCTCCTCTACTCAAAATACAATAATTGCTTACTAAAACCTATTCATTTATCTTTTTATGGATTAAAATTGCTAGGTATAACTTGAGGTTTCAAGTGCATATCAAAATCAATTTCAATATACTCACATGGGTTTATGCAAGTGTGGTGAGGGTGTTTATTGTCAAAAGGAATCATTGAGGGGTGTGTTGCAGATGCAACTTAAACAAAGATATATCCGGATAGATTGTAGTTGAGATGACTAACAATGATGGCTTTGGTTGTATGAAGGAAGGTAAGGGGAAAGGGAGAGAAACAGCGGGATGACTCGGCAAATCTCACATTCTTTTATAGCAGATATATTAAGCTACAATAAACGTCTTAACAACAATATTAGGTATTTTGGTTATAAACTATCATAGGTGCCCTTTGTTTATAAATATTTATAACAAATTTTAAAAATATTATTTTTGTTCATTTTGTTAATCTTGGGAATACCAGTTACTTAATCCTGCAAAATCTAGCCTACTGGTTAGGGCTTTACCTTGTGACCGAGAGGTCATGGGTTCGCCAGAGGCAATTTAAAGGACATCCAGGTGAGGGAAGGAATCTTGAGCTTAATCTCGGGTTCTGGACCAATGGCGGGCGAGGGTTTACCTATTCCACGGGGTTTCCGCGCATCTGGTGTGGCCGCATCTTACCTCTGCCCGGTGGGCCCTGTTAAAACAACATACGTGGTATGTAGGATCCTCGCTGTAAAAAAAAAAAACTTAATCATGCAAAATAACCAAATAAAACTACATTGCGACAATAGTTAAGATTGGTTTATTTGTTTTGAATCATTATTATAATTGAACCCAACACCGATTGAACGTGGAACCAATTGTTTAGATTAGAAGGATTGAAATTGAACTATACTAGTTAAAACATATATTAATTTGTAAAAACTGAAAATAATAATAATAAAAGAATGATAGTTAAATAAAGAGTCAATGGTCTTCATATATCATTCATGGGGCGCGTTATTTGGACACCCACTACGGATCAGTCAACACCTACCCTATCTATACGAGCCGTAAAGGACTTTACGGGCCGTAAAGCCGTCAGAGAGTGTCAGAAAATGTCAGTGAGATGTCTGGCGGCTGAAAACGGAATACGAGCCGTAAAGGCCTATACGACTCGTTTTTAAACCTGAAAAGAAAATAAGTTTTGTTTTTCCACCCGATATACGTACGTGTTTAACTTATTTGAAACATTGTAATTGTCTAACTGTTTTAAATGGTTAAAACATATATTTTAACGTAATTATATTTAATCGCTATACGTACGTTTTTAACGTTATATATTAAACATATGATATATATATTATTATATATACGTGTTATAAAATCCGCACGTTGTTTGAATTCCGGTATACGTACGCGTTTAACGTTAATTGTTATATCATATCGTCTAGTTATTTAATTTTTAAGTTATAAATAATATCTGTTTATAATAGCGTATAATCGTACTTTGTTTTGAAATCCGGTATTTGTTAAATGCAACACGTACGGTACGTGTTTAAGTAACTTATAATATCGTTTAATTGTTCGAAAAAAAACGTAACCATTTTTAATCGTTTTGTTGTAAAATAATAAGTATTTTAACGTTATTATTTAATTATTTTGTCTATTTGTTTTGTTTGAAAAATATTTTAACATCGTGACGTTTAAATATAAATAAGAATTTTTTTAACATAATTAGTTATGATTTTCGTAAATTTAAATGTTTTGTTTGAAAATTAT